>JAESUZ010000169.1:0-427500 GCA_017311185.1 Proteles cristata cristata | reverse complement strand
AAAAGTCTATGTAAAACATACATCTAAAACTTATAGTCTTTAGTAACAAGAGAATGTAACGTTAGATGCAATCCATGGTATTAAGAGTCCAATTTAGTATATTCTAAATATATATCTTATTATTTATGAAGGAAAATATGCTCCTTTAAAAAGAAGTATAACTTTAGATCTTACCCTTAATGAAGTAACATATTGCTTGGTGATGAGTAGCATGTGGTATTGATATAAAGGCATAGTTTCATACAGTTAATTCAATTTTTCTTGGTGCAAAAGTATTATTATGACCATCATTTAAAATTTCTAACTGATACTGTATACCAACTCATAAAAGAAACTTTCTATTTAAGTATGCATAGACATCTGAGATTTATTTTCTGCTATGCATCATCCTTAATATATTTCTCAGGCAATTTTATTCTACTTACGGCATAGTGACATGATTGCAACTAAGTACATGATTCATAACAAATATATAACTATATATATAATCCACATATATTGCTGTAAGTCAGAGAATCATTATTTCAAAATCTATTCAATATAGAGTAATTGACATCATTTGGGTAAAAATAATGACTGCTATAATACCTTGCACATACTAGGTTTTTACTAAATATCCACGGAATACATTGATGAATGAATATGTGATAGTACTTCACAGGCAGTAACACTGAATTTATAGCAGTTGGCAGATGCATATTCAAGACAGAAATAACAGTGGGTTTGAGCCTGTGAACATTGGCTTTATTATCCCATTCACTTATTCTGCTCTGTTTTTCTTCATAGCATTTGCCGTCATCTGACATATAAGTATTTCTTCATCTGCATATTTTTCTGTTTCAACCTACCATAATAAAAGCTTTAAGAAAGCAGAGACTTTGCCATTTTCTTGACTGCTATAATCTCAGCAGCCAGGACAGTGTATCATATTGAGTAGCCATTAAACAAATTAGTTGAAGGAATAAATACATGGATGAGTTTTTAAACTACCATATGAAAGAGTTTGTACAATTCAATCAATAATGAATCATAAGACAATGATTCAGTAATGACAATAAATATAGAGAATAACAAAACTGGGACTATATCCAATTTACTGTGTTATAAACTACTGATTCATAGGGATTGGATAAACTATCTAATAATTGCCTTAAAAGCAGGAAGCTTATGTTAAAAATCCACTGCATCAGGTTTCTACTCTGCTGCAATCTAAAACCCATAACATTTGTTCAGGTTATAGTCAATGATTTTGGTGTACACCATCAGCGTCTACTGAGGAAAATACTGTGGTAGTTGTAGTCTAAGTATATGGCCCTCTCTGCTAATATGTATTTTGGCAGGGGAGAAAGATTTGGTTTTATGATTCCAATCAACAGCAAGCTACACTGAAATTTTATAATTGTCATTTAAATTGAATACTTATGTCAAATTAGACCATCCAAAATCCCAGATTTCACACTAGCAAATGTTAGGAAGGAGCTCTGTTTTCCGTTTATTAACTAGATTGCCAGTTATTTCCCTCTTATTTAGGAAGAATGATTATGTAACATTGAAATTATAATTTGGGGGCACCTGGGTGGTTCAGTCAGTTGAACTTCCAATTTCAGCTCAGGTCATGATCTCACAGTTTGAGCCCCACATCAGGCTCTGTAATGACAGTTCAGAGCCTGGAGCCTGGTTCAGATTCTGTCTCCCTTGTCTCTGCTCCACCCACACTTATGCATTCTCTTTGAAAAATAAACACTGAAAAGTTTTTTAAAAATTGTAATTTTAGCAAAGAAAAAATATTTTAATTTGCCACACTTCTGCAGGACCACCCTTCTTTTCCCTGTCCTATACCCAACAACAGAGCTAAGCTTTTGGAAACCTTCAGGAAATCAGACCAGAAGGAAAAGTTTTTGAATGTTACAAAATATACATGTATATATAATTAATCAAACATGAGAGCTACACTTACCATAAAAAACAAAACCTTAAAACCTAGCCTCATGTTTTATCTATTTTGTGTAATGTTTTCAGGTTATTCACATAAAATTATGATAGAATTTGCAGTTTATATTTAGTGTAAACTGAATTTGGATTTATATTTCCTTTCAAATTCCTAATTTATTCATGCCTTCTTTCTTATTTTCTTCTTCAGCTCAACAAAGATTTGTGTCTTCTGTGTATTTCTCTGTATTATTTTTGTTTTCTCTTTTACTAAATTCTGCTTTCATCTCTATTATGTCCTTACATTCTTCTTTGCGTTTATTCTCTATTTTATAATAACATCATAACTGAGACACAGGTCATAAATTAACATCATATATTATTTTATTATATAAGCATTCAACTATAAATATTCACTTTGATTGTATTTCATACATTTTACATGCAATATTTGGATTGTTATTCAAACCCAATAAATTGTTTCTTTCCATTATAATTTCTTCTTTGACCTATGATTATTCAGAAGTATATATTTAAAATTTCTAAATTAATGCAAATTTATGAGAGTTTTGTAAGTTTACTTTTTTCGTTGTTTTTTAGTTATTTTCTTTTGCCATTTATACCAGTGTTAATAACCTGCATATTAAATTTTATTCCGTTTTCATAGCTTGAACGTATAAAGAAAATTTAGATATTTTTCTTATTTCCTGAAAATCAGAAATCCAATAAAGTTTGTTTTAGTAAGGATCTATCAATTTTACAGTGAGTAGGGGCCTTTTTGGGCCCCATAATATTTTACAGCATAAAAGTCTCATTAAAGATTTGTGAAATTTTCTAATTTGTTTTTCTTGTTGAGTTTATATTTTTAAAGAAATTTAAAACAAGAAATTGAGGCTATCCATTATTATGTGGAAATGTGTGTATACTAAATTTATATCCTTCATGTTATAACATTATTATAATTACCCCCTTTATTTCTGCTTTTTAAATGCTTAATAAATTCCTTAAGTAAACTCTTTTAAGCCCGGGCTATCCTTTATGAGTATATTTTAAATTACTAAACACTAGCTTTACTTGTTGTTGGTATACCCAGATTTCTATTTTATCTTGGGTCAATTTGTATCTTCATGGATTTTGTAGATTCTATTTATCTAATCCATTGGTGTAAGGTTCTTCATCATATTACCTTAGTTGCATGCAAGCTTTGGCTATTGATTTTCTAATAAAAGCACTTAATGCTATAAATTTCCCCACAAGAACTTCCCTGTAAACTTTATCTGTATCCTGCCAATGTTGATCAATTATTTTTCTGCCTAGTATCATCTCTGTGAATTCCTAGAAACCTGTGAGTTAGCATGCTTATTCATTGCCTTTGAAGGTGTTCTCAAATTGATATGAGAATTACTGATATCCTGGCGCCAAATTTATAACTTATATAACCTTCCCCAAATCCAACCAAATAAGATGGCAGATACTGTGTTATTTTCCCCTTCAATATAAAGACTTTTTAAGAAGGTCTTATTTGAAAGGAAATGTGACATCCTGTGTTTGATAAAAGCAATATCTTCAACTAATAAAAGCAGGGGAAAACAAGAATATACAAACATACTGATAAATGCACCCTTATGTTAATAAGTTGGTGCCCCAATAGATCATAATATTGATCCATTAGTATATTTCCCTTTTAAGCCACTCTAATTATTAACATAGTTAAGTTTCTGTATACTGCTCTTGAAGTTCAGAGAATAAATCCAAGTTTCAATATTTCCTTGAGAACAAGGGTAGTGGTTTTTTTGTTTGTTTGTTTGTTTGTTTTTTACTGGATCATCTCCCACATGATTTGAAATTTCCAAAACCTATACATTATCTCTGCATTTTCCAGGAAAGTTTCCATAGTGTCTCTGGCAGGAGGAAGGGAGAAAAAGTAATCATTTTGAAATATGCCTAGTGCATTCTCTGTAACAAAGACATAGTCTCCAGTAGGAAAACCTTATCAACGCATGTCTCAGAGACATTACTCTCCCTCCAGCCTCCCACAGTCCTCTTGTTTCACCTAATGGTGGAGAGAACTATTTAAGACTATACCCTTAGGAAGGTAACAGGACAGACACATGTGCACTAGAACACTGAGATTTAATTGGAAGATTACAGAATGCGCCCCTGCTACCACCATTACCACCATATAAGCTTTATCACCACACCATGAGAGGTCTAGTGTAGTAACAATGGAATACAGCTTAAAGTTGTAAAAAGTATGTAAAATATCCCTCTAAGGAAGAACACTTAGGGAGGTCAAAGTCAACAGGAGACAAAACAAGGATACCAGGAAAATACGAAACTTCAGACACTTATAGGAACAGCAAACATTTCTTAAAACACAACTGCAAGCCAGATCAACAGAAATTCTCACAATAGAGAGAGACCTGTGTACATCAGTGCTCATTAAACACGTAGGGTTCTTAACAAAAGATTATGAGGTACATAAAAAAGCCAAAAAAAAAAAAAAAACAGAAGAGAGAAATCAAGCATCAAAACCAAACTCAAGTATGACACAGATGCTGGAATTATCATGCAAATAATTAAAAATAACTATAATTAATATGTTAAGGGTTATAATGAAAAAGGCAGGCAATATATAAGAACAGATGGATAACTTAAGTGGAAAGACAGAAATTATACGAATCAGGGTCAACTCAGGAGGGGGCAAGATGGCGGAGAGGTAGGGAGCTCCGTACATTGCACTTGCCCCCATATCTCACATGGAAAAGATCTGAAGCCATAGGAAACCTTACAGAACCCAAGAGATTGGGAGATAAAGGACGCAGAATCCACTGAGAAAGCTTTCTAACATGAGTGTGAACTGGAGAAGATAAAATCGGGCCGGGATCGGAGACTCCAGGGACAGGGGCGATCCCCCTCTGCGGGGAGTGAGAGGGTAAAAGACAGAGTCTGAACTCGCTCAAGACAGGGTCCCTGTTGCTGGGAAACAGAAAAACCTCCGCTCGGGGCACAAAAGGACCCTGCATGCTATATCCCTGAGCGTCAGGTCCCCGTGCGACAACTAGTCCGGAAGGGGCTGTGCGCTGACCACTTCTTGGTGCTCCTGGCTGGCGAGACCCTTAGACGAGCTGCGCGCCCTGCGCTATTGTGCTCCTGGCTAGCCAGACTCCTAGAGGAGCCGTGTGTGCGCATAACGGCTTCTGCGCTCCTGGCTGGCTGGAACTCTAGAGGGAAGGTGAAGAGCTTAAAAACTGGGAGATTTGCCCGTGAGTTTGTGTTTCAGGTGACGAGACACAGAGGGACCTGGTGTCTCTCTCTCCAGCTGGCCCGGTGAGCCCCACAGGCAGACCCCCAACCATGCTCTCCAACCTGACCAGAGGAGAAGGGAGCAGCAATTATGGCTCCACCCCCAGGGCTATGCAAGAGGCTTGCAATTGCCCTGAGGGGATCGCCTGCGAGGCTGTGCCTATGGCAACTCCAGTGGGTCTCTCACTGAGATTTGGAAACTAAGCCTGCCCTGGGTTAAAGAGCGCAACCCACTTTGACTGCACACCCAGCCCGGGGACTTTAACACGTCCAAAAAAGCGAGGTGCAGCACTTGGTTCAAGAAGGGACTGGAGCTCTACCACTCTTCTCCCCACAACCGCCAAGGCAGAACCCCCTCCTGACGCACTGGATCACACCACGCCCATCCCTGCTGGAGAGCTGCCCCCCTCCCCAACTTTTTATTTTTTTTAATTTTTAAAAATTTTTATTTTATTTTATTTTATTTTCCCTGGAACACTGACTCGATTAACTCTGGTCACTGGCTTGCTTAAACAGTCACATTTAGTCCATTCTGTAGATGTAAATTCTACACCTACTGGCATTTTCATCTCTTTCTCTCAGAAGTAATTAGACTATATAGTTTCTCTGGGTAATACCAGCATCCTTCTCTCACTTATCCAACCATATGCCACCCTTTAGCTCTTTGAAAAAAGCTTCTTATCCCTTCTGCCTGTTCATTCTATTTCCAATTTTGCCTCATCCCGCCCTGCCTTCTCTCTTTCTCTATGCTCTTCAACCAGCACTGCATACACACGGCTATTTAACAGTAGCTGGGAAATCCAGTTACATGCTTTTAACCGCTCTTTGTCAATCAGTTTTCTTCTTTTTTTCCTTTTCTTTTCTCCTTTTTGACCCTTTTATGTATTTTATACTCCCTATTATTCGCCTTCCCTCCTCCATCTTTTCTCTTAACTTTTTCGTTTTCCCTCTCGCTTTGCATGTTAGTTGAATTAGCCTGTGCGTTTGTGTGCTCCTGCTCCCTGTGTGTTTGTCTGTCTGTTTTCTTTTCCAGGGCTACCTCAAGAAACAAGCTAGAGTACACAAGGTGAAGAGTCCCAAATATCACTATGAATAGGAAAATAAAATAACTAAGGTCCCAACAAGAGTGACCGAGGGATACCATTCAAAAAACAATCTCTGAAAGGATAGGCCCTGGAAAGTCAAAGAGCCTTCTTGGATATAGCAGTGCTCATAGAAACAGAGAGCATAACAGGTCTTTAAAACCAACAAGAGCCGGAAAGCTAACTAAAATGACGAACGAAAGAGCTTTCCTCCAAAGAAACTCCAAGAAGAAATGACAGCTAATGAACTGCTCAAAACAGATATCAGCAGCATAAGTGAACAAGATTTTAGAATAATAATGGTGAAATTAATAGCAGGGCTTGAAAAAAACATAGGGACATCAAAGAAACTATGGCTACAGACAGAATGGAAAATAAAATAGGCATGAAGAATTTAAAAATGCGATAAATGAGATCCATAATAAATTAGAGGCCTCCAATGCACGGCTTGAAGAGGCAGAAAGGAGAATAAGTGATTTAGAAGACACCATTCTAGAAAAACAAGAAGCTGACAGAAAAAGAGAAAAACTGATCCAGGAACAGGAAAGAAGAATTCGAGAGCTCAGTGATACGGTCAAATGCAACAATATTCGTATCATAAGAATCCCAGAAGAGGAAGAGAGGGAAAGGTGCTGAAGGAGTCCTGGAACAAATTATAGCAGAGAACTTCCCAAACCTGAGGATGGAAGTAAATGTTGAAATACAAGAGGCTCAGAGGACTCCCCTCAGATGTAACTTGAATCGATATTCTGCACGGCATATCATAGTAAAAATGGCAAAATACAAGGACAAAGAGAGAATTCTGAAAGCAGCTGCATATAAAAGGGCCCTAACATGCAAAGGGAAACCTATCAGAGTGGTGACAGACCTATCTACTGAAACTTGGCAGGCCAAAAAGGAACGGCAAGAGATCTTCAATGTGATGAACAGAAAAAATATACAGCCATGAATCCTCTATCCAGCAAGCCTGTCATTCAAAATAGAAGGAGAGATAAGCCTTTCCAAATAAACAGAAACTGAAAGAATTTGGCACCACTAAGCCAGCCCTACAAGAAATCCTGAGGGGGATGCTGTGAAGGAAAGGTTGCAAGGAACAAAGATACCAGAGACACCACCACAAACATGAACCCTACAAAAGATACAAAGACTCTAAACCCACATATTTCAATAATAACACTGAATGTAAATGGGCTGAATGCTCCAATCAAAAGACATAGGGTAGCAGAATGGATAAAAAAACAAAATCCATCTACATGCTATCTACAAGAAACTCATTTGAGACTGGAAGATACCTTCAGATTAAAAGTAAGGAGATGGAGAAATATATATCATGCTACAGGAAATCAAAAGAAAGCTGGAGTGGCTATACTTATATCAGACAAACTGGACTTTAAATTAAAAACAATAACAAGAGATGAAGAAGGGCATTACATAATAGTTACAGGGTCTATCCATCAGGAAGAACTAATAATCATAAATGTCTATGCACTGAAGATGGGAGCACCTAAATATCTAAAACAATTAATCACAAACAGAAACAAGCTTATAAACAAGAATGTGCTAATAGCAGGGGACTTTAATACTCTGCTTAACGCAATGGATAGGTCAATCAGACAGAAAATCACTAAAGAAATAATGGACTTGACAGACACATTGGACCAGATGGATTTGACAGATATATTTAGAACTCTACATCCTGAGGCCAGGGAATTTACTTTCTTCTCAAGTGTGCATGGAACCTTTTCCAAGATAGATCATATACTGGGACATAAAGCAGCCGTCAATAATATAAAAGAATTGAGATCATACCATGCACATTCTTAGATCATAATGCTTTGAAACTTGAAATCAATCACGGGAAGAAGTCTGGAAAACCTCCAAAAACATGGAGGTTAAAGAACACCCTACTAAAGACTGAATGGGACAATCGGGCAATTAGAGAAGAAATTTAAAAATATATGGAAGCAAATGAAAATGAAAAAACAACAATCCAAAATCTATGGGATGCGGCAAAGGCAGTCCTAAGAGGACAGTACATTGCACTCCAGGCCTATTTCAAGAAATTAGAAAAATCACAAATGCAAAATCTAACAGCTCACCTAAAGGAACTAGAGGCAGAGCAACACGAATGCCCCAAACCAAGCAGAAAAAGAGAAATAATAAAAATCAGAGCAGAAATAAATAATAGAGAAACCAAAGAAACAATTGAACAGATCAATGAAACCAAGAGTTGGTTTTTTGAAAAAATAAACAAAATTGACAAACCCCTAGCCAGGATTCTCAAAAAGAAAAGAGAGAGCACCCAAACAGAAAAAATCATGAATGAAAATGGACTTATTACAACCAATCACTCAGAAATACAAGCAATTATCAGGGAATACTATGAAAAATTATATGCCAACAAATTGGACAACCTAGAATAAATGGAAAAATTCCAAACCACACACTCACTACCAAAATTCACATGGAAAGAGATAAAAAATCTGAACAGACCCATAACTAATGAAGAAATCGAATCAGTGATCAAAAATTTCCCAACAAATAAGAGCCCAGGACCAGCTTCCTTCCCTGGGGAACTCTACCAGACATTTATAACAGAATTAATACCAATTCTCCTCAACCTATTCCAAAAAATAGAAATCAAAGGAAAACTCCCGGACTCATTTTATGAAGCCAGCATCACTCTGATTCCCAAGCCAGACAGAGACCCAGCAAAAAAGAAAACTACAGGCCAATATCCTTGATGAATACAGATGCAAAAATCCTCAAGAAGATACTTACAAATCGAATCCAATAGCACATAAAAAGAATTATCCACCAAGATCAAGTGTGATTCATTCCTGAGTTACAGGGATAGTTCAACATTCGCAAATCAATGTGATACATCGCATCAACAAAAGAGAAGATAAAAACCATATAATCCTGTCAATATATGCAAAAGAAGCATTGACAAAATATAGCATCCCTTCTTAATAAAGACTTTACTAAGGTGGGATAGAAGGAACCTAAATCATAAAAGCCATCTATGTGAAGCCTTCAGCTAACATCATCCTCAACGGGGAAAACTGAGAGCTTTCCCCCTGAGATCAGGAACACGACAGGGATGTCCACTCTCACCACTGTTGTTTAACATAGTGCTGAAGTCCTAACATCATCCATCAGACAACAAGGAAATCAAAGGCATCAGAATTGGCAAAGAGGAAGTGAAACTTTCATTCTTCACAGATGACATGATACTCTACATAGAAAACCTGACAGACTCCACCAGAAGCCTACTAGAACCGATCCAAGAATTCAGCCAAGTTGCAGGGTACAAAATCAACGTACAGAAATCGTTTGCATACTTATATACCAATAATGAAGCAATAGAAAGAGAAATCAAGAAGCTGATGCCATTCACAATTGTACAAAAAACCATAAAATACCTCGGAATAAACCTAACCAAGGATATAAGAGATCTGTATGATGAAAACTATAGAAAACTTAGGAAGGAAATTGAAGAAGACACAAAGAAATGGAAAAACATTCCATGCTCTTTGATAGGAAGAATATAGTTAAAATATCATTACTACCCAAAGCAATCTACACATTCAGTGCAATCCCAATCAAAATTGTACCAGCATACTTCTCAAAACTAGAACTATCCTAAAATTTGTACGGAACCCCAAAAGACCCTGAACAGCCAAAATAATATTGAAGACGAAAACCAAAACAGGAGGTATCACCATCCCAGACTTTAACCTCTACTACAAAGTTGTCATCATCAAGACAGTATGGTATGGACACAAAAATAGACACATAGACCAATGGAACAGAATTGAGAACTCAGAAGTGGACCCAAAAGTATACAGCCAACTAATTTTTGACAAAGCAGGAAAGAATATACAATGGAAAAAAGACAGCCTTTTTAACAGATGGTGTTGGGAGAACTGGACAGCAACATGCAGAAGAATGAAACTAGATCATTTTCTCACACCATGCACAAAAATAAACTCAAAATGGATAAAGGACCTGAACGTGAGACAGGAACTATCAACACCCTAGAGGAGAAAGCAGGAAACAACCTCCTTGACCTCCACTGCAGCAACTTCTTACTTGACAAATCCCCAAAAGCAAGGGAAACAAGAGCAAAAATAAACCATTGGGACCTCATCAAGATTAAAAGCTTCTGCATAGCAAAGGAAACAATCCACAAAACTAATAGGCAACCAACAGAATGGGAAAAGATAGTTGCAAATGACATATCAGACAAAGGGTTAATATCCAAAATCTATAAGAAACTCACCAAACTCCACACCCGAAAAACAAACAACCAGTGAAGAAATGGGCAGAAGATATGAACAGACACTTCTCCAAAGAGGACATCCAGATGGCCAACAGACACATGAAACAATGCTCAGCATCCCTCATCATCAGGGAAACACAAATCAAAACCACACTGAGATACCACCTCATGCCAGTCAGAGTAGCTAAAATGAGCAAATCAGAGAACTCTAGATGCTGGCAAGGATGTGGAGAAACAGGCACCCTCCTACACTGTTGGTGGGAATGCAAACTGGTACAGCCCCTCTGGAAAACAGTGTGGAGGTTCCTCAAGAAATTAACAGTAGAACTCCCCTAGGACCCAGCAATAGCAGTACTAGGAATTTACCCAAGGGATACAGAAATGCTGATGCATAGGAGCACATGTACCTCAATGTTCATAGCAGCACTCTCAACAATAGCCAAAACATAGAAAGAGCCTAAGTGTCCATCAAGGGACGAATGGATTAAGAAGATGTGGTTTATCTATATGATGGAATACTACATGGCAATGAGAAACAATGAAATCTGGCCATGTGTAGCAACATGGATGGACCTTGAGGGTGTAATTCTGAGCGAAAAAGTCAGGTAGAGAAGGACAAATATCATATGTTTGCACTTATAGGAAGATTAGGAGGAACTTAACAGAAGACCACAGGGGAACAGGGGGGAAATGGTGGGGAAATGGGAGAGAGGCAAACCATGGGAGACTCTTGAATGCTTAGAACAAACTAAGGACTGATGGGTTTGGGGGGGAGGGGGAAGATGGGCATGGAGGCTGGCACTCGTGGGGATGAGCACTGGGTGTTATATGGAAGCCAACCTGACAATAAACGATTTGTAAAAAATAAATAAATAAAATAAAAGTAAATAAAAATGTAAAAAAATGGAATCAGGGTGAATTCAGAGTAATAGAGAGTAGAATCGTCGCTAATGGATGTTGGAGTATTGGCAGAAGGGAAGTAAAAAAAAGGGGGGGAAGAAGAAGGGGAAGAAGAAGAAAGAAGAAGAAGAAAGCAGCAGCAGAGGAAGAAGAAGACAGAAGGAAAGAGTTTAAAGGAAATGTTAGATACCAAAAAGACTACAACAGAAATAAAGAATGCCTTTGATAAGCAAATGTAAACTAAATGTAGTCAAGAAAAAAATCATTTGCTGTGTTTACAAATAGATGGGAGAAGTTTCTATTTGTAGAAAACTGATTTTTAAAGAGTTAGTTTTATAAAAGAAGAAAAGAATCTAATAATTGTGGAGAGAACGGTAAGAAAAAGGAAATGAAAAACACATTTCTGGATAATGACTACCTCATCTCAGGATCAAATATGAGAGTCACACACACCCACCCCACAGTTTTTTTAATGAATGAGGAAATAATCTCAGAGATATGTAGTAGCTTGTTTGAGATCAAAGAGTTATAAGTGGTAGAGGCTGATTTGAAACCAGAGCCTAATTCTAAATCTTTTGAGTCCAGTGCACTCTATTAAAATAATAGTTTACAAGAATTATACTTAGGAAAAAGAAGAACATAATTAGCATCAAATACTTACTTTATTGTTACAATACTTGGTAAATGTTTCCTTAGTTGTTCCCTTTTTTCTTTTAGAGAAAGACCTGGTTATATATAGTAAGCACTCAGTAAAGATTGAGTTGGTGTTGAAATACTGTGGTTTTAATAGACCAGTTCAGTATTTACAGACAAATGGTTTTATTCTTATACTTCAGTATGCATGTGTCCACTAAAATACAGGGTGATAGACTAAATTTGGAGACAGTATTAACTCATGTTTGGCTTAAAATGAATATATAATAGAATATAGTACTATCTATCTATCTAAATATCTACAGTATAAAAATTAGTAGATATCTGTATGCACTCATTAGAATACACATGCATATTCCCTTGCTCTGTCTGTTTAGAGGGCTTGGAAATAATGACACTTTAATGTCAATGAAACACCTAGTGAAGTGATCTTGGTTTACAACACTAAATTCTAATAACAGAAAACAGACCTCCTTGAAAAAAATGGCTGATTCTAGGACTAGACAAAATATATGAGTCTAGAATATCATACAGTGCCAGAAAGTAAGGAATAACTTAAGAAAAACTCAAAGATAGGGAAAAGTTAAAGGGATAAAAGAGTCAATTGAAAGAGCTCCCGATGGCCAAAGCTGGAATAGTCTGAGCAAAAAATAAACAAACATCAGTTTATAATCCAAACTATAAAATAAATGTCTGTGACTCTACATTGATAAAAACAAACGATTAAAATAAATAAATTGGGAAAGACTAGACACATCCCCACACAGAAAATAATTCAAATAATTCATGTAGATAATCCACTTTAGGGGAAGTGGACGTAATTCCCGGCTTCTTAAATTTCTGCTGCACAAAGCTCTTTATTTTCAAAGAGTATAGTATGAAAGAGGGAAAATAACTTTGCAAGTGGGAAATCTGACAAAGACTATCTTAGCCAAGTGATCAACATCAGTAGAGATAACCAATGTTGGCAGGATGTACCCTTGATAAGGCATTTTGACTCTATACGTTGTCTCTCAAAAAGCAATAATCCCTATTTGTTCATGAGAAGAACATGAGACCATTGAAGCATGTTTTACAAAATACTAGATCAGTTCTCCTCAAAACTGTCAAAGTTATCAAAACAAGGTAAGTTATCATAACAAGAAATTGTCATGGCCTAGGGAAACATAAGGAGAAGTAATGACTAGATGTGATGCAATGTCCTGAATGGGATCTGGGGACATAACAAGGACAGTAGGTAAAAGTTAAAGACATATTAATAAAGTGTGAGCTTTAGTTAATAATATGGATTAAATTGGTTCATTATTTGTGACAAATATATCATACTTATGTAAGATATTAATAACAGAAGAAGCCAGATGAGAATTATATATTAGAATTCTCTACATTATCTTTATAACTTTTCTGTAAATATAAAGCTATTCTAAAATAAAATGCCCATAAAAAAGCAAAAGCCTTGCAGAAACTTACAATTTAGTAAAAGCCTATGTGAAATGAATGAATTTTCTATCATTGTGATTAATTATCCCTCAATTTCTGAATTATTGTTAATTTAACATCCCAATTGGAAAGATGACTTTATTCACCAAAAAAAATCTTGAAATATATTGTTTTCTGTGCAGCCAATAGGGTAAAAAGAAGAAACATTTGGGGAGACATTATGAAATATATTTAGAAGGAAGTATCTATTGTATCCATGGCATGGTAAAGTAACTAGAATTCCTTTCTCATTTAAAAGTAAGATTTCCATTGGATTTTAGAAAAAAGTTTTGTCTGTCCAAGTAACTGTTTTTAGTTCAGCACAATCATTAAAGCGATATGATTCTGCCCATACTCCTGATCACTAATTTCTTTAACAGAGTCTATTTAAGTGTCCCATTATGCAGGGTAAGTAGACACTTATCAGCCAAGAATGCCATCATCTTAGCACCAGCCAAGTGTGATATCCTGAAAAAGGAAGAAACTGAAGAGGGAATTATTGCAACATAAAAGCCTTAAGCAAATATAAACTGAAGAAATAATTAGGAATACTCAGCTGAGAATATTAGCATTTGTGAATACTTATATATCTTATTCTTGCAAAAATTGTCTGAAACCCTGTTGTAAAAAGATAGTGACAGAATGAATGAGAATGATTCAGCAGCCTGTTATGGGAGAGATTAATAGCTCCTGTTCTCAAACAAGTTAATCTCTATAAAAATATAGTGCCTTTAGGTTACCTTAGAAGAACCAAATGCTTATTAACATGATAGATCTTTGGTCTGTGTGATTCACCAGTTGCACTAATTTCCTACCAGTGTTCCCTTTCAGAATTTTTGTGCATAGAATATATTCTATGGTGCTCTACCTAAAGTTGTTAGGTAGATATTGGCTATCGTTACCGGAATTAGAAAGAAAATAATTATAGATTGAATCTAAGTCAAGGATCTAGCAGATTACCAAGCATAAGGAAAGTATCTAATACCTGCTTTTTTTCATTAAAAAGCATTCAATAATAAAGCTATCAAAACTAAATTTTCCATTAAGATATATATATAAAAGAATATGTCAGACAACAGATATAAAGCCCTTTTTTATTATTTTTGTTTTCATTTTTTTTTTATAGAACGGCAAAAGAAACAGAAGACAAAGTCTCTGCCATTATTTTTGTATGAAGACATAATGCCCTTCTACTAAAAAGATTTAATGAGCTTACCTAAGTCATTCAACCAAAGATAAAACAATCAGTTCATATCTATTCTGAGGGGGTCCTATCCAGACAGTCAAAATATATATGTCAGGAGTCAACAGGATGGCTCCTATTGGGAGTGACCTTTTACATAATACTTAAAAGTCACATATATATATTTCATATGTATATGCTTATATATGAAATCAGAATTTCCTGTGAATATATTTAAAACATATAGGTACCACATTTCTGATAACTAAAGACAACATTGTTATCACCAATAACATTCAAAGCTCAATTTCCATTGGGAATTTGCTTTTAAGGAATAAAGATCATTTGCAACTTTACTACCACTTAGGGAAAGAACAAAAGCATAAAAGAATTAACTTTTATAGAACATCCACTATGTATTAGGCCTAATGCTAGTGGCATTACATATATAATCTTATTTGTACCTTATGAAAGTAATGACATAAATCAAACTCTTTTGACAATGAGGATACTTAGGGCAAAATGTGGTAAGATTACATTTTAAGGTCACGGAGGTGGAAAAATAGTGAGGTTGAAATGGAAATACAGGCCTTTTTGATATCCAACCATCAAGTTAAACAGTTTTGCACAAGAAATTATTTTCTTATAAATCATGCATTTTTTTCTATAACAAAGCCATTTCATAAATAAGGTTGTACTAGTTCTTGTACACTGAGCACTGCAAAAATATTTCTAAGATTGGTGTGCCATAAACAGCTGAAGTATTGAATATAGAAATGCTTTCTCTTTCTCTCACTGGAACCTCAAAACAATAAGATAAGAAAAATCAAGTTCAGATAGCTAAAATAATAAAAGAAAAAATAATAAAATCTTTTAAATAGAAAAGTCAAGATATGAATATAACTAAAAAATACACTTCATTATATTGGTGACTCAGTAATGTCAGCTTTGTATGCAAAGGATAGTATGATATTGTCACTCTACATTGTTATATCACAGGTTTCAGCAATAAAATTAGTTTATAGCAGTATTTCATTTTTGCTTATGTATCAGAGTATAGAGTTTAAACTGTATGGAGATATAAGATAATATATGAATAAAGAGCTTTTGAACATAATGCAAATATCCCCAGGTAGGTAACAAGGAAAATTGGCTTTGAGTTACTTCTGGCCAGTAACCATTCAACTCACAATATTATAGACAGTTGTCCACAACAACAACAAAAAAAATTCAAAACCACTAAATTTTAGTCTTATTAATATTCTGAAAATAACAAAAACTCTTCTTTTGGTCAAGTAAAAGAGGCCACTACAGGTTAAAGAGTTAACACAGTTCTTGTTTAATGGAATTAAATATTATAGTCCCTTTCCTTTTGTATTTAATCATTTATAATTTCAGTTAAAATACATATGGGATTGATTTTTATAATTATACAATTTGAGTACAAGTGCACTTTTAAATTTTTGAGAATTTAGGGTAAGAGACTGAATATCCTTGCATACTGAAGTATGTTTATATTTTTCTGTCCTTAAAACATATTTTCAATTTTAATACTTGAATGTGACCAGCAGTTAGTCCACAATTTACTCCAATCATGGATGATCAAGATAATGAAGTTTAAAAATCAAATACCATGCATGTGGTAGCTTCTCCTTGCTATGCTTCTACAATAAGCACACAATACTTTGACATGATTGTTACAGACCTCCAACTAAGAGTTGCTACTTTAACAAGAAACCAGCAAATTCTTTAAAAAAGAAGGATTGGTGTTTGGATATCTCCTGCTGTGTTAAAAATTTTAACTGCAGTAATTAGCAGCAGTTTTTTCCATCTTCACATGAGAGAAAGAAGAAAGGAACCTCTGGAAAGGAGAATAGAAAGAAAGCAAAAACTAGAAGAGAACTATAACAACTGAGCAGATGACATGCTGCTTGATCAATGGCCACAATTGTTGTAAATATGTTTTATACAAAGATATCAGAGGAACATTCTAAATTAACTCCATATGGTATTCATGAGTTAGAAAATAATTTCTCAGCATTGGGATCTTTAAGTTTAAAAAATATATAAGTACAGTTAGGCCTACTACAGAGAGTGCACCTTTTTTTGATGGTTTTAAATACAGTTTCTGTCTTTTGTCTAAATCATGGATTTGATATGTTGGCAATTTTTAAATAAAACATCAGAACATTTTACTTTTTAAAGGTACACACCACATATCGCTACTTGAAGATCATAAAAGGACTTTAAATAGCCACTTTAAAAAGTAACTTTTTGTATTAAATTTTACATATTTGAGTCTTAAATGTAAATTGTTGTAAATGAGTAAAATGTTTTATAATGCTAAATTACTAAATATATTTTAAAGTACCTTCAGTATATTCTTAAAATAAGTAAGATATTTTAGAAATTCCTCCAAAATGTTAAGAATGTGTATCTTTTTTTTTTGCAAGACTACATTCATAAACTTAAACAATCATTGGTTTGACAAGAAATTGAAATCAGAGAAAAAAATGTTATCTATCATATATCCATCCATCCATCTCTCTCTCCATTCTCTATAAAATCTATCGAAAATGAAAATTTAACGTGAATTATTACAGTATAATTACTAGTCCTCAGGTTGTTATACCTGGAGTAAACATATGTGATAAACATCTATTTTAAGTACAGAAATACAGAAATAAGCATGGCCTATTTTAGCCCCAAATAGAGAGTTTGCTTCTCAATAAAAAAGGAAGAATTGTATAATTTTCTTGAGAAGTGAAATACTTTCTGGAAAACTTGTCAGCACTAAAACTGTTAATGCATAAATCCTTTACAATTTTTGAGCAGAAGATTTCATTCTTCTCTAATTCTGCTTAGGATCCACTTTAGTAATACTTTCTGCCTTAGATTAATTACCCTGATCTAATTCATTTAGTGGAGGACAGCTGTGGTACGTGGGTTGCCCACTGATGTATTGTGTTAAATGACGCCCATCTGTCATTGCAGCATATCAGCATGGATTCAGTGTCATCCACTTCATTGGTTCTGCTGAGAAGTGAAGTACAGCTACAATGTTTACTACTGTTGTTAATTTAATATCTACACCTTTAATAACCTGACTGCTGTCACTCGCTGAACAATGATACATGATGGCCAGCAAAGAACCAGATAGAAAGCATTAACTAGACGGCACAGAAGACCCTCTGGTACAGTTAATTAGAACACTTCAGGGCAAAGTTGCTACTGGGGGCCCTGTAGCACATTGCCTTAGGAAATTCTTTATTGAGAAATAAAGCTAAAAGTATCTGTTTTAATAAAAATTTTAATAAATGTAATCACTAATCTGTTCTCTTAAAACAGGATTATTTTTTATAGTCATTTTATCTTTTAAATAGTCCAAGTGGATATTCTTTTTTCACATTATTTTGTTCTTACTTTACCTCTGCTCCCCAAATTTGAAAATCTATGTGTTTTCTTGAGTTTGGTTGATGCAAATGTATAATACATCAAATCTAATGTTTTGGGTTTAAGATTTTCCTTCTTGGCTAAACTACTTTAACCCAAAATTTACTGGAAAGATTCAATAATTCACAATATACATATTATGTTTAATACCTAATTCTGTTTTCAAAAGAATAATGAAATATTAATATATTTATATGACATGTATATCATTGCTTATGTAACATATGGTAAAAAGAATTTAAATGTAGTATGTTTTAACTTCTAAATACACTAAAAGATAATTCTATAAAATATATAAAGTTCTATTAAAATATTGATATATTAGAAATATAGAGATAGGGAGATTTTATTTTAATAGATTTAAATATTGGAAAAGGAAAACTACCTAAAGAGAATATAATTGATTTTTCTGTTTCCTTCTGGTTCTTGTTTTTCATATTTCTTATGTTAATATGTCTGACTTATAATGTATTCCTACTGGAACCTTTCAAAAATCTCAGTCTCTTCTCTAAATTTTCCTCTACTTTTGCTTTGAATAAAATGTATCTGCCCTCAAAGGGACTGCTTACATTACATTGTTTCCCAATATATTCTACTCAACTCCCCCAGGATCCATACACTTAGATTTGAGGGGCTGATTCCATCTCCCAGTAATACTCAAATACCACTGATACACAGTTATTCTTCCACTTTTGTTTGCATAGAGATTTCTCTTTCAAGGTTTATGCCATCTGGATAAACTATCTTCTACCCCTTTTCATTTTAATTTCTTGGTCTATTCCAAGTATTAGGATCAAACTGTTTCAAAATTACTGGGACCCAGAAAAAAAACGTGAGAATATTAACCAAAATAAGAAATCAAGATTATCCATCACATACAAAAAGATAAAATTTTCAATGCTTGACATTTACAGACAGTTATTATCTTATGCTGAGGCTTTTGCAAAACTATTTCTTCAAGAGTTTCATCTTCAAGGAGACTCATGGAAAGGATTGTAACAAGTATAGGTTTCTGATAACTTTCAGGTTGCACTACTAAACTGAGTAAGAATGTACAGAACTCTAAGGAAAAAATTAGATTCATAAAACAGGGATGGAGATGATTATAACTTCTATGACTTTTGTTTAAAACAATGTTGCTTCTTTAATGTTATATTTTTTCCAGATTTAATGAAAATGTTTTCTCTTTTCTCTTAAGCTATCAGCAATTTGATAAAGTATACCTTTGTGAACAAAGATGAAGCATTCTTTTTCACTACCTGATCCCTCCAGAATTTAGAAATGCTCAGTATTTTTATTTTTATGACAATACAATTATTTGTATAAGTTCAGTAAGAGTATGTTCTCCTTGTAATAGGACACAATGGGAAATATTGATTATATCACCATGGCTTTGACTGGAATGTCATATCTGAAAGAGATATACATACACTCAGATATGGCCAGACGGTTTTAAGGAACTAAAGTTGACTTATAAAGCTAATAAAGCCCCTTAGATAAAATAGCCTGGTATCTTGCTTTATAGGGTTCCTGGAAGCCTTTCAAGGTAAGTAAGAACATTGGCAGTCCAGGAACCTCAGAATATCTTGCAGACCTTGAGAAGAGAGGAACTCACCCAAATATGTAGATACTACAGGCAAAATCTGAGAGTGAGTTCTTGGCTTGGCTTCCTAGCCTTGAGAGGTTTTTAAAGATCCAATCTGAGACTCCTTATGAAAAGTTCCAGCAAAGCAGACTTAAAAGAGCCTACATTGGTTGTTAGAAATTAGCCCACTGACCAAATCAAAAGGGGGATGCAGAGACTCAGAGCACAGTGAAGCAAGACATCAACATTTTTGCGAGAGTGGGTGTCTGATGGACAGGCACACTCTGGGCAGTTAGAGCAGACAATTTGTCTCCTAGAATTCAAGACCCTCCCCTGGTTCCTCATTTGCTGAGTACTACAGAGGTTACAGCCTTACTCAGACATTGCCTATGCCTATGTAAGGTAAAACATGGTCTGATTGGAACAAATGTACATTCCCTGAGGTGGTGCAGAGACTTTCAGTCCCTCCTCCCTTTGTTCTTTGGTGCATGCTCATTGCAAAGTCTGCAAAAATAAGCCCTCAAAGGATAGGAGAAGAACCAGGATGTGAAGTGTCTAGGGTTTAGAACCATTGGTAGGGGGGTTCGTGGATATTTCCAGTAGGGTGTAAACCTATTGTTAATTAAACAGCACAGTTTTTATTCGATATTTCTGAAAACGAAACATTTCCCTTATTTCAATGATCAATTGCATTCTTGCTGAATGTATATAAATAAGTAGACCAGATTTGATGAGACTAGACTTATTTTGCAAACAAATCAGTCGTACTTTCATTATCTCTGATAGAAATGGGAATGACTACATAGAGAAAAATTACATTACGATGGAAAACTATAGTACACCTTTGTGACTATCAGATTCTATTCCTGTTCATTGTCTTTGAGGTTTTGTCTTCTGCCTGTAAAATGGACTGGATCCTAAATTCTCTCTGTTCCCTCCAACATCTAACTACAAGTCTCCAAACTAATGTTTCCAATTTTTCTCTCACCCTTCCGAATTGCAATCACTGTGAACTAAACAGCCCTTTTCCCAAAGCCATGCAAGCTAGAGTGGGTGAACTTGATATATACTTCACAGAAATCAGCACAACAGTTTATCTATGGACAATCTTCTTGAGAGTTGTTATGTGGGTCACTTAGAAAAGTCACCAGAGACATTCAAACTGCAGACCAGGAAAATCTGTGAGATTGCCACTGCCTGCCCTCACTCCATATAAAGATTCTTTGAGCACAACATCTAGAAATCTTCCTCTATGGCAACCCTCAGGGATCAGACTAGGTTTATATTCAGCTCTAACCATTAATTATTATATTCCATTTGTTTCCACAGAAATGCCTCTCAAAAAATATTTGCATTAGGTAGGCCTAACTTTGGGAGCAAACCTGTATCACTGCCTCCTAAAATGAGACACAACCCTTTAACTGAATTGACCTGTTCACAGCACTAAGAGATTGATTTGATGAGATATGGAATATCCACCAGTTTGGGACAAGTTCAAGCCTACTTATACCAGATAACCCGAGATGTTAAAATATTCCACAAAATTATCCATCTTTGAACAGATTCCCAGAGCCCCTATGATTACTGACCTATATTCAGGGCTGAACCCTTTACATTTGGGAAAATGGCTATAGACTGGATTATAGACTAGTGTCTGTATAATTGTTATAGGATTTGGTACTGTAATACAATTAAATGTGCAATACAAAGGTTACAACATGGGCTACCTTAACTGTTAACATATCTGGTACCCAAAGTCTTCACCATTTACTCTGATGTTTGGACAGCATAGGGTGGATTATAATGTACGTACTGAGAGTAGCTATTCTTTTTGTAATGCAAGTGTCTGACTTCACTTTTGATTGCTGAGGAATCCACTGCCAAAAGTTTGGGTGGAAGGCAGTCACATTTCTTTTAGAGATCTTGATTTGTTCTGATAACTAACCATTGAGGCCAATGTTTGTTTGTTTGTTTCTCTCCCCACTTTAAATTTCTTCCTTATGTTTTAAATGTATCAATAGTGAGTGACTGCATGAAACCCTGAGCCCTCACAGTTCACTCCAGTAAAAGGAGAACTCTAGATCCATAAGTACTCTCTCTTTCAATGCTTGTGACCTCTCTGTGTGGCCTGAGGTGTACGTGTAATTTCCAAAATTTGTAAGAAGAAATAAACTTTTTCCCCCAAAGTTTCCTAGTGATTATTGCTAAGAGTATCTTACAATCATAATAAAAATCACCAGGTCCAGTTCAGCTACAACAATGGTTAGTGATAGGCTGAGATTAGCACAAAACAAAACTATTACAAAGCTATTGTAATCAGCACAATATGGTATTGGCATAAAAACAGACACACAGATTAATAAAATGGAAAGAGAACCCCCAAATATATCCACATGTAAATAGTCGACCATTTTTCAACAAAGGTGTCAAGAGTACAGATGGCAAAAGTGTAGTTCCTTCAACAAATGGTGTTAGAAAAACTGGATAACCACATGCAAAAGAATAAAACTGCACTCTTCCTTTATGCCATACACAAAAACTAACTCAAATTGGATTAAAGAACTAAACCAGAAAACTTGAAACCTAAAAAGTCCAAATAAATAAATAAATAAGAAAAAGTGTTCTCAACATCAGTTTTGGCAATTATAATATAATAATTATTATTTCTGATATGCCATCAAAAGCCAAAAGCATAGGCAACAAAGGCAACAAAATCAAACAAATGAAAATCAAAATTTCACACAAAAACAAAACAAAGGCAAACCAACAAAAAATAAGTGAAAGGATATCAAACTCAAAAGTCTCTACACAATAAAGGAAACAAAATGAATGGAAGAAAATATTTGCAAACCCTATATACAAGACTGGGTTAATATGCAAAATATATAAGATACATATAACTCAGGAGCAAAATCAGAATGAAACAAAAACTCAATTAAAAAAAAAAAACAGCAAAAAGGGTCACCTAGGTGGCTCAGTTGGTTAAGTGTCTGGCTCTTGATTTCAGCGCAGGTCATGATCATGTGGTTTCATGAGTTCAAGCCCCACCTCAGCTCTGCACTGGCAGTGCAGAGCCTGCTTTGGATTCTCTCTCTTCCTCTCTCTCTGTCCCTCTTCCATTCACATTATGAATGGAAAATACAGGAGGCTCCTCAAAATTTTAAAAATAAAACTTTAAAAATAAAAACTTTAAAAAATAAAATTTTTAAAAAATTTTTAAAAATAAAAATAAAACTTCCATATGATTCCAGAATCCTAGTTCTGGAACTAAGATTAATCATAAGGAAATATCTTGAATATTATCAGTATCTTGAAAAGATATGTATCTGTGCTCTGATGTTCATTGCAGCATTATTCACAATAGTCAAGATACTAAAACAACCTAAATATCCTTCAACAGATAAATGGACTTTTATTCAGCCTTAAAAAAGAAGAAAATCCTGTGATTCATGACACCATGTATGAATCTGGGAGACATTATGCTATGTGAAATAAGCCAAAGAAAGATAAAAATGGCTCTCAATTATTTGTGCAATTAAATAAAATCAAACTGATAGAAATAAAGAGCAGAATGGTGGCTAACTGGGGCTGGAGGATATTGGACACAGGGAGATGTTGGTAAGGGTGTAAACTTTAAGATGAACAAATTCTAGAGATCTAATGTACAGTATAGCGGCTCTACTCAATATAATCTATACGTGGAATTTGCTAAGAAATTAAGTCTTTTTTTTAATGTTTTTTATTTATTTCTGAGACAGAGAGAGAGAGAGAAAGCGAGTGCGAGCAAGAGCGCATGAACAGGAAAGGGTCAGAGAGAGAGGGAGACACAGAATCTGAAACAGGCTCCAGGCTCTGAGCTAGTTGTCAGCACAGAGCCTGATGCAGGGGCTCGAACTCACGAACCGTGAGATCATGACCTGAGCCGAAATTGGACACTTAACCGACTGAGCCACCCAGATGTCCCAAGAAATTAAGTCGTAAGTGTTCTAACTACACATACACACAAGAATAATTATATGTAGTGATGGATATATTGATAAGTATGATTGTGATAATCATTTCACAATGTATACATATATCAAGTTGTATAACTTAAATATGCATGATTTTTGTCAACCTTACATCAAGAAAGTTGGAAAAATTAAATTTTTAAATAAAAGACTAAATAAATAAATATGGCCTATACATTTTTGACTTCTTCAAGAATCATGAAAGATTTTGGTCATTACTATATATATATAATTATCAGTCCTTTATAACATGCTAAAAATGGAACATATTAAAATTTAAAAACTGTTTTATACTATGTATTAACAGCATCATATAGATAATTTAGTTTAGAAAGGTCTTTATGTATAAAATAGTTTTACTGTATTGTAAAATACTTTTAAATTTGACGAAGTCTAATTTATCAACTTTTTATTCTACAAATGGTGGTTTTGGTTGTTGTACCTACGAAAAATTTTTATTTCGAATTCACAAAGATGTTTTTCCTATGTTTTATTCTAGAAATTTAATAGTTTTAGATTTTTATTTCTTTTAAGTTTATTTATTTATTCTGAGAGGGACTGCACCAGAGCATGAGCAGGGGAGGGGTAGAAAGAGAAGGACAGAGAATCTCAAGCAGGCTCCATGCTGTCAGTGTGGAGCCTTATGCAGAGGTGGATCTCATAAGCTTTTAGACCACTGGTGAAAACAAGAGTCAGATCTTCACTAACTGACCCACCCTACCTTTAGATTTTTAAATTTATGTCTGATTTTGAGTTAAGTTTTGTATATAAAATAAGACATGTATCAATATTCACTTTTTTGCATAAAATGTCCAAATACTCCAGCATCATTTGTGGGCAGGATTTCCTTTCACCACTGAATTGTTTTTCTACCTCCAATATTTCCCACCATCTTGGCTAAGCTGGCTTCTCCTCTTCGACATCCATAACAGCCCCATACAGGAATTTTCAGAAGCCAGTTCAGCTAAAGTCTGCCTCTGTCAAATAAACAGTCACATCTCATGAACATCAGCTCTTAAATATCATTTAGTATCCTAAGACTGTTTTATATTCTGAGTTTGCTTACCTTTTGGGTTTTGCACAGGGAGGGAGGGTGCTTCTGGGAATAACCTTTATATTTTTTTAGATTCAGTTAAATTTTTATAAGACTGATTCCTGGATTAACTGCTATCTTGTATTTTACAGCAGAAGGATTTTCCAGACAACCTAATTGGCCTCACTGCTAGGAATAAAAGTCTCTCCCTAGCTCTTTCAACTGACTCATATCTTACTCTTACCCTGACCTGGAGACTTAATAATGTCATATACCATTATTTCTACAGAAAGCCATCAAATTCCTTATATCTGACTTACAAACACAAGTTGGAATTCAATTCACACCTGGATGTGGCCTAGCCATAGGTTCAATAGATACCTTGAAAAACTATTTTCAGGGGTGTCTAGGTGGCTCAGTCAGTTAAGCATCCTACTTTGGCTCAAGTCATGATCTCATGGTTCGTGGGTTCGAGCACACGTCAGGCTCTGCGCTGACAGCTAGCTCAGAGCCTGGAGCCTGTTTCCAATTCTATATCTCCCTCTCTCTCTCTGGTCCTCTCCTGCTCACTGTCTCTCTCTCTCTCTCTTCTTCTCTCTCTCTCTCTCTCTCTCTCTCTCAGAAATAAATAAAACACAATAAAATAAAATAAAATAAAATAAAATAAAATAAAATAAAATAAAATAAAACTTCCAAGAAAGAAAGGTAAAAAAAAAAAAAAAAGAAAAACTACTTTCAGATAAGTTCATGCTAGTTGTAGAGAGAGCTAGTCTTTTCCAATTGAGATTTTTCTCCTGTAGCTGAATGAAATGTCTTATTTACAACAATTTTAGAACAATGATACCATTTACACAGAAAGACAAAGTGTGAATAAAAATAACTTACAGTTGTAAAAAGTAATGATGATGCTTCAATCTCTAATATTCTTTTTTTAAATTAATGTTTATTTTTTAAAAATTTATTGTCAACTTGGTTTCCATATAACACCCAGTGCTCATCCCCACAAGTGCCATCCCTTCCCCTAAGTTTGTTCTCAATATTCAAGAGTCTCTTATGGTTTGCCTCCCTCCCTCTCCCCAACTATTTTTCCCCTTCTTCTCCCCCATGGTCCTCCATTAAGTTCCTCTTAATCCTTCTATATGTGCAAACATATGGTATATGACCTTCTCTGCCTGACTTATTTCGCTCAGCATAACACCCTCAAGGTCCACCCACGTTGCTACACATGGCCAGATTTCATTCTTTCTCATTGCCATGTAGTATTCCATTGTATAGATAAACCACATCTTGATCAATTCGTCCGTTAATGGACACTTAGGCTCTTTCCATGTTTTGGCTATTGTTGAGAGTGCTGCTATGAACATTGGGGTACATGTGCCCCTATGCATCAACACTACTGTAATCCCTTGGGTAAATTCCTAGCAGTGCTATTGCTGGGTCCTAGGGGAGTTCTATTGTTAATTTTTTGAGGAATCTCCACTGTTTTCTAGAGGCGCTGCACCAGTTTACATTCCCACCAACAGTGTAGGAGGCTGTTCAAACTCTAATTTTCTTTGATCCATGAAAATGAACCTAAGCTTGATCTAAACACTTATGAAGAACCATTTGATAGAAGAGCTCGATCATAAGTATGAAGAAGTTAATGAGTAATAAACTATTTTATAATTAATTAGAATTGTTTTCCTGAGTTCAGAAACATTCCAAGAACATTTAGTCTCTGCACTTCTTGATGTCTCATGATCTTAATGAAGGGAAATATAGACCTCTTGCCCTTCACACTTTTGTATCTAATAGAACATGCAAGGAAGTGGACTGATGTGTTGATACGACCTATAGACATTTTGCGAAAGAGACTGAGCATGATCAGGGGAGACAGATCAGAGAGAGAGCGAGACACAGAATCTCTATCAGTCTCTAGGCTCTAAGCTGTCAGCACAGAGCCCAATGTGGGGCTCGGACCCATGACCTGCGAGATCATGACCTGAGCCAAAGTTGGATGCTTAATGGACTAAGCCACCCAGGCTCCCCAAACATTTGCCACTGTGAATATGAGAAATATTATTTACTATTTTTTCTTAAAAGAATTCAATTGGAGTTATGCTGTATAAATTATATATAGATTGTAATACAAAATACATTGCCCTACTTAAAACAAGTATGTTTTGTGTGTGTGCGTGTGTGCGCACGCGCACGCATGCGATGTCTGTACACAGTGCCAGGTCAATTAGCAATGCTGACCTGACTTATGCAATGTAGTATATTATATTGGTTCATTACATAAAATGTACATACTGTTGATGTGTTCTCTAGAGTAAAGTCATGGGGTTTGGAGCCTGGTTCTATCACTTGTTGGCAACATGGCCACTGTTAATCTCTTAAATTTCTCTTGTATATCAATTTCATCATCTGAAAGATAATTTTACTTATCTTTGAGGATAAATTTGTTGTAGAAAAATCCATAAGATAGTTTCTACATAGTCATGGCACAGTATTAACACGCAGTGGAACCGTCAGTATAGTTAATATGCAAAATTATTATTATCAGTAATACTACTTTTATATAAATTATAGCAAGATTTTGAATTCTACCAATCCATCACAAAGTCCATTGTTTCTCACTGCAAAATTTAACTTGAGGCACCAGTTAAAGTAGAGTGAATTTATTGATCCCAGAGACGTTAGGATTGGGATTAATTAGCTCTGACACTGACTAACTGTAATGTTGCATACTTTGCTTAGCTGTTTCGATATAGGAAATGTGCTCCCTCAACCACCACCAACATGTTCCAATTTTGCACTCGTCTCTTGTAAATTTATAAAATATCTAGATAATATTGCGCTTTCCTTCAAAGTTTTTGAGTTGTATACTTCCCAACTAATAAGACATAAGAAGATGCAAAAATGGTAAGTTTCGTGGTACCAATTGTGTCAATATTTGATGTACATCCTCTACTGAGGATCCTCCCACAGAAAGGAAAGTCTGGGGGCCAGGGAGCGGGAAGCACTCATTATAGGCAGGGGCTGTTAGTTTACATTGTCCTCATATGCAGGGCTGCACGTGGACTCACCCACGTCCCAGCATCTTTTAGCAAAAGGAATGTTGTAAACCATCACACTAGTGCGTCACCTTTTTAAGCATCTGAGACATGCAGTTAGAATGTACATTCCTTTTTTCTTTCCTACCTCAGGACTTTTTTTTTTTTTTTTTTTTTTTTTATTTCTAGAAGAGAGAGAGAGAGACAGCGTGAGCAGGGAGGGTCAGAGAGAGAGGGAGTCACAGACTGAAACAGGCTCCAGGCTCTGAGCTGGCAGTCAGCACAGAGCCCGACGCGGGGCCCGAACCCACGAACCGCGAGATCATGACCTAAGCGAAAGTCGGAGGCTTAACCGACTAAGCCACCCAGGCGCCCCTACCTCAGGACTTTTTAAAGCAATAGTGGCAACAGCTCAAGCATCCTAAGTATTCCTAATATTCTGAATCTAATTTTCCTCACTTAACAACAATAGCTAACACTGACTAAGTGCTTATTCCATGTCAAAAACTATGCAAAGATTTTTACAAACATAATTTCATTTATTTTCCGGGACAATTTGTAGATTAGATACTCTTGACAGTATCTGAAGACTGAACCATACAGAGGTTCAGTGACTTTTCTAACATTACAGACTGAGAGGCAGCAGTCAAACTCCAGAGCTTGAGAGCTAAGCTTCTATATTATACTGCCGCAGTCATGCATCACTTTTAAAATAAATGGCTTAATAGCAAATACCACCAACGTAATTAAGTTACCAGCAATTAAAGTGGGAAAGGAATGATTGAGAAAGAACAAAAGAAGTGGGAAAAGAAAAGAAAACAGAAGCAGGCTCACACAATGTACTTTTGGTGGGTGTTAACAACTACTGCCTTGGAAAGCATTTACTACTACTCACAGAGGCACCTGGCTGGCTCAGACTGTTAAGTGCCTGACTCTTCATTCCAGCTCCGGTCATGATCTCGCAGTTTGTGAGATCGAGTTCCATATGGAGCTCTACAGTGACAATGTGGAGCCTGCTTGGGACTCTCTCCGCTCTGCCCCTCCCCTGCTCTCTCTCTCTCAAAATAAGTAAATAAAAATATTAAAAAGATACTACTCATACCCCAGCATGTTTACCATGAGGGATGAGGGATTAAATTCGGCATTAGAGGAATGAGGCATGGAAATAACCCTTTCATGTAAACTAATCAACTGTGGATACTCTACCAATTTCTAACCCTTCAGACTTATAAATTCTTAAAAAGATATGGAAAGGTTAAGCCTTTTTTATTACAAAATATACAGTTTTTTCCCAGCTTTTTGAAGTGTAATTGTATAAAAAATTTTAAGGTGTACAACTTGATATCTTGATATACATATTCATCATGAAATAACCAACACAGTCAAACTAATTAATATATATCCATCACCTCACATAGTTACCATTTTCTCTTCTTTTCCTGTGTGTGTGTGTGTGTGTGTGTGTGTGTGTGTGTTGTGAACTACTTAAGCCCTACTCCCTTAACAAATTTCTAGTATATAATACAGTAGTGATAACTATGGTCTACTTTTTTTATTCTTTGTAAAGAGCTTTACCTTTTATTGCAATTATTTTCTTGACTTTTCAGGAAATTTTTTTCTTAATTTTCATCTTTGCAGACACAGAACCTACCACAGAGAGCATAGGAGATGTTTAATAAGTTGTTGATAAATATATTAATAGTTAAGAGAAGAAATGTTTCTTAAAGCTAAGTTCAATGTTGAGTTCTAATTGTGTTGTAGATTATAGTGAATATCTAAATCTCTAAATCATAATGTTCTCATTCTTTTGAAAGATAAGATGCAGTGCTGGCACACTCATATCAAAAAATCTGCGTTCTCTTTTATTGTTACTTTTACTCCTTAGAGATATTATCACGTCAGTAGTTAATATTTATTCTCTGTAGCTATTGCATCATATCAAAAGGCACAAGATGTTTGGGTGTCCTACTTTAGAGAGGCTAATATTAATCAGCTGAAACAGCTCATGACAGCCTGATCTCTCTGTTACGCTTTCCCATAAACTTTGTGTGTGTGTGTGTGTGTGTGTGTGTGTGTGTTAAAATTATTAGTGCCTAAATGCATTATTATTAACGCCAATTTAATTCATTCTGTCATTTTTTTTACCGATTTATTAGCAGAAATTCTTTTCTTTTAACCTTTTTTTTTTAAAAGCTACCTAGCAGAACTGGCTTTATGGACATGCAATGTAAACAGTCACATAGAACACCATGTTATAAAGGATCCTATGCTTAGTTTAATTCTCAGAAGTTGCCAGCTTGAAATCTTAGTTTTCAAGTAAGGAGTTCTGCATTTTCATTTTGGAATTTCATTTTCAAATTATGTACCTGTTCTCAACTGGCACTATTTCACTACAGTGAAATGGAGTTCAAAGAGAAATAGAAAGATGAATAATTATTTTTTCTTTTAATTGCTGATTTCCAGAGAGAGGACTTGAAGACCTAGTTACTCATAATGGTAACCAAACTGCCTTTTCATTTCTTAATATTTATAATCAAATTTGTTGATTTTACATATAAATGGTCTGAAAATCAATTGCATTTATTCTTTTTGATGATCACATTGTACCATCATTGGTCCATAAGAGTCCCTTCACATTGGCTTTTATGTTTTTTGGCACATTGCTATCAGTCTTTCATAGATTTCTTTTTTCTGGTGACAATTAAATGTTCTAAACTTCTTTTGCATATTTCATTTCAGAATTTATTTTACTGTTATTTCACTCCAATATGATACTTTTCTTCCAAGGAGCCCTGAAACATTTTAATGGAAAACTGTATTTACAGATTATAACTAAGGAATTCTGTGCGCTTATTATTTGTCAATATTTCAGTTTGTTTTTAGTTGAACGGCTAAAAAATATGTATATGTAAGTATGTATATGTATACTTAAAACGCATGCTTTTTTTCAATATTTAAAATCTGATACACTTTGAAATGCCTCCAAAACAGAAGTAAACGCAATTGGATACATTATTAGAAATTCAGAATTGAACGATTCCATTAAATGTTTTCTAAGTAGCAGAAATCAGCTGTTTATCCTTTCCTTACTGCATTTGTTCTGGTTTTGTAATCTGCAACAGTAGCATATCCATATGGCTATATTCTTGTCCTCTTTGCTTATTTAAAGAGGGACACAACAGGGGTGCCTGGGTGGCTCAGTCGGTTAAGCAGCCCACTTCAGCTCAGGTCATGATCTCATGGCTCATGGGTTCGAGCCCCGCATCGGGCTCTGTGCTGATAGCTAGCTAACTCAGAACCTGGAGCCTGTTTCAGATTCTGTGTCTCTCCCTCTCTCTGACCCTCACCTGCGCGCACATGCACTCTCCCTCTCTCTCTCTCTCTCTTCTCAGAAATAAAATAAATAAAGAGGAACAGAACATCTAAATAGATGATTGTGACCTGCTTATAAACCACAGTTTATGGAGATGAATTTGTTCTTTTAAGCTGCTTTCTTTGGGTTTGAATACATTCTGAGGAAAGAAAAGTTGAGTTTCTGCCATAAATAAAGGAGGCTACAGTAAATAGGAACAGCTTACTCTGTTGTAAAACCACTTTTTTCCTCTTGAGATTTATCACTGCAGACTGAGCACATATCACTTCAAAGTATAAAAATAGTTTCTGTAAGTTATCAAAGCATTTTGGAGCCAAGTCTAAAACCAATACAGTCCCTCCAGAAAGTAAGCAAATACAGAATGGAGCAAAAGATAAATTTCAACAACTTATAAAAATTTTTAAATAAATGTTAATTTAATTTTTTTAGTGGTAAGATATAGTCACCTGTTTATGGAAGTCTTTTTCTCCCCCTGATATTTTAATAAAAAATCAGAAGTTGGTAGAAGCCAATATCCTTAGGGAGTAAGCATTATACATTATGGCAAAAATAAAAATGAATATATCTAATTAGTTATTTATAAGTAAGTTTTAGGTCTGTTTCCTCAAAAGCCACCACACAGCTTCTTCAACAATTGTCATAGGATTTGGTTTTGTTTTATACAAATAAACTTTTCTCACCTGTTGCCCCTTTGCTTTATTCACTTTCCCCTAATCTGATCCATTTAATCAGGATGTGCTTTAAATTCTGAAACTTACATTTCCTTCAACCAAATAAAAAACCAAAAACGGAAGAAGCAGAGGTTAAGATAAACAATTTCACCATGTCTACGAATGTAGGATCATTCTTTTGAACTTAAATACATATTCCTAGTTTCTACCACCATGCTGTATATATGTAACCTATGTGTAAATTCTCCTGGTCTCTGAGTAATCTACATGTGGATCCATTCCCTTGGTAATATAAAATATTGAACTATCTTGATCACTATTAATAGAAATAATGTATTATAATGTAAGGGTAATCTGATTTTAAATTATCATTTATGAATTCCATTTCCAGGTGTATTCCTAACATTTTTGTCATTTAAGGATGGGTAACAACAAAATATGGATGAGTTACAAAACTTCTCTGGGCCAAAAGTAAAATGAAGGAACCAAGGTGTAAATTATATAATAATTAAATTCCATATACCAAACTTCTATAGAAAATATACAACCTAGGGGCACCTGGGTGGCTTAGTCGGTTAAGCGTCCGACTTTCCCTTAGGTCATGATCTCGCGGTTCGTGGGTTCGAGCCCCGCGTCGGGCTCTGTGCTGACTGCCAGCTCACAGCCTGGAGCCTGTTTCAGTCTGTGACTCCCTCTCACTCTGACCCTCCCCTGCTCACGCTGTCTCTCTCTCTCTCTCTCTCTTAGAAATAAATAAAACATTTAAAAAATATATATATACAACCTAGAGATAACTTAATTGGAGATATGAAGTATTTTTTCTATGTTTTATTGTATTTATTTTGAGAGAGAGCATGAGCAGCCAAGAGGCAGAGAGAGAGACAGAGAGACAGAGACAGAGAGAGAGAAAGAATCCCAACCAGGCTCTGCACTATCAGAGCAGAGTGCAGAGCAGAGCCTGACTCTGGGCCTAATCTCATGAATCATGAGATCATGATCTCAGCTGAAATCAATAGTCGCATGTTTAACTGATTGAGCCACTGCGGTATTTTTTAAGCAAGATCATCAGTTCCCAAACTTTAATGCCTAGCAGAATCTAAGTCTGTAATAATAAAATAATTCTCTTATTATTTCTGCCTAATAATTCATTTTAATAGTAAAAAGGGATTATTATTAGGGTAAATGACTTTTCTGTACATATCATGGTAAAGACTGTGTCAGTAACATGATTTTGCTAATCTGGGTATTTTGGAAGGGTACATTTTTTCCCCCATTTTTATCAAGTAAGATTTAATACCTGAGTTGATACTGGTTTTGTTATTTGTCTTATTTTGGGATTTCTAGAAGCCAACCATGATATAAGCACCAGTGAGGTAGTAGAAAAAGTTAAACAGAGAAGATTAAAGGGTCAATAAAATGTGCACTCGGAGGATTGAACAACTGGGCTTCATGCTTCTCATGCTTCAGCATGAATATGTTTCAGCATTGTCTCACTGAGAATGGGGAAACAGTGGTATTTATCCACCCACACTTTCTCTCAGTAGATGAATGAACTTCCAAACCAACTTTTATCCAGGAAGAAAAAGATTAAAAAGAGAGAGAAATTAAATATTATCAACATCAGAAATGAGAGAGGAAACACCATTATATAGTCCTAAATATAATAAAAGGATAATAAAAAAAGATTAGGAATTCCCTTACATTAATAAATCTGACATCTTAGATGGAATGGACAAATTCCTTGAGAGACACAAACTAGCAAATCTCACTTAAATAGAGATAGAAGTGAAAAGAAAATAATACCTCCAGTGTTGAAGAGTTGAATTAGAGGTATAGAGAGGGGAAGAAAGGGTATTAGTAAGAGAAGAAAAAAAGAGCATATTCAGAAAAATAGAAAAGATGTTTTAAGATGCAACATCACAAAAGGGAAAAAAGTTTTCACAATATAATGACATATTTCAAAGTGTTTGATGATGGTGTTTGGCAAGTAGTGGCTGATGTATAGGAGAATGGTTTTAGTAGAATAGAAAAGGTAGATGCCAAATTATAACAACTCAAAGAATAAATAAACAGTGGGGTACCTCAAGCAACAATGGATAAAGTACAATTTCTAGATGTGTAGGGCACCTGGGTGGCTCAACTGGTTAAGCATACAGTCTTGATATTGGTTCAGGTCATGATCCTATGGTACATGAGATGGAGAGCCACATCAGGCTCTGCCGTGACAGTCTGGAGCCTATTGGGATATTCTCCCTACCTCTCTCTCTGTCTGCCCTTCCCCAGCATTCTTTCTTTCTCTGAAAATAAACAAACATTAAAAAAAGAAATGTATTTATTAATTGAAGCTTAGAGAAGGGTAACAAGGGAAATCAGGGTCAAGGAAGTACTTTGATAGACTATCTTCCATTCATTCCATATCACTTGGAAATGTCTCTGTTGTGTATTTTGTGTGCATAACAATTACATTTACTCAACCAAAACTGAGGTATGTTTTCTGAAAATTAATATTATGAGTCAATACATATATCAGAGTCATATTACTGGATGAGCAAATGTTTGCATTTCTGCAACAGTCTGAAGATTTATGGGAATAATGAGATCATTTGGGGAATATAAATTGGCCTACAAAACCAAAATATATAATTGCTATGACTGTATCACTGGCATTTTTCTAGGTGATATTGAATCAGCAAAGAATTAAACATGGTCTTTTCCTTTACGATGTACAGAAGTAAAAACCTAAAGAAGCATATACAAGGTAATGACTTAAGTATTGGCACATTTCTCAGAAACCTACCTCTGTGGTTCATCAGAAAGAAAAATTAATTTTTCAAGAATGAGTATGCGTGCATGAATGCTGGAGTTCACTGAGACTGTGAAGTTGGAAAATCAAGAGTGAGTCCAGGAAGATAAGGTGGGCAAAGACCTAAGAAAGTCCAAAAGCCAAGTGTGAAGAATCGCTCTTCCCAATAACTAAATGACATTTGTGTTAAAAGAGTAGAAAATATAAAGTAAACATCTTAGACAACCATGGAAACACTTGGAAAGGTGTTTTAGAGAAGAGAGCAAAAAACAAACTTGCTAAAGTTTCGACTGCATCTGAAGATGGACTGCGTCTACTTGTGTAATCAAGCATCAGTTTTTGTTTTTGTTTTTCCTTGGCTCTAAGAGTAAAATCTAACACCCAACTTGTTTTCCCGCCCGCCTAAACCAATTATGACTCACTTTGGTCCAATCCTCCAAAATATCTTATGCTCTCTAACACAAACATACTAGATTTGCTTCCATTTTCTTGATATAGTCATGACAGTTTACTCCAAACGTTTGTATGCATGCTGTTTCATATATACACACACACACACAACATATATGTACTATGTAATACATAATATATACGCATTAGGTATTATGTATGTATTTAATTCATATATGTATTTAATTCATATCTGTATACATATTTACTTACTTTAATTTCTAAGACTTCATAATTTACCTGTTCTCTTTATATACCATTTCTTATACAAAATTTCTTTCATTATACTCACTGTCCCTTCACCTTCATGCATTAGATGGCATACAGACCAATAAGAACATATTAAAATGAAAATTATCTTCCCAGTTCAGAGTTGATATGTAAAATCTTGTCTCTGAGTTCATCTATAAATGTAACCTGTAGACCTCTCAATAAGGCAGCATTGTCACAGAATGGAAAGAAATTATTTACGTTACCTCTTTTTACTTGGCTATTCGAAGCACAGTTTTTTCCATATTCCATTCGCAAGAACTTGAGTTATTAGTTACCCCCAGCAAAGAACACTAGAAATGTAGTCTTCGCTCTAGACAACCATGTGTCTGGCTAAAAACCAAGGATTCAAATGAATTATAAACAAGAAAAGGAGAAGTTATTGGGGCATGATTAGTTGTCTCTGCTATATTCTATCCTTGGATTATCTAAACATTAAGTGTTTACTTTTATGCCAACACAGAACACACTTTCCATTTACCTTGTCAAAGAGACTACCACCCAAGCCCATTTAGTGAATACATCTATTTCAAAGTCCAATGTGATGCACTGTTTTCCCCATTAGGTATAGATCAGGCTCTCAAGACCTAGTAAATTATAAAATAAGAGCATTTTGTCCCCATTATACCCAGATACAACAATGGAGTATTAATGAAATAACTACAATAAGAAATTACTTTCAGAAAAAGGAAAAATGGACAAGAGAGGAATGACCGATGAACAATAATGATGAAACCCTGTTGCATGGTGATTGAGAAGACTTCCTTTTCTGAGAATGGAATGAGGTATTGGAGAGCTGATCTGGCAGTCCTTTGTTAAGCCATTTGGGAGGAATAAAATTGCCTTATCTATTTTCACCCGTAACCTTTGGCTTTAATTCTGGAAGGCTTTTCCATATCACTTATCCTCAGTACAATAGCAGAAGTTGGCTCTTGAGAATTAATGTTTCATGTGCATATTTTTCTTAGACTGACTCATACCAGGACATATTTTAGGCCAAGGTGTGGCTTTATGTATAGAGTTGGCATTTATATGCCAAACTTGGATTTCTTCAAACACTCTTTCAAAGTAAGATCTTTCTTTACCCTGCCCCCACACACACACAGAGACCCATGTGCAAATACTAACAATCAAATATTTCATTCAGAAATATTTTTAAACCTTAACACTATATTCCTTTACTTTCTGGCCTCTGTGCTCTACTCATTTCCTTCTCAAGTTAATGATGGCACTATGTGTCTAGTTGAAATGATAGCCTTGACTGGGAAAAGAACAACTTATTCTGATTTTTGTTGTTAGTCTGGTTCTCATGGACTGACAGATAATCTTAATAGGAGATGACTGAAAAGCTTTGGAAAATCCATATATCTTCATTTATGCTACCATTTTGGTAATACAGACATTAGCTTCAGAACTGCTAGTAGAATGGGTTTATTAATGTGGTATCTTAAAATTACCAGGTTCTAAGGTAATTTAACATATCAAGTTCATGACGGTGGATGAATTTAAATTAATTGATTACTATCTACTTGCCACATAAATACTAGTAGTAGTATCAAGACAGGGATGAATTAGGGGCTTGAAAATTAAGGTATTTACATTCTATATAATAGAATAGAAATTTGAGACTGTCAATATCAAACATGTAGTTTGACTCACATATTTTAAACATGCACAAACTACCTATTCTAATTCTGGGTTCAAAATAAAATCTTGTAATCCCATATTTAATCCAGTTTCTACTGTAATGCATCATTGCACAATTATTTGTGTAAATAACATTGTCCTGAACTTGATATATTTTAAAAGTTTTATTTTATAGTGTATGGTTTAAAAACTAGTTGACAGTGAATTTCTGTGTTCCAGTCTGTTTCTCTGGTATATAGTACCTTTGATTTCTCAGGATTAAATATACTGAAATAAGAAAAATTATTAAAGGTTAAGAACTGTGTTATTCATTATAAATTTTCATTGTACTATAATGAAAAATGAAAAAAGCAGATTAAAAACTGATTTAAAAATTAATCCTTAAATCTCTTCTTCAAGTGATTTTGGTTTTCAATTAATAAGATGAGATTTTAAGATTTCATATTAAGTACAATGAGATTTGTGTTATTGTCATGGCTGTTGTTGCAAATAACCTGGGTTTAGTTGACTTTAAAAATGAAAATAATCTTTGAATCCCATTTCAGTAAGAGATTTCATTAGTAAGAAAGAGAAGTCATTAATCTGCATATTACTTACATGTAGTCACACTGTTTTACCCTTGGAAACAATGTTATATAGGTCTAAGCTAGAAAAAAATGAATAGTCATAAACAAAAGAATATTTGCAACATCAAGAATGAAGTTCTAGAGAACACTGATATTTTGGCAAATGATTACCCTGTATGCCCAGTTCACAACCTCACTTAATTACTTCCAAAATAATCTTGCACTAGATGCCAAATGTGACCTTTTTAAAAACCATTTGAGAAAAACATTGTTTCAGGTTCAAAATATGTAGCAAATTAAAGTATCTGCATAGCATTTTAGAAGATACACATAAGGACCTTCTTTTCAGAGAGTAAAAACATCATTAACCTTTAAGTAAATAATAGTCATAAATAAATGCTTTGCAACTGTATTTTTTGAGGACTTATATATCTATAGAATTAGCTCTGTGCTAGGCTAGGGAGTGCATACTTGGAGAAGAGTTTATAAAATAATCCTACCTTCATTGAGTTTACAATATGTTTATCCAGACATGATCCAAACCTTATGGGGTGTACTAGTTACTAATTATTTTCTAAATAAATACAAACATTTAAGTAAGGAAAGAGAAAAAAAAATGGTCCTAGGTAGATCTGGATCTTAATATTGAGCCCTTTATTTATATTGTATATTATATACACATAGGCATACACTATGCCAAGTATTTTGCTGAGTATTGAGTCCATGATGATGAATAAGTGTTATACAGTGTCTGCCCCCAAAGAGACTTCAGCCTGACAGTGGATAATACACAGCCCAAAAACATTATTTAAGCACATAACAAGAGTTGACAAACATGGCTTTAATGTTTCACTCAGCTTGAACAAACTTTAGATAGGCTTATCCCTGCCTCTAGGCCCCTGACTTTCCTCTCACTCAGATCTGACACAATCTAGGTGGTATAAGGACCTAGAACTCTGACCTCCCTTTTCTCACAGTATTTTTCAAGGTCCTGGCAGCCATTCCTTGTCTAATTTTCTCAAGTCTATTTTTCTCTCTGACATAGTTAAGAAAGAAACCATCTGGACCTGCTTTCACTATGCCTACATCTGGACAGTGGCTTCCTTTCATCTTTTCAGTACAAATTCAGATTATCATTTCCTCAGAGTGGCCATACCTAATCTGTTCTTTTTCTTCAGACCACTTATTCTGAGTTGTTAATACACAGTGCTTTGTGTTTACTCATTTAATGCCTCTACCTTTACTACTACACCATGACCCAGACTTCTGTATGGTGTCTGACTCACACCATCACTACAGTTAACTGAACATACAACCTGGACAATCTCAGATTTTGGACCATTTAAATAAAATAAGTGCTGAGTAGGAGTTATTCAGATACAGGTGTTAGGGCTGAAGTGAGGTAAGAGTGTCATAAGAAGAAGAAACAATATGGTATTAACCTTAAAGCAATAATGAACTTGATGCCATTCAGGAGCTTAATAATAAATGGTGTGAGATGGGGACTAGGTTAATAACATGCCTCAAGAGAAGGGTGCTGAGATAGGACACAGCTAGACTGCACCAGGCGAGATAGGTTAGAATGGAACCAAATTATGCTCCTGAATCATAAACTTAATTTTGTCTATTCTCTGCTTTAAATCAACAGTTTCTCATTCTCTTCAGTAACTCATAACATAACTTGCAAAAGGTATTATGTCCTGTTTCCTACATGACCAAGTTCTTTTTACCTTGTCCCTCAAGGTTCCAAAGCTTCAGTTATATTAAAACTGCTTAGAGTTTGCCTATTGTGCCAGGCTTTTTTCTACTACTCTTGATGTATTGCTAGTTCCTTAACCTACTCTTAGCTAATGTCTATTTTAGAACAAATGCCAAATATTCCTGTAAGAATTCTTAAACACTTTCCACTGCATTTAGATTAAACGGACCTCCCCTGTGCTTCTCAGTACTCTTGTGACTTTCTCTAGATGTTACTCCTCAAATCATTTTATACTTGCAGTTTGGCCTTTCTGCAAATTACCATCTCTTCCCATACCACATGGGACTCACTGACCTTGCATTTATTTTCTTTGTGTTCACAATATTTCCCATACTTGATACATAGTAGACATTCTAATTAATTAATTAGTTTGGATGAATGGTTAAGAAAAGGATTGGTTCTTTAAAAAAGATAAATTCATAGCTATGTTTATTGTAGCATTATTTATAATACACATTTACAATATGGAAGCAACCTAAATATTTAGTGATAGATGAATGCATAAAGAAGATGGAGTATGTAGAAACAAATATTATTCAGCCACATGAAAGAATGAAATCTTGTCATTAGTGGTAACATGCATGAACCTGGAAGGTATTATGGTAAATGAAATAAGTTTGACACAGAAACACTAATACTATATGATTTAACATATATGTGGAATCTAAACAACAAAACATGAACAAAAGAAAAAATAAACAGCTTCTTAAATACTGAGAATAAATAGATGGTTGCCAGAGGGAAGGTGGGTCATGGATAGGTAAAATAGGGGAAGGGGATTAAAAAGTACAAACTTCCATACATAAATGGTAACATAAGTAAGTCAAGGAGCTGAAAAGTACAGCATAAGGAATGTAGTCAATAATACTGTAGTAACATGATATGGTCAGATAGTGACTACAGTTACTGTGGTGAGCTTAGCTTTGAGTGATATATAGATTTGTTGAATTGTACACCTAAAACTAACATTGTATGTCAACTATATTTTGATAATTTTAAAAATAGTAAATTCAAATATAAAATAAAATGAAATGAAATGGAGTCATTTATTTTATTTAAAATTTTTTTTCTTTCATAGTTTATTGTCAAGTTGGTTTCCATATAACACCCAGTGCTCATCCCAACAAGTGCCCTCCTCCATGCCCATCACCCCTTTCCCCTCTCTCCCACCCCCATCAGCCCTCAGTTTGCTTTCAACATTCAAGAGTCTTTCATGGTTTGCCTCCCTCCCTCTCCCCAACTATTTTTCCCCTACTACTCACCCATGGTCCTCCGTTACTTTCTCCTGTTCCACTTGTAAGTAAAAACATATAATATCTGTCTTTCTCTGCATGACTTATTTCACTCAGCATAACACCCTTGAGTTCCATCCACATTGCTACATATGGCCAGATTTCATTGTTTCTCATTGCCATGTAGTATTCTACTGTATAGATAAACCACATCTTGATCCATTTGTCAGCTGATGGACATTTTGGTTCTTTCAAAGACTTGGCTGTTTTTGAAAGTGCTGCTATGAACTTTCATACATGTGCTCCTATGCATCAGCACTCCTGTATCCCTTGGGTAAATTCCTAGCAGTGCTATTGCTGAGTCCTAGGGGAGTTCTGTTAGTTTTCTGAGGAACCTCCGCACTGTTTTTCCAGAGGGTCTGCACCAGTTTACATTCCCATCAACAGTGTAGGAAGGTGCCCATTTCTCCACATCTTCGCCAGTATCTATAGTCTCCTGATTTGTTCATTTTTGCCACTCTGACCAGCACACTCAGTGTGGTTTTGATCTGTATTTCCCTGATGATTAGGGACGCTAAACATCATTTCATGTGTCTGTTGACCATCTGGATGTCCTCTTTGGAGAAGTGTCTTTACACGTTTTCTGTCCATTTCTTCACTGGATTATTTGTTTTTTGGGTGTGGAGTTTGGTGAGCTCCTTATAGATTTTGGATACTAGCTCTTATCTGATATGTCATTTGCAACTATCTTTTCCCATTCTGGTGGCTGCCTATTAGTTTCCCTTGCCATTCAGAAGATTTTATCTTGATAAGGTAAAGAATATGCCACCAAGAATATGCCACTTTGGCATGTGGATTATTTTGAGCTGAATGCAATGGAGATCCTATGGGATCAGGAGAAAATTTTGTACCTCCCTTAACTATATAGAAGAATCTAAATTGGGGGTCTTTCTTAAAATAAGGTTATTAGCAGAGATAAATTTTATCTGGGTGACCCATCTGGATTTCAAGGCAAATATCTAATTACCAACTAACTGTACATCTTATCACCCAATGAAGTGCATTCCTTCCCTCTGAGGTTTCCGACCTAGACACCATTCTCCTTAATTAAGAATGAAATATAGACCTCATTTTGCCTGATTCTGGAATTACCAAGTCTATGTGGATTCCCTCTATGTATATTATTAAATTTGATTTTCTTCTGTTAATCTGTCTTATGTCAATTGGATTCTTAGTCCAGCCAAAAAGACCTTTGAAGGATTAGGAATTCTCGTTCCGCACACTGACTCCATTAGACCATGTTATTTGTAATATTTTATTTTTAAACATTTATTTATTTATTTTTGGGGGGAAGGGTGAGAAAGGGAGAGAGAGAGAGAATCCCAAAGGTTCCACATGCATCACAGAGTCCAATACAGGGCTGGATTCCATGACAGTGAGATCACGGCCTGAGATGAAATCAAGAGTTGGACACTTAACCAACTGATCCACCCAGGCACCCCTGTAATATATATTTTTTTAAATTTCACTTCAGTATATTTCTATTTTAAGCCTCATTTCCTATTTATTTTTAAGTGTAGTGATTATATTGAATATATTATTGTTTAATGTTTTATTTATTTCTGAGAGAGACAGCATGAGCAGGGGAGTGTCAGAGAGAGAGGGAGACACAGAATGTGAAGCAGGCTCCAGGCTCTGAACTAGCTGTCAGCACAAAGCCTGACGTGGGGCCCGAACCCACCAACCATGAGATCATGACCCGAGCTGAAGTCAGTTGCTTATCCGACTGAGTCACCCAGGCACTCCACTGAATATATTATTATTCAAGCAAGTCACCCAGACATTAAAGCATCTCCTTTTCCCCCCGTCCCAAACAGAGGTAATCCCATAAAGCCTATATAAGAATCAGTAGTATAGAAACTACAAATATATAATACCTATAGTTCATTTAACCTAGAAATGAAAGGATGAGAAAAAGTAGGAAATAACTAGAGTAAAATAAAATAAAGTAAAATCATAATTATATTCTTATAGCATGTATTGTTGAGGTAAGCAAGATACATATTCATTACTACTCTTTGTGCTTTAAGACTTTTCATATTAGGTTACTGCATAGTAAACTAGTTATTAATTTCACCAAGATATTCAAAGTATATATCAAATGACTTTCTTTTTCTACCTGCTCTGTTGATTTTATCTGCAGATGACATATAACTTTGTTGTTCTGGAAATGCCAAAGATAAATTTGATAATTTTCAAAGAAGTTTTATTCTGAATGAAGAAATTACTTATAGCTATTTGCAATAGAATCAGGAAGACATATATCTTTTTTTAAAATATATTTAATCAGTAGAAAGCCTTCCAATAATTTCTTGGGATCTAAGTTTTATGTGAAATTATTTTCTCCCATAAAATATTAGAATCAATGTTTATAAAGCTAGTATTCTTGGAGTATTTAAACTTTTTTATATTTGTGGTATATAAAGAATTGAATAATTTGAGCAGAAGAATAGCAATTCTTTGTGATATGAAGGCCCTGTATTGAAAATATAGCCAGGGGAAAGAGGAAGCATGAGTGTTTGGCCCTTTCATCTCCCTACTACTACCCAGTGCTACAATAGGGCAGTATGAACTGTTTCTAAGACTGAAGCCTCTTTTAGGGCAAATAATATACTTTTCCTATATCCATATTATTCTATTCTTATTGTCTCAGCAAAGTCTTAAAACACGATATATACTAAATATTGAATATACATCCTAAATTCTGATTTTTAGCACATGACTATTCCTGGAGTAGGGATGGAAATAAATAATTACAAACAGAATCTGTCTAGGTCAGTAAAAGAATAAGAAATAAGTGTTGCTGAACAACTGGTTCTGTCAATTTTGTGTGTTCTCTTAGAAAAGGATTGCATGGCAAGATATTATCATTTAACTTTGACTAAAAAAAAAAGAAAAACACAGACAAATGAAGTATTTAATTTTGAGGATGAGGACAAGTACATAGATAAGAATCTGACTATGTATACAAAGGTATGTGTCAAAAAATAACCTTGGAAGTATATCACATTCATCATAGAATAAAAATTATAATGAATAATACCAGTATCTAAGTTCCTGATTCTACTTAAACGAGTTATCTCCTCAACAATTAGCAAATGTGGCTTGAAATAAAAAATTAAAAATTTAATTAGTAGATCTAAAAATATTTTAAATGCATTTCCAATTCTTAAAAAGACGAAAACAGGAAAGGAAATTTGTACTCACACCTAATAATAAACACAAGGGCAGAATCCAAGAAGTAAAGTAACTTCCCCCTAATACTGGGTTCTCCTCCCGGAAAAGACAAGTGGAGAATGGAATGTAATTTCTAAAATGGATCCTTTACAAAGTCACATTGTGTTGCTTAATGACACATAGTTCCTGATGAGCATTCCAAATTACAAGGTAGTTGTTCAAATAGAATTTAAACCAAGGGCTTCATTGATATGCCTCCTAAAACAAGGGGCTCTTTTAATTAGAAAAATCTATGGTGCTTTCTTTCCTGGCAGCATTTGTGGGGGCTCCCACCAGAGAGTTCCCACAGGCAGCCAAATGCAAGAAACATGCAGATTCTTAGTTGTGCATAGTTGCCTTACTCTACACACTCCACATAGTCATAAACCTTCCAGAGGCCAGAGATCAATGATTGTTTTCTCATCAGATTTTAAATAATCAAAGGAATATCTTCCTGCTATTTAGAGTGCACAAAATACAATATGTGTTGCTTTATTTTTCCCTTTCTCTTAGCCTATAGTCATATGACATAAGATATTGGCTCCTTAGCCTCTTTTCTCTGTATTCAATGGAGGAAAAAGATAATTACCAAACTTAATGTTCAGTATAAATTATACCTTCCACCCTTAATCAGATTTGATCTTTTTTTTTCTACTCACCACAAAAATGCTGAGTTACATGTATATATACGCATGCATTGGATTCATCTACATAATCTGCTTTTTTTTTTTAACTTTTTAATGTTTATTTATTTTTGAGAGGGATAGAGAGTGAAAGAGTGTGATTGGGGGAGAGGCAGAAAGAAAGGGAGACACAGAATCTGAAGCAGCTCCAGGCTCTGAACTATCACCATAGAGCAATGGCCGGCTTGCTCCCATGAATGGGAGATCATGACCTGAGCCGAAGTGGGACGCTCAACCGACTGAGCCACCCAGGTGCCCCTACATAATCTGCTATCTATCCAGAGATCCTCTTTCATCTGAGCTTTTTCAAAGTCTGCCGATTAAAAGTTCAATCATTATCTGATCCCTGTGGTTTCATATAACTTTGGTGTCACTGACGTCCAAGTTTGTTTCTGAAATAACCTGTTATTTCAATGTCAATAATACAGAATTCCTGTGTATCCTTTATTTAGTTTCCTCAATAGTAACACCTCAAAAATTATAAATTATAAATCATAACCAGGATTCTGGCATTGATTCAATCTATCTTACTGAAATATTTTCCCCAGTTTTACTTGCACTTGTGTGTACCTGTGCGTTTAGTTTTATGCAATGTTATCACATGTGTATATTTGTGTATCTACCACCATTGTCAAGATAGAATGGTTCTTTCAAATATGTGTCCTTCATTTTGCTCTTTGATAACATATTCACTTTACCTTCTCACCCCGACCCCCACATCCATAAGCCCTGGCTGTCATACTTATTTCTACAACCAAGTTTTATTAATAGTTACAACTATTGATTTTAATATTATTACTGATGTAGTTTCAGTTTTAAATAAATTTAATATAAATTTGCATAAAATATGCACAGATTTTAAACACAAAGAAAATTATAATATAGGTGTTACAGAGATGTGAAAAATCAGTAATGTTTACGTATGCTGCAATTGGTGGTAACATGGAAATGATAGATTAATGAGGATGAGGACATTACTTTAGTCAAAGCACATGATATGCATTCAGGAGTTAGAACAATGGTGGTTCTCATATTTTAGTGCACAAAAGTGCATGTCAGCATGACCTGAATGACTTCTTAAATACTGATTGCTAGGCCCCATCCCCTGAGCTTCTGACCCAGTAGGTCTGGAATGAGATCTCAGAATTTCCATTCTTTAAAAGTTCCCGGGTGGTGTTTTGAGGATCACTGTTACAGAGAAGAGCTTATGTTGAAGGCTGTGCCTGTGAAGTAGTGGTTCAAATGAAGGAAGATGGCTGGCTGAGGAGACTTTATTTTATAGACAATGTGGAGCCACTGCAGCTTTCACAGCAGAAGACAAAATGACCAAAGAAGACTTTAGAAAGAATCATCTAGGGATAACTGAGCTAAATAATTTAACAGCAAAAATATATATACAGAAACAATGTAGAATGAGCTTGGATACTAAATGCAAAGAAGGTATTAAAGTGAGAGACAGAATCCCAGAATCTACAATTAACCAAGAGATGCTCCAGTACCTAATTAGAAGGTAGGTATGTGGAATAAAGATTTATACTGACCAACTCCTTTTGTTCCCTTTCTTAGCCTTTCTTTATCTTCCTAAATTTTGCAGCTCTGTTTCCCAGAGAAGAATCTTTTCAGCAGGAAACTCATTGAAACATATCTTAAACTTGTTACATTATAATTTTAGCTTATTTCTTTTATCTTGCTGGAAATGGCTGGTGAGTCAACTGACGAACATGAAAACTATGGTTTGCAGCTATGGTTTGAATTATAAATATTATCTGACTTTACTGGCACTTGGGGGTCTTGAGCTAATTCTTCAAATCCTAAATTCTACATTAGTCCCTTCATTTACCCTGTTTCTCTTTCTTTGTCATCTTTATTTCTGTGTTCTATTTTCTTTTTCTTTCTTTTTTCTACCAAGGTTTTCAAATAGACAGATTCTTTCATCAAAAAACAATTGTCATTTTAAGGGCAAACTGAACTCCAAAGAAAAAAGGTTAGAGATGACACTGTTTTAGATTACACTGCAGAGAGATTTTCAAGGAATTTCAAAACACTATGTTTCAAAGAAGTGACAACTCAGTTTGCTTTCCCTGGTAAATTCAAAGTGCAACATAGCATTTGTTCTTCTGTCCAAGCACTTGTACACTTCATCTTGTCCTGGATTTCTAAAATATCTGGAACACGTATTGGGATCCTTGGATGAGTATCTGAATCAGCTATTGAATTTACATTCTGACTGAGAAAACCCTTTATTTCCCTCTGTGATATTTTCTGAGCAAAATATGACCAAAGAAATTAAGATTTATAAGAGTCACTCATGTCAGAGACAACTGAAAATAAATGTAAATTAGACATCACCCAGCAAGAGCTATGCCACAAGTACAGAAAACACAGGGTACCTCATTATAGGAATAAACGGCATTGTCTGCCTAAGGTAGTAATGGCTCTTTCTGTGCTTTCCATAAAATTCAAACACAAATATCAAACTATAATGTCTTTCAGGAAAAGCAGCATGTTATTTGGAATTTATTTATGTTTGAGAAACATCCCTCAGAGCAAGAGACTCAATTTTTCACTGCTGTTTAGGTAAAATAGAAGGCTATCCAAAGGCAGGATAGTTGGGCACAGAAAAACTAATGGAAACTCAAGGAAAAGTACTGGATTTGGAAGTGGACAAATCTCACAAGTTTGATGATGACTGTGGATTGTCTTAATATAATCATTTTAAATTTTACCAGACTTGCAATAAAATAGGCTTTGGAGTAAGTTGTAAGATTTTCTTTCAATACTCTTTGGGTGAGCCATGGGAAAGAAAGGGCCACTTTAGAAGAAAGAGGAAACAGCAGGATAAGGAAAATTAAATACTAGTGTTAATTTAGATCCTGTTCAAATTCTGTATTGAAACATATAGATATTGGTTCACAAGTAATGGTCAAAAGATGCTTTACATGCTCTTTTCATGAACCAACTAAAATGTTTTCAAAGAGGACAGAAACAAAAAATATTTTGTTTCAGTTTTTGATAAACTAACACAACTTGATTTGGTAGGCCAGTTTCTGGGGATTTAATAAACTCTGAAAATAGGGCATGAAGTCTTGGGAGATGAAGATAGATAAAAGACAGGTAGAGACCATGTACACACTCCCATAATATCCAGTCCTTTATATATAAAAAAAAAAAAATGCCTGTCACACTTGCGAAAACTTAACTAGTTAAGATTACAAGTAAAAGGAAATCAGCTCTCTTCTTTAAAAAATTCATTTAAATTAAAGTTAGTTAGCATACAGTGTGGTATTTGTTTTCAGGAGTTTAATACCTAGTGCTCTTCCCAAAAAGTGCCCTCTTTAATGCTAATCTCCCATTTATCCCATTTCCCCACCAACACTCTTCTAAGGGCCTTTAGTTTGCTCTCTGTATTTGAGAGTCTTATGGTTTGTCTCCTCTCTCTCTCTCTCTCTCAATTTTTTTTTCTTTTCGGTATTATTTTTCCTTCTCTTTCCCTATGTTCCTCTGTTGTATTTCTTTAATTCCACATATGAATGAAATCATATAATATTTGTCTTTTCTCTAACTTATTTCACTTAGCATAATACACTCTAGTTCCATCCATGCCCTCCTAATGTTAATTCTTTTATTCCCACTAAACATATTTTGGTTGTTTTAAACCCTACCCTGTGAATAGCTATTCCACCATTTTATTGGTATTGCTTTATAACTCTGTGCCTTGCATTTAGTATCTGATATATTCTGGGTTTCTGATTCTAAGGTTTGCCACTATAGTTATTATTGGAAAAAAAATTCCATTACTAATCGTGGTTCTTATTTTAATAATTATTTAAAAAACAGCAAAATGCTTTTTATATTTATCCACCAATAAAGTATTAGAACTTTAAAACACATTGAACACATAGATAGGGAGATGTTTTTAAGAAGTGCTTTATTATACTCTCATATTTAAACTGATGCATAAAATCATTTCAATCTATTAATCTCCAATGAAAAATATAATAATTACATGTTCAGTGCTTGAAATTATTTGATATGTTTGCTTGATAACCTTAGAATTCACACAAGGATGATAGTTATTTAATTTGAATTTTAAAATAAGTTGTCATCCATAAAACAAGTTAATGAGACTTACTGACTCTAAGACTACTAGGATTCCTTAGGACTGTACATGGATGGATCTTCCTTCTTAATACTTTCAATATCCCCACTTGGATCCATCAGAAGAGCCAGTACCTTACTTTAGTCTTTGTTGGTTTTAATCTGTCTTATGGTTCGGGTTATCTATTATAATATACCAAATCACCCCAAAATAGTGGCTAATGATGATAACATGCACTTTGCTCACAAATCTGAGGGTACAGGGCTTAGCCAAGACAACCCTGTTTTGGGGGTGCATTTACTTTTAATTAAATGGTGGCTGTGTTGGCTTCATCTTTGAAGGCTTCTTCCCTAGCACTTCTGTTGACTGGGCTGGGAAGAACCAAGTATCTATGACTCCTAGGTTTCTCTTTCTTTATGTGGTCTTGTCACCTCATTCTTTACGTGTTGGCTTCACTCCTGCCAGACTTTTTCCCTGTGAACCATTTTTTTAGAGGACAATATGCCCATGAGACAGCAGCACTACATTATCTTTATCCAGAGGAGAGGCACCTTTTTTTTTTTTTTTTGAGAGTGGTGACTTTTTGCAACAACTACAATCCCTATCCTTGGAATGGTCAGCTTGGATAAGGAGGACAAGCATGAGTAAGATTTGATGTTTGCCATTTCAAGCATTCTTTTGTGTGACCCGAAAGGGCAAAATTAAAGTTTCCTAGAGTGCAAGGAAACCAGGAGGTTAGATATTTACACTGACTTTACATTTGGCTTCCTAAGCAGTTTTTTTTTTTAAATGTTTATTTATTTTTGAGAGAGACAGAGCATGAGTGGGGGAGGGGCAGGGAGAGAGGGAGACATAGATTCCAAAGCGGGCTCAAGGCTCTGAGCTGTCAGCACAGAGACCGATGCATGGCTTGAACTCACAAATCACAAGATCATGGCCTGAGCTGAAGTCAGATGCTTAACTGACTGAGCCACTCTGGTGCCCCGGGGTTCTTAAGTAGTTTTATTCCTACGTCTTCATCTTCTTTCAACTCACATCTCAAATGCAATGACAATACATGAGTACAGATAGACTAAGGAAAACAGGTAGTCCACTAGCATCAAAGTCAGACACATCTGTGAACACAATTTTTCTGGCAGTCATCCTAGTCTGGATTATAATGCTTATAACAACAACAACAACAACAGCAACAAAACAAAACAAACAACAAAACAGTCATTGTGTAGCCTACTGAAAGATTTGCACTAGTGGGGAGACTCTCTCAGTCCTTATCAACAACCCACTGCATTAAAAAGCTGCCCACCCTCTCTGGTGTCAGGCCACCTCAAATAAGGGTTAACTTGCAAAGATTACAAGTACAGAGGGCCAAGGTGTTTCCACAAGGGAGCTGTGACCTACTCTAAAGGAAGATGCAAGTGTTACAATGATATTATAAGAAATACATGGCACAAAATAACTAAGGTTTTCCTTTTCCATAACCAATTTCATTTGCGCATCACTGTTCTAAATGAGCAACAGTGTATAGATCTTACACCCCTTGGTAAATGTATTCCTATGTATTTTATTTTTTATGATGTTATTGTAAATGGTATTATTTTCTTTATCTTTCTGATAGCTTGCTATTAGCATACAGAAACAAAGTTTCCTAGGCCAGATTGATGATTTGTGTGATTGTTAATTTTATGTGTCAGTTTGGCTAGCCAATAGTACCTAAGTATTCAATGAAACATTATTATAGGTGTTGCTATTGTTGAAAGAGAGGAAGGGAGGGAGGGAAGGAGGGAGGGAGGGAGGGAGGGAGGGAGGGAGGAAGATAGGAAGGAAGGAAGGAAGGAAGGAAGGAAGGACAGAAGGACAACAAACCAGAAGCCCGAAATGGTGTCACATAGACAGAGATCCCAAACCAGGACTTAATATCCAATCTAATTGCACGTGCAACCTCTCCTTAGAAATGCAGCTCTAACTGTCAGTCAGGAATTTTTTCTTCCATTCAGTGCCAATGGGTATCACATGGGTCCTCTCTGACACCCAAACAAAGATGAGGTAATCTATATAACAAGACCTCTTCCATTTTCCCCTAGCAAACAGCCTCCTCTGGAACAATCTTTTTCTTTTATTACTAACTTTCTTGCCCTCACCGTCCATCTATGAAAACCTATTTTGTGTAACTCCTCCAACCACCTCTCTACTTGCGGATGGCATTTAGCCAATTCATGAATCATTTAATAAACCCAATTAAATCTTCATATTACCAGGTTAAATTTTGATACTTAACACTGTCAAGATATTTTGTACATGTGGCTAACATCTACTGATATTTGACTTCAAGTAAAGGAAATCGTCATTGGTAATGCTGGTGGGTCTTGCCTAATCAGTATAAAGGTCTTAAGATAAAAGCTGAGTTTCCCTGTGAAAGAAGAAATTCTTCCTAAGAGAATAGCTTCAGCTCCTACCCCAGAGTCTCTATAGATTTGAAACATGCCAGCTCCCAAAGTAGCTTGAGCCATTTCTTGGAAATAAATCTTGATTTCTATCCCTATCTATCTATATGTCCCAATAGTTCTGTTTCTCTAGAGAACATTGACTGACAGAATTGGTAACAAAGTGATCATATAGTTTATCATCCAAACTAGTACACGTTTGAGTGTGAAAGTGAAATTATTAATAATCATACCAGGAAACTGTCATGAGCCAAACCTTTGCCAGGTAAACCATGTAAAAAGGATTCCCTAGGTAAAATAAATCTTATCCACCGAAAGCTATCAAAATAATGCAATTGAGAAAAGAGACGTTTGTGTTTTTGTTTTGTCTATAAGAAAATCTAGTTATCAAAAGCGGTCTAAACTAAGGTAAGAAATGAATCCCTGCATTATTTGTAGAGAAACCACCTATTGGCATGGTAGAAAGCATTTTCCTGTCTTTTGACATTTTGTAAAGGTCAAAAGTTTGGAATCCTACAATTATTTTGCATTTGAAAAGTGATGAATCAAAAGAGAACTCAAAATCCCTCCAAATAATGCCAAGTATTCAGACCTGATGCACTTAATGTACTAATGCAATTATTCAAGTTTAACCCTCCTCTTCATCCTTCATCGCAGCTCTGTTCAAGTCTGTTATCTTTGACAAAATAGGTTTTACAAGACTACTAACTGGCTGAGGATCAGGAAAAAATGACTTTGTGAAACTCAGTGCCCTTAGCATCTCAATTTGATCTGAATTTGTGTCAGTCTGTCAACTATAAATAACTTTGGTAACTAGGGAATATAGCCTATCATTGCCAATCAAAGTGTATACCTACACCCCTTTTTTTTGTTGTTGTTCTGTTTTTGAAAACTAGCAATGTGACTCTAGAATCCTATGTTGGCTCTGATAGGAATTTGACAAAGAACAAGTCACATTCATGGCTAGGACCTCTCAATATCTAATACCTCTGCTATACTGATGAAAGCTGTAACTTGGTATACTACTGCTAAATTCTCTGATAGTAATACTGAGAATTATATGAACACTAGACAATTCTAACTGCATGTGCAGCTTAAAATGAATCTATTCCAACATTATGGAAAATATCAATACAGTTGACCATTTAATGATGTCAAAAAGGAATGTTGTAATACTTGCTTTCACACTTGTTCCTCCTTTTATACATTCTATGTACACTATGCAGTTTCAATGATTAATCTAAAAAGAATCTCTTCTACTCATGAGAACTTCTGGAAGGAAGCTGACATACCAAAAAGGGAGAGAGAGGTAGAGAGAGACAGAATAAGAGAGTGAGAAAGATTTATAGAAGTTACCCAGGAAATTAAGACTATATAAATAAATTTCAATTCAAAAGACTAATACCAAGTAATAGAACATGTTATCAAATATTTTTTATAATGGCTCTTCTGGATAGAGAAATGACAGTGTATTTAACTGATAGATTAGTCAATCTTAAAAAACACATGGTCATAGCTAGTGACATTTAAAAATTCTCTTATGTTTTATACACAGATATAGACACACACACACACACACACACACACACACACACACACTTCTAACATATTCTCCTATGGTCTCACTTGGAACTTTTATACACACACACACACACACACACACACTCACACACACACTTCTAACATATTCTCCTATGGTCTCACTTGGAACTTTTATACTTAAGAAAACTAGGTCCATATTTACTAATTGAGTCCAAATCATACTGATAGAGGGTGAAGACATGGTATAAAGCTGTGATGTATTCAGATTACCAATGAAATGTCAAAATTTTAAGAGAGTTCTCTGATTGGTCAATAAAATTAACAACTGAATAAAAATCCCATCTCAGGGGCGCCTGAGTGGCTCAGTCAGTTAAGCGTCCGACTTCCACTCAGGTCATGATCTCACAGTTTGTGGGTTTGGGCCCCATGTCAGGCTCTGCGCTGACAGCTAGCTCAGAGCCTGTTTCAGATTCTGTGTCTCCCTCTCTCTCTGACCCTCCCCTTCTCATGCTGTCTCTCTGTCAGAAATAAATAACATTAAAAAAAAAAATCCCATCTCAACTTATCAAACACAGAAAACAAAAGGCAATGAAGTTACAAAACAATAGCAGGCAAAGAAAATCTGTGGATAATTTGATTCAAATAACATTTGATGAGAACTATAATAATTATATCACACGAACATAACAAGATCACTGTCCTACTTAAAAATTCATAAATTAGAAAAAATAAAATAAAAATAATACTGCATAACATTAAAAATACAAAGAAATGGGATATATCTATATTAGAAATAAAGATGTTATGAGAAAAATACATAAATCAGTATTTTGAAAATATATGTGAAATGGATAATTGTATGATATAGTTAATTAAAACTGACTAATGAAAAAGGCAGCATATTTGGATATGCTGGTAATCAAAATTTGAAAAATGATTATAGCCCAAATGCCAGTCCAGTGGGCTGACCAGAGAATTCTTTCAAACTTGCAAGAAGAAAACAAAAACAAAACTTACATGTATATATTTGGATATATATAGAAAACATATATACATATATGTTTATATATAGGTATTTAAATACATCTTTAAATACATTTGGATTTATTTGTAAAGCATACCAATTCATTTTACAAAGCTAGCATACTGTTAATTTCTAATCTAATGATAATTAATGCTCATTCCTTCACCCTGTCTCCTCCCAGCTCTCACACAAAGCTCTAGATGATACTACATGGAAAACATCATAGGGGGACACAGGTTAATAGCCACATAATTTTGGAGAAGAAGAAAGGGATTTTTTTACAACATCAGGGAAGAAAGAAACTACTGAAATATTCTTTAAAAACATGGGCACAGTGTACTGAATTAGAACATAAATGAAAATTCACTCAAGTGTTAGTTTCATATTCATTACATGTTTACTAAAATGGGCAAACTTCTCCACTGCCATTTCAATCCAGCACAGTCACTCCATTTGTGGAATTCTCCCTGACTGGAAACCAGCAGTGTTTCCAGTTACCAGATGCTCATTAAAATCACCGTGGGGTTAGAGTACCTGGGTGGCTCAGTGGGTTAAGTGTCCTACACTTGATTTTAGCTCAGATCATGATCACTATTTGGTTACTGAGTTCACACTGACAGTGTGGAGTCTGCTTGGGATTCTCTCTGCCACTCGTGCATTCTCTTTCTCTCTCTCTCTCTCAAAATAAATAAATAAACTTTAAAAAAGTCACCTTGGGAAGTTTTACAAAATAGCTGTGGTGCCATGTGCTATTATATCCAAATATCTGGAAGGGAGATGTAGGTATCTTTTATACTAACTTAAAAGTATTTTCATGAGAGTTTCTTTAACATTTTTAGAGAAGTTAAAAGGACATCTCTGTATTCCAAGCAACAAAAGCTGAAGACATTTATTTAATTCATATGAGGAAATGCTTTTCCATTTTTTTCCACATCCAGATAAAGTAAACCCTTGGTTTGTGAGCATAATTTGTTCAGGAAACATGGCTTGTAATTCAAAGCACTTGTATATCAAAGTGAATTTCCCCATAAGAAATAATGGAAACTCAGATAATTCATTCCACAACCCAAAAATATTTATAAAAAAATTATTAAAGGGGCACCTCGGTGCCTCAGTCAGTTAAGCATTGGACTTTAGCTCAGGTCATGATCTCATGGTTGATGGGTTTTAGCCTGCATTGGACTCTGTGCTGGACAGCTTGGAGCCCAGAGCCTGCTTCGGATTCTGTGTCTCCCTCTCTCTTCCCCCACCTCCACTTGCGCTCTCTCTCTCAAAAATATATAAACATTAAAAAATTAAAAAAATATTAAATACTGTAATATAAAATATTAAAGGAAATGCAAAATATAAAGAAAAATAAACTAACCTGCACTTACATTTGAAAAACTTAGTGGCTAGTGTGAGGGGACAAGAGAGGAGGGTTATTCTGTAACATGACTTTCACTATCACTTCTCACTATCTACTGACTCAATGGAATCTTTTTCTTTTTGTGCAAATTTAACAAGGAACTTATCCAGTGGATAAGTGACACGTGCTTTTGCCTCCTTTTGAAGATTTCATAGAAATGAGACATGGTATTGATGATTACCACAATCCTGCAGGGAGAGGGAGACAGAGAAGAACCATTGGCTCAGTTATGATCATGTGATGTTCAGGGTCACATACTACTCATATTCCAAGACATCGCTTGTTTGCACATCTTGCAGAACACTCACAGAACAAGTTACTTGTAATCCAAAGTTTTACTGTAAACCTAATACTTTGTTTTACCTTATAATTGTGCTAATTTTCATCTGAAATATATTAAAAGTAATAAATGTTTCTTTAAATTTTATAAAATGCTAATTTTTTAAAAACAGAGCATGAGCAGGGGAGGGTCAAGAGAGAGAGGGAGACACAGAATACAAAGCAGTCCCCAAGCCCCCAGCTGTCAGCACAGAGCCTGACACCGGGCTTGAAGTTATGAACCATGAGATCGTGACCTGAGCTGAAGTCTGATGCTTAAACAACTGAGCCACCCAGGTGCCCCAATATGTATTTGTTTATTGATGCTTTTGAAGGAGTACTGAGGTGGAAGAGAGAAGGAAGAGGGTCAGTATGTTGCCTGTATTCTGCATATATCCCCAAATTCCTCTTTGCCCATCTATGTCCTCAAAGTCTATACAAGAGCTGACTTCAACTACCTCATTTTTTTATTTGTAATATTCTTGTTTAGAAAATTCTAAAACCCTGACCAACACAAGCTTATCCTGCTCTTTCCTACCTTTCAGGATTAATGTTGAAGTTTCATTCAGATTCCTTAATTGCTTCTTAAGTATAGAAGAGAACAGGAAGACCTCAAAACCTTACGTTCTGGATGTATGAGGACTGAAAAAGATGCAATTATTTTATTTCTATCACAATTATAAAAGCCATACTTTGTAAAACTGATGATATTTTCCAATACAGAATAAGACATTTATTGTAAAGCAACCCAATATTTTAAGATAGGTTAATGATAACGGAATTAATGTGGTAACAACATACATTATCTTAAATAATGGTGAATTGTCATATATTTTAAAGAAATCTGGAAAAATTTGTCAAAAAGTAGGAAAATTATTGAAGACAGGTTTATGGTAGAGTTTTGTACAGAGATATTATATGTATTTCTATTTGGATGACAACATGCATACTAATTGTATTCTTCATAAGCATATTAAAGTGCTTTCAATAGTTAAGCTGTTGGATATACATTATTAGTTATTGGAAGTGTTGGAAGACTAATGTCTTCTTTAAAATAGAAACTATATTTTTTTCTTCTTCCATACTTATATTTAAACCCCATAACACCTAGTACAGTGTGGACTACAGGTAAGCATTCAATAAATGTTTGAGTGAATAGTACTAATACAATATGTGCCAAGAAAAGAGATAAAAGAGTATCAAACAATGACAGGAGACATTGTCAGGAGGAAGATAGCAATTGATTAGTAGTTGCCAGAAACCATTCAATATTGTTCCCACATCAACAAAAGAGGACAAACATAGACAAAGATCAATTTTCCTTTTTACCATGTATTTCTAAAGCAAACTCCACATCACTTTCTTCCTCTAACATGGTAAATAAAGAAGGGTATTTTTGCCCTGTTCCTGCATGAGGCAAATTACCATCATTACCTATTCAGATCCCCTCACTGAATTCACACCTAAGAGTGGAATTATCATACACAAAAGCAATTTGTGGAAAGACATGTCAAGTGATACAATTGACTTCAATCTACATTAAAATGTATTTTACCATGTGGGCCTCATACAGCAATATATTGAACTTCCTCTTTCAATTTTCTCATATTTACAAAGTGCTATCTCTAAAGCTACATTTAAAAAAAAATAGAGACTGAATATTTAAGAAGCCTAGTCAGCTGGGTGATTTATAAATATCATCTGACATAAGAAATAGCATTTGAACAATGTACCAGTTTATAGGAGCAGGGATTAGATTGAATAAGAAAAGGAGCAGAGGAAGAGAAAAAAAGGAATTGGAGATTTCATCTACATTGAAAACTATATACATATATATATGTACACATATATATATGTATAAATAAGTATAAATATAAGAAAAACAAGACAAAAAAGCAGTGGATAACACTACCCTTCCAAAAAACGTATCTTTCATTGGTCTTTGAGAGCAAAGTAGAATCAAGCACTATGTCAGGCATGGTCTCAATTTTTCTCCCATTAGAACACACAGAGTTACCTCAAATAGTAATGATTTAAAGCAGATATTTATCTACCAACTATTAATTGAAACAGTTGAGTATTATATGATGAATCATATTCTGCTTAAGAGTGAGCAATAGAACATTCATTCACTTATTCAACAAACATTTTAACTCTCATGCAAAACCCGTCATTAGCAAAAGGCAAAACAAATTCTATGTGAAATATCAAGGCAAAATCCTCCTGACAGAAAAAGGAGGAAGTAATTAAAGCCACATAATTCAGAGTAAACTAAAAGAGTAAAACAGAGCAGAATATGCCACCTCAAAATATGCCTCTCTGGCATAAGAATTATTTTGAGCTGGTTTTTATAAAAAACAAACAAACATAAAAGAAAAAAAAAAAACCAGCAGACATAAGAGAAGCTCTGAAAACCAAATAAATACTGCCTTTTCATGAGAGATATTTAAATTATTTATAAGAGAAATCTCCATTTGTAAGGGTGTCTCCCTCCCTGTAACAGGAAGAAGATGACTGAAAACTCCAGAAACTCTTACCAAAGGAGACAGCAAGGAAGTGAATGTACATAACAAACTTTTCCTTGTTTACCGTGTCTTGCCTGGTAACCTTCCATAACTGCCCACCCACCAAAACTCAACATCTTTTTTTGTTCTTAGCTGGGAATGTATGAGGTAGTAACTTGGGTCATTTCAGGATGTTACACAGTTTTCCTGCGTCTCTCCCATGTATATAGGAGGTATACACGTCATTAAACTTCTTTGGCTTTCTTCTGTTACCTTTTACTACAGGGCATTATCAGTCAAGAACCTAGAAGGACAGAAGGACAATTATTTTTCTTCCCCATCCAAAGCATGTCTACACTGATCTTCCAGAAGGCAGAGGAATTTGACAGGTCTTAGCATGAACCTAAGGGGGGAAGTGAACAGAGGATCCCAGAAAAAGAAGACTAAATAGAGAAGATAGTCAATTGCAATGGGAGTGCAGAGTGGACAGAGTAGTTTGGCACATGTCTCTGGAGGCAGTTAATACAAGCATCAAGATCAAAGAGGCTGATGTACTGAAGGCCGGATGATCTTATTCCTTCAGTAACATTAATAATTCTCTCTGAGCAGAGCAAATCTGACCCAAAGAAGCTCAATTAGACAGTTGTCAATTAAGATACATTAAGGAAACTATTTAGGCAACAGTAGTAATCTACGTGGGATGGATTTTATTAATTCATCCAATACATGTATTAAATGACTGTCACTTGTCAGGAGTTATGCTCATTAAATCAAGGGGTATTGAAGTGCAAAAGACCACTTAGTCAAGCAATGAAGACAGGATGAAGCATCAGAGTGAATATAGGGAAGCATCCAAAGATAAATCTTATGGTTCTTAGATATGGGTCAGTTTCCCTTACAGGGTCAGTCTAATAATGTAGGTTCCAAAACCCTAATGACTAAAATAAGGTCTAGTTGAAGAGGTGGGGAAAGGATATAAAGAAGAAATGAAGAGGAGAGCTAACAACATGTAATTTCTTCTTCTTCTTTTTGTTTGACTTCCTATTCTTTTGTTGTCCTCAATACCAGGGTTCGTTGTCTCACCACATTGAAGAATGAAGGGGCAGACACAGAATAAAGTAGGCAATAGGCAAAAGTTTATGAGAGTATAAGATCAGAAAGTAAGAATATTATGAAACCTCTCTTTACAGAAAGGGTGCATTCAAAAGTAAACACCCCTGACTACAGGCCAGGGGCTTTGTTTTATTGAGTTCTGGTCAGGCCACCTTCCCTTCCCTCTTGTTCCTTCTCAGGTTCTACCCTTATTAGCTTGACCACTGTAGGTGCTGACTTGTTCAGTTCTGACTGGCTCACTTCTATTGTTTGTGTGAGGAGTCAGACTATGGTCATACTGCCCTTTGTATAATATATGCTTTATGCTTTACTTATTTTAGTTTGCTATATTGATTGTCAAATTTCTGAGGAGAACCTAAAGGGGAGTAGGTGGTGTCTGTTAGCTTATAGGAGGAACCTTATGCCTGAGGGAGTTTGGTGAAGATCAGACGTTTCCAGAAGAAATGTTTTAAAATATGTGTTTTTCCCCACCCAGGGACTTTCAAGTCCTAGCCTCTCCCTTTCTGCCTACTGAATCCTATCTTTCTCTATCATATTTTCAGCCCCGTGACAGAAAAGCTTTAAAACAAAGGCTCTGGAGGAGGATTACTGATTTAAAGTATACATCCGTATTTCTGACATTACATGACTTTTTTTTTTTTATTTCTTGGCACTTCTTCATAAATATAAATTAGCACTTGTCATTACAAGCTTTCAGCAGTACACAGGTCACTCAAGAACTTTGCCCTTTGCCTCAGTCACCTCTCAAACTCAACCTAACAAGTATGAAGTAACATACAGCCCCCAAGAAGTAAGGAATCTTTTAAAGAAAAAAGTCCTTAGTCCAAAGTCTTTGTGTTTAAATTTAACAGTATGGTTGAGACAGTTGTTATCTTAAGGGAAATATAGATTTACATTTTAAAATGTAAACTTTAAATAAAGTTTTGAATTGCAAGTAAAAGGCAATCGTGATAGATAGGTTCAGGAAGGTGCAAGATGACAAGCTGCTGTCCTTACCCTGTCCTCTCCCTTCCCTTCCCTTTTATTGATGCTATATATCCTTTTCGAACATTTAGTTTTATGTTGTTTTGCCTCCTTTTCTAATTTTCATTTGAAATTGGACATAGCCCTAACCAAATAACATCTGGGAATTTTAATGTACGTGGGTATTTGCACATACACACATGTGTACATGTATACACCCACACACACACACCCGCATTCCACGTTTCCAAATGACTAGGATTTTACCATTGTTTTTCTCATCCAGTTCTGCAACACCTGTATCTATGCCAGGAATTCTTGGTTTTCTCTCTGCTCTACTTTTTGATCTGACTGCTTGTACTCAGACCATGGACTTTATCAATTCCATTCTTCATGATGAAGGTAGATTTCTACTGGGAATAATTTATAGATTCTATATTCAACCAAAACACCTTCCCTACCCAACTGTGCCATCTGCTAGTTGGGGAAGTGGCTAAAGCTCTATGCCTCCACTTTTCATAGCTGAAAACTAGGAATAATAGTACTTCTTCAACTGTTTCTAAAAATTAATTGGGATAGTGTATAAAATGTACTGATTAGTACATAGTTCCTATCAAATGTCAGTTACTTTTATCATCATCACTTTCATCATTATCATTGAAAAACTGAGGAAATCCCAATTTCATGAGCAAACCTGGCTTTTACAAAGTTGATTCTGCTCTCTATCCCTCTGAAGATTTTTTTTCATTATTTTACCCATTCATATAAAATTTGTTCTGTAAGTCTATGTTTCCCAAACTGTGTGCCAAGGTACCACAGGGGCTCTCTGAGATATCTTAAGTTTTCAGAGAAACAGAAACTATCAACTCATGATCATACTCTATTCCTTTCAGTGGCATCTCTTTTCAAAGCTCAGATTTTACTAGTCACTATCTTAAAAGGCAAGTACAGTGAAAAACATCATTATGGATGAAGTCTTCAATCTGAATCCAAGCTCTGAGGAGTTGTGCATTGCCCACAAGGTTCACATGTTCCACCATTTTGTTTTCTTTAAAAAAAATAATAGAAACATTGTTTTGTTCTTTCAATTTACATATATTAATTTTTTTTTCAAACCACTGCTAAGTTGTTAAGAGATATAAGGTATTAAGATACTTAGAACTAATATTCAGACAGAGCTCAGGTGTTTTATTTTGTTTATTGACTTAGGGGTTCCTAGAAAAAATTACTGTAGGTGTCATGAACCAAGATGACTTGGGATCTCCACTGGAAATGATTTGAATCCTAGTTGCTTATTAGTGTCACATAGAGTAATTACATACATGTTTAACCTCACCAGAGGATCCTGCTATACTTGATGACTGAGAACTACCACCATAAGCAGTCTGTTTATTAGATGATAAAGCTAGAAAAGAAAAACTTCCAGAAGTAAGTCCTCATTCTAAAGTCAGGTCCATCAAGATTATATTTTCATGAGCTCTTAAAATGAACTTCTCACTATTGTTTTCTCTTAAATTCCCCACTTCTTTTTCACTGCATTTGTCTATATTAAAGATCAGTGCTATGTTAAAATAGACTTTAAGGAAATGGCAACTCCTTTAGAACAGGAATTCTCAAAGTTTAATAATCTTTCTCCAGAGAAATATATTAATATGCTGATTTCAAGGGCCCTTTCTCAGAGATTCTGACGCCGCTGGTATTAGGAAAATACATTAGAAAGTCTACAGTAGAAAACACAAGGAAGCAATGACCAAGAGCCCCCACGAACATGAAAGTAAGATCTACTTCTGGAAACTAACCAGAATATACGACAGATAAGGGTAAAAATTCATTTTAAGTTTCAAAAGATTAAGATATGATTATAATATGATAGATTTAATATATTTAAAGAAAATATCCCTCAGGGGAGCCTGGCTGGCTCAGTCAGTAGAACGTACAACTCTTGATCTCAAGATTATAAGTTCAAGCCCCACGTTGAGTATAGAAATTACTTAAATCAATAACAGTTAAAAAAAATAAAAGAAAGAATCGAGGAGGAAAAAAAAAAGAAAATAGCCCTAAAAAATATAATAGACTTTCGGTAGTGAATGCTTATAAAGTAGTATCTAGAAAATTGACAGTTTATTGGTATGACAGAGGCAGCTGGTACTGGCTTGTGAGAGCTGAGGTGAATCTCTTCCCACCTGTGTGTGCACTTTAATAATATTGGTAGCTTTAACTTAGACATGGTGATGATATACACACCACAGAGATAGGCAGACACTACAAATTTAGATGGTTTTCCTTTTAGAGTTGGTTTGCTACACATCTATCAACACACCGGATATTGAGAAAACTAACCAAATATGATAGAGAAAAGAAATACCCCTAACAAGAGGATAGGGATTTTATATCTACCTAGAATATCTATTCTTGTTGGGAGACAGGCAAAAATACATACATACATAAAAACATGAAAATCTTCAGTATTCACCTCTTTTAAATTCTTTTAAATTCCTCTTCTTCTGTTTTCAAATTCTTACAATTCAGTTTCACATTCAAATTTCTCTTTAAAAGAGTGTTACTTTGGGCCACCTGATATCTGTTTTGTCTAATGGCGACATTCCTCCATGTAAATGAATAAGCTGCTATTCTAATTTATACTACATTGAGAATTTAATATTATTCTCATTATTATTAATTTAAATCCAAGAAATCCTCAGGACTGACAATATTTTCTACAGAGTGACTCAGTGGTTAGGACTGTCATATAATGGTACCTCATAACCAACAGGGCCTTCTCTGAAGACACAGTAGCCTCAACACACCCTACAGAAGCAATCTACAAAGATGATTAGAGACGGCAGTATTGCCCTAAAGTAGACGTCCTCAGACTAGTATTCCAGACCAACTTTACAAAGCGTTGCTAGAAATTAATAATCTCACAAGTTTTTCTTTTACCATGTAATACTCACATCAGTTAAATTCGTATTTGTCATCTGCTCTATTTATAGCCACCTTGAGGTCCTTGTAGGTGGGGAAAGGAACAAAGGTATAGGCCTTCCACCCTCTGTGCCAGTAAAAACACAATCAGCAGAAATCAAAATCCATACACCCTAAAATCTTTAATTTTTTTTTTTATGTTTTATTTATTTCTAGGAGAGAGAGAGAGAGACAGCGTGAGCAGGGGAGGGTCAGAGAGAGAGGGAGTCACAGACTGAAACAGCCTCCAGGCTCTGAGCTGGCAGTCAGCACAGAGCCCGATGCGGGGCTCGAACCCACGAACCGCAAGGTCATGACCTAAGCGAAAGTCGGAGGCTTAACCGACTAAGCCACCCAGGCGCCCCCCATACACCCTAAAATCTTTAAAGTGCCAGACCCTACTGATTGATTACTTATAAAACTAGATATTTGAATTTATAAAATCAGCACTTGAAATATCGTGGGTACAAAATATTTACCCTAAAGGAGCAAACCAACATCATTTGTCTACTTATTATTTCATCCTAGGGGTTCTACTGATTTAGTAAAGAAATTTCAAGCTAAAACTCCCTTGATTACTATCAGATTTATCATGTTCATTAGAAGAGATTACTACTAAAGATTTTTTTTGAAGAAAACCCATTATAAATTGGAGCTTTATAATAATATATGATTATGTTTCCAAAGATGACCTCTGGCATGTATCTATAGACCCATACAAATGGTTTCTCAGGTCTAATGATTTACCGTCATGGAGACAAATGGAAAAATAATCTTGTAAAATTATAATTACTTACTACTTCTTAATCTAGATAGGTTTTTAATGATACTGCCTTATGAAGCTATATTCTTATGATTCTAATGCACTATTTTCAAGACAACTTACTTCAATACCAAATGAACAAAAGCGATTAGTGAGAGCAGTAAAGATACATACAGCATCTAAGTAAATGGAGCATTTTCATGAAAACGATTAAATTGATGAATTAGATTAAAATGTCACTACCATTAAACTCTGTTTAATAAATGTCAAGTAAATGCTTAAGCAGTGTTTTACGGCCTTCATGATTGTTACTGTATCTGTCGGGAAAGGCATTACCAATTGTTTCTGTATCTTACACATGCTCCCTGATACCAAGATTTACTGTCCTTATGAGATTATAATTTTTATCTCTGCTGATGAAACAAAATTATGAACACTATTGGGCTTGAGTGGGAAAACTGTGAGGCCAAGTTAAAAATTTTCCCTAACTTCCTGCCAAAATTCATACACCATTGGCCTTTTATAGATCCTTTCAAGACACATATACACACAAATACATCTTAGGGTCATTTTCTTCAGTAATCTAGAAGAAAAATAAAAGTGTTCACTATCCCAAATCTCCACAATATTCAGTCCATGTAGCAGCATTTGATTCTCAAAGTATCAAGCAAATAGAGGTGATTCCACTCACTGGGCCAGAGCTAAAGCCTCAGGGAGGCTCTTCAGTAGTGAAAGAGTAGACACAGGAAGAGAGCCATCTGCTTTAAGGGCTAATGGAATGTCTGCTCCAGTAGAAACAGCTGACAGGTTGTTGTTTGAACTGCAGGATTTAAAGATGAAATAGTCCATGTTCCTTAGAGGAACCTGCATCCAGAGTTACATCTGAGAGATGGACATGAGAATCTCTTGCTATAGGTGCGCCTGGGTGGCTCAGTCAGTTAAGCATCTGACTTTGCCTCAGGTCATGATCTCACGGTTCGTGAGTTTGAGCCCCACATCAGGCTCTGTGCTGACAGCTCTTATCATTATGAAATTTTCTACCTTATCTCTGTAATATTTTTTGTCCTGAGACATGCTATTTCTTACATTTCCAGGGTTCCATTATATTTATTATTTTGATTACAATACCTTCTTCCAACTTTCACATTCAATCTGCCAGTGTATTTATTTGTATATGAAGTACACCTCCTATAGATAGTATATTCATGACCCTCTTACCAATGTGTTGATTTCTCCTTTTAATTGGAAATTTTTATTACTGTACTGTTGGATTTCCATATATTTTTTTCTTTTTATACCTTCCTTCTGTTCTTTTTTTATTTTCCTTCAGGTTAATCAAATAGTTTTTAATATTCTATTTATTCTTTTGTTGGCTCTTTAGGCATAATTCTTTATGTTCTTTCAGTACTTGTTTGAGAGATTCCAATATGCATCCTTACAATGTCACAGTCTATATATAACTTATATTCTCATACTTTAGGTAAGTGTTAAGCAATTTATAACCATATAATTTCATTAAACCCCTCATTGTTATTGTTGTCATTTATTTTTCTTCTGTATGTCTTATAAACTATAGAAGGAATTCTTTTGCTCTAAAACTGTCAGTTCCTTATTAAAGAAATCAACATAGGAAATACAAATAGTCTTTTATATTTACCTACATGTTTACCATTTCCAATGGCACCTCATTCTTTTAGATAAATTCAGTTACCCTCTTGGTGTTAATTTTCTTCATGCTAGAGAACATTAACATTTCTTTTACTCCTAGTCTGATAGAAATTCTCTCAGCTCTCATTTCTATTTTCTTTTTAGTTCACCCTCATTTCTAAAGAATTTTTTAAAATTTAGTATAAGGTAATTGACATTAGCTTAAAGATGTTATTAAATTGCTCTCCTGAATCCATTGTTTCTGATGAAATAGTAGCTACTCTCAATTATGTTAGATATTTCCCCATGGATAATGCATCTTTTTTCTCAAACTGCTTTTAAGATTTTTTAATTTTGTTTTGTTTTGCTTTTGCTTTTCAGCATCATGTGTTTGTCTATTTGTTATTCTCATCTGCTTTACAGACTGCAGCTGGTAATTGTACATTTGAAGCTGCTTCAGCCCCTTTGGCCAATATAGTAGTATTTAAGGTTTAGCAAGCACCCTTAGCCTGTGTAATTGAAGTAACTTTGTTTGTATATCTATAGACCATGCATTCTTTCCTAGAAAGAATAGAGCACTTCTGCAAGTCATATAACTAAAACCAAACCCTCTTGCACAACCCCTGGGGCATTAAGGAATCAAACCACCTTGTACAACCTGAGAACTAAGAGAATGTCTGTAGTTGGCACAGTCGAGTCTACACATAATCAAGAAATGTTAGGACCAAGGTACTCCCTTTACTAATTAACTCCTTTAAAAACCCCTGGGCCAGGAAGAAACCTTGGAGTTAGTCCTTGGGTAAGAGTTTGCCTCCTCCCCAGGTGCCAGCCTCCTAAATAAAGCTGATATTGCTTTCCAATCAAAACTCATCTCTTTCAGCGATATTCATCCAAACTTGGGTTTCAGTAACATATTGATTTTTTTTCACAATATGTGAGAAATATTTACCTATTATTTATTCAAACAATTTTTATTTTGTCTTATACACTTTCTTCTTTTTATGACTCCACTAACAGGTGTAGAGTCTACTTCATATTATCCCACAGATAACTGAAACTGATCAATTTTTCTCCAATCTTAATTTTTTTGTTTTTCAGCTTTAATAATTTTATTGAATTTTACGTACTTTATTTCTGTAAGTTCCTGTCTATCATAAGTATGCTCAATGATCTTTTCATTTTGAAAATTACACTTAATTATAAGATATCCATTTGCATCTTCTTTTACAGACCTCATTTTTTTCTGCTGAGATTTCCATTTACTTATTCAACATGACCAGTTTAATGCTGAATCCATGAACATGTTTCCATAGCTATTTTAAAAACTTTGTTTATTAATTCCAACAACTGGGACATCATGTTGTCTGTGTTTATTAACTGCTGGTCTTTAAAATTCAAGAGCTTGCTTATAGTCTGGACTATACCTTTTTTATCGTATGTTGGACCTCGCAATGAGAGATTATTTGGGGTCTGAATTATTCGGACTTCATTTATGAATCTTGACTCTTGTTCTTACAAGCCACTTAAGTAAGAGAAAATCCTCTTGATTCTGTCAGGCTTTAAGTATTTTTCATAGGCTTATTCTATGTTGGTTTAAATCTCTGTCCTACATGTGATCTGTGCCTTACCTCTATGACATGGCTTTTTGGGGTCTCCACTAACTGTCCAATATTGTTGCAAAGTCTGTGTACTATGACTGGGTCAAAACCCCAAGATCTCTGAGTCACACAAACAACCACTCTCCTTCAAAGCTCAGTCTTGTATCACTTGCTCTTTATTTTACCTCACAGAGTATTGTCCTGTACATGTTTAGTCCAGCCCTCAGTTAAGGACCTGCAATATATTAACATCAACTACTGAACCCTTCTACAGAGTTCCATCTTCTGCAATATCCTGTACCACAAATACCAGTCATTTTGGCAGCCTCTATCCAACATCATGAATCTTTCTTTGTGCTCCACAGACTACAAATGTCTCCCCCAAACAAGCTACAGTTAATATGAGGCTCACCTCATGTATTTCCTTGATTTAAGAATCACAGTTTTTATTGCTTATTGTCCAATGCTTGAAAGTAATTGTGTCATATATTTTGTCTAGTCCTATTAAGGTTTAAGTGGGAAAATAACTCCGATATCTATTATTTGTTACTTCGTGATGGTTGTAATTTAAATTTAAGCCAAGTAATATTGAGTTCAAAATAAACATATTATTAGACTCTTGAAAAATGAAGTAGAAATATAGAAGAGTCTTTAAAGCCTGCCATCAAATTTTAAGTTTTTAATGTTTATTTATTTTTGAGAGACACTGAGAGACAGAATGTGAACAAGGGAGAGGCAGAGAGAGGAAGACACAGAATCCAAAGCAGGCTACAGGTTCTGAGCTGTCAGCACAGAGCCCAGTGCCGGGTTCAAACTCACAAGCTATGAGATCATAACCTGAGACAAATTCGGCCGCCCAACTGACCGAGCCACCCAGGCACTCCAAATTTTAAAAATAAATTAAAAGCACATATAAAAATTAAAAGTATATAAATTGGGTGGTACAGATGTTGATTTAGTGAAAGTCATTGAAATTTCAAAAACTAACAAGGAATAGTTTTTGATGTATTAACAATGGGTGATGACGGCTCCATTAGTCTGGATCTATGGGTGATTGTAATGAACACTATAGACATGTAGCAAAAGTGAGAAATAGGTTATTTTCTTTAAGACAGTGAGGTAAACAGATTACAAAATGTGTTTGAGAAAGTACAATCGCTTCTTGGCCTTTTGGCTAAGATCAAGTGTATTTGAGAAAATACAGTATCCAAATATATTTGATTAATATGCTAAAAGCAAATTGCAAAATGTCCAAAAATGCAACCAACTATCAATGAGAAACTGAAATTCAAAACAAAACACATTAGTACAACAAATCAATGGGGCAAATGTTGACTACAATATGTAGTTTGAATACAATTGTTCATCGATGTAGGAAAAAAGTATTACAGCATACACCATACAAACATCCCAAATGAAGTAAAAGTATAAATATGAAAATCAAACATTTAAAGTGTTTAGAAGAAAATATAGTATAGTTTATGCTATAAATTTCTTAGAAAGACACAAAAGGCACATCTTATCAAGTAAAAGTTCAATGTGGCTTCGGTAAAATTTTAAATTTCTGATTTAAAAATAATGCTATAAACCAAAAATGCATGTCACAGATCAAAAGACTATATTTGTATGTGTATATATTATGTGTATTACTACAGAGTAATATCCATACTATATTAAAGAGAATTACTAATCAATAAAAGAACAATAAAAGAGAACAATGGGCAAAGTTAAAAATCATAGAACTTAAATGGAAATTAGACACTTAAAACCTGTTCAAACTTCACTAGTTATCAGGGAAATGTAAATTAAGGAATCATGAGATACCATTTACTAGCTATCAGAGAGGCAAAAATTAAGTCTGATAATACCAAGTTCTGGTATGCTGTAGAGCAACAGTAAACCTTAGATACTGCTCAAGGAAACATTACTCTTTAAGTGCAAGGACTTTAAAGAGCAATTTGCTGGAGCACCTGGGTGGCTCTGTCTGCTAAGCATCCAACTTCAATTCAGGTCATGATCTCGCTGGTCATGGGTTCTGTGCTGACATCTCAGAGCCTGAAGCCAGCTTCAGATTCCATGTCTCCCTTTCTCTTTGTCCCTACCCTACTCATGCTCTGTCTCAAAAATAATAAATATTAAAAGAAAATTTAAAGAGCATTTTGCCAATACCTCATTAAGATGAATCTGTGCATTCCTTATACCCAAAGAATGCTGCTGAGCAGTAAATATCCTATACTTTTGTTCCTAAAGAAACTTTTGCCCATATGCACAATTAGTCATAAAAGAAGTATGTTCACTGTAACGTCATCTATTATAAGGAAACATAAAAGTCTGACATTTTCATGAACAAGAAAACAGGGAAATTATTTGTACAATAGTCATACAGTTGTATAAAATAAATATAAATAAATATCAACATAAAAAATATAGAATGTTGATAAAAAAGAAATTTCATAGTAGCCAATATATGGAAACAACCTAAGTGTCTAGATGAATGGATATAGAAGAAGTTGCATAAGTACAATGGAATACTACTTGGCTATAGAAAAGAACAAAATTACTCCACTGGTGGTGACAACACAATACAACACAATACAAACGTACCTAGAGAGCATTATGCTAAGCAATATAAGTCAGACAAAAAAAAAAATACCATATGATTCTACTTACATGTGTAATGCAAGAAACAAATGAACAAACAACAGAGATAGACTCAAACACAGAAACCAAAATGGTGGCTGTCAAAGGAACTGGAGAGGGGGGATGGGCAAAATAGGTAAAGATTTAAGAGGTATAAAGTTCTAGTTATAAAATAAATTAGGCATGGAGGTGAAAAGAACAGCAAAGGGAATACAGTCAAAATACTGTAATAATTTTGTGTGGTTACAGATGGTAACATGTTTACTGTGGTGAGCATTCTATAATGTGTATAATGTTGTATACTTAAAATTAATATAATATTGTATGCCAACTGTATTAATGTTGATAAGAAGGAAATTTATCAAGCTAAACATTTATACCATGTTTACAAAATTTAAACTAATGCAAACAATGCTATCACCTGCTTATAGAATTGTTTCCATACTTTAAACATATATGCATGCATGGAAGTGATGATCACCAAAATAAGGAGAGTTGTTATATCTAGGAAGGATAAAATGGAAATAGGAGAGAAATAATCTGTGATATTTTAAGTAATTAAAAAGGAAAATATGTCAAGTTGCAAAGATTTGAAAACCTGAGTTGTGTGTACACAAGAATTAATTATATTATGTGTACATAATTTTTCTTTGTGTTTGACTGTTTTCATTAAAAATTCATATAAATAAAGGATGAAATTATCCTCTAATCCAGCAATGACAGATTGAGTTATGTGGACTGACTCTCTTGAATATCTTTGAAGGAATTTGAGAGCTAAAAGTAAGAAAAGGAAAGGAGGTATATATTGTTGGCCAAAATCCAGAGGACAGCAAAGCTCATGCAAGAGAAATGAAGAGATCTGCTTTTTCCCTGCAGATATTTATAGGGTGACCATGGATATGGTGGATATGGACAAGGTGGCTGAAAGGTTGAACTTTATCATATTTTTAAAAATTTTGTATAGAATTTCAAACTAATATAAAGGATTCAAGAATAAAAATATTCAATGCATACTCCTATACATTTTATACTAATTCAGTTATTAATAACTTGTACTATTGTCATAGGTACTGCTAATATTTATTTTTGAAATATTTGCATATATAGGTCAAATTACTGTGGTTCTTTATCCCTAAATACTTTAGTCCACAAGTGTAGACATTCTTTTAGATAATGGCAGTATGGTTAATAATTCCAGCACCTATAACATCAACCAATTTTATCAACTGACCAAATAAAATCATTTATAACATCGCCCCCTCCAATACAGTATCTCATCTGAAGTCAGCTATTTCAATTATTTGCCAAATCTCTATGTCCCCCTTAGTATATAACACTTTTATAGCCTTTCCTTAATTATCATGATATTAATATCTTTACACAGTACAGTAACAACCTTTAAATAGAACTATCCTCATTTTTTTCTGATATTTTCTCATTATATTCTCAGTCAAAATACAATATAAGCATCTTAATGTCCTCTGCAGTGTATCACATCTGGAAATTATGATGTCCATTCATGTGCCCTTCATTGATAACACCAACTTGCCCACTCTGTTGTCTGACTCCTCCACTGTGTAATGATTATGTTCCCTTGCAACCAATAAGCAACCTGACATTTTTAAAACCCAACAAATTTTCTGTTCCTTATCAAATTTTTCCTCTAAACTTAAGATCTATAGATGGTCCTTGCCTAATTCAATATTAACATGATACTTGAAAATTACTTATCTCCCAATTCCAGTACTTTGCATTCAGTACAAAGTTCTTAGCTTTCTACTGTAAGCAATAGCCTGATTTTATGTCTTGTTAAATTTATGCATTAATGTTTATTTACATGTATTATTGTTGATATAGATTCAAGAATTCTTACATCTGCGACGGTTTATAATTCATTTTTGTATTTCATTACTTTGGTATTCAATTGCCCAATTTGACCAGTGGGGGCCTCTTTGAGGTGGCTTCTTTACCTATTTTATAATTCACCATCATTGTTATTGTTTAGCAATTCCTTACTTTTCTGCACAACAAAATATTCCAAGGTCATTATGTATTTTGTTCTAACCTCAGAATCAGCCAGGTTTTAGGGGATTATTGGTTTTAGCAATACTTTCAACTGTCTTATGAGACTAGCGTAACAGACTGTAATCCAGAGTTTAGTAAGGGAAGTGGCTCTGCTTAAATGCTACCTTTGGACCAGAACCTTTAAAAACCATATGGTAAGAATAGAGTCAACTTAAAGCAAATAGTCAACTGCAACTCAACTTCAAATCATCTTATTCTCTCAAATTAGATTAAGGTGATATCAGCCTGGTACTGCTTAATTCCCTTCCAGAATCACACGCAGAACTTTTCTGAAGAAAGGTGAGATCATCCTAATTATCAAATTACTTCCAAAAATACATCTAGAATACAATTAAGAAACAACTAGACACATAAAGAAATACATAGTGATAATAAAGAGACACAACAGATGGTAGACAGGTAGAAGTTCAAACTCTTGACATTAGCTAACTTTTAAAGGCTGTATTTAAAATACTTGAAGAGGAGAGGCACCTGGGTGGCTCAGTTAAGCATTCAGCTTCAGCTCAGGTCATCATCTCATGGCTCATGAGTTCAAGTCCCATGTCAGGATCTGTGCTGACAGCTCAGAGCCTGGAGCCTGCTTAAGATTCTGTGTCTCCCTCTCTCTCTGCCAGCCACTGCCTCATGTGCTCTTTCTCTCTCTATATATATATATCGAAACTAAATAAATATTAAATATTTTTTAAATTTGAAGAGGAAAAAGTTAATATTGAGAATTTCAGCAAATATACTATATGTAATAAGCAAAGGTATATGCTGAATATGAATAACTATAATTAAGAACAATTTATGGCTTATTTTAATTTGAACAGAAGTGAGACAGGGATGCTTGATATCACCATTTTTATTAAAAATTGTTTTTATATGACCAAGCAAATATGCCAAAATAAAAAAAAAAAACAATATTGAAAGTTAAAAAAAAGACTGGGAAGAAAAATAATACATTAGTTTCAAATAATATTCTTAACTACAGGAAAATATCAAAAATAGCTCAACATACAGTATTAAAATTAATAGTTAATTTTAGTAGGGTTTTTGGCTATAAACCCAATGAATACAAATAAATGAATTCTTATATACTAGAAACAAGAAGATAGGAATTTAAAAATTAAAATTTTCAATTAAAATTACATTAGACATATCACTGTCCTTGAGTTAATCTAATAGTATACAGGACTTCTATGTAGAAAACTTATAAAATATAATCAAAAAAAGTTTAAGGCTTGTATAAATGGAGGCATATGACATGTTTATGGTTCAGAAAACTTAATATTGTATGCCTGTAAATTCTCTACAAACTGATACTTAATTTAATAAAATCTCATTAAACTTTCAGCTTGGCTAGGTGATTATAATATTTGTATGTAAGTGTGAGAATCAAGACTAGATCAGCACTCTTGAAAAATAAAAGTGGAAAGACTTCTTTTACCAGATTTTAAGACTTTTTAGTCACTTATTAGGATAATGTTATCACAAAAATACACAAATATAACAATGGAATAGCATGGAGTACCTAGCTAGATATATGGGCACATAATTTGTGGAAATAATGGTACTATACATAAAATAGAAAAGGAAGCTGCTTTATTAAATGGTGGTGGCTCAATTAAATATCCATGTAGAAAAATACAGAACTTGATTCTTACATATAACCAGATACAATCAATTCTAGGTGGATTATAGATCATAATGAAAAAGGGAAAGTTATATACTTTCTAAAAAATAAAAAAATATGATATTTTCACATTTTTCATTCTAAGGAGAGATTCCTTAAACAAGATACAGGAAATAATAATCGCAAAGGCAAAAGTCTGATCAATTTTACAACATTTAAATAAAGAAATCACTTCATGAAAAGACATAATTTTGAGAGTTAAACGCATGTCACATACTCAGGAGATATTTATAATATAATTAAAATTTGTTCATATTTAGAGAATTCTTTCAAATTTTATGAAAGAGTCAATCCAAAAAAATAAGAATGAGCTTTGAACACACACTTTAGAAGAGAGGGTTGTCAAGTGACCTACAATCTCATGAAAAGTGGTTTGATCTTATTAATAATCAAGGAAATAAAAATTAGCCACAATGAGATAGACTGTATGTCCAACAGGATGGATAAAATATATGCATACTGACTGACCATCACAAAGATGCGGAGATATTAGAACCACTGTATACTGCTGATAGTAGTATATAATGATACAACCACTTTAGAAAGTATTTTGGCACTAATCACATAAAGCCTCTGAATATCTTAAGATTTGTTAATTATACTCCTAGCTAAATTTATGCACATTTGTGCCAGATGACTGTTTCTGTGTTAAGAATGCCATTGGAGCATTATTCATACCAAAAGCTCAAGCAACCCTATGTCCGTTAATAATGAGCTATGGCATAAGAATACAATGGAATATTATACACCTATATAAATTGGCCTGATGAAATCACAAACTCATAATGTTGAATGAATAAAACTAGAAAAAAAGAATACAAATGGCAAGGTTTTCTTTACATAAAATTTTAAAAAACAGTATTTCAAGTTTTAAGTAAAACTGTCACAACCTATATGAAAAACTGTTAAAAATATTAACATAAGACAAGGAAACAATTACCAGACAACAAGGATAGTAGTTATTTTGAAAGGAAGAATCTGTTTAGTTATTGAGAAAAGGTAATATTCTATTTCTTGACCAACTGAAAGTTGTATATTGGTGAATGCGTTAAGACAAGTTACATATCTTTTTTTATTCGTACTTTCCTATTTTTCTTCCATATCATAATTTAAGAAAATGAAAATAAAAAGATGGTGTGGAAAAAAAATGTCTGTTCAAAACCTTTATTTTATACACCTAATGGAAAATGACTTACTTGAAAATGACTTAAATGACTTAAAATGTCTCTACATCTCTTCAAGTACAACCATTCTTTGTTTTTCAACAACACTTGCCTACACTTCCATGAAAAATAAATCCAAGAAGAACTCAAGCCTGGACAAAGGACAAGAGAAGACCAGGCTATACCTGTTTCCACCATTATTATAGAAATACAGCTTTGGAAAAGTGAACACATTTTGTATTTGTTTTGACAAGTATATAAGGACAAACTCTATGTTCACCTTGCTCACATGCCAACCCTGGGATATAGCAAATATTGCTGAAGAAAAGAAAGAATAAATGTATTCAACTTTAAAAATAATGGATTGCATCAACTTACCTCCATTAGGGTCTTACAGAGGCTAAAATAAAGAAATGCAGATAAAGGCACCAGCATGATTCATGGTATATAATATATTCAAAGCACATTATTGTTTTTAAGTCTTTGAGCAAGTTATTTCTATTTAGGCCATAATTCTAACTTTATTAAAATGTGACTAAACTGTCTTAATTTGCTAAGGTTGTCTTGCAAAATACTACAAATTGAGTGACTTAAATAAAGAAATGTATTTTCTCACAGTTTTGAAGGCTGGAGTCCAAGATCAAGGAATCGGTAGGGCTGGTTTTCTCTTTGGCTTACAGATGGCTGAAATCTCTCTTGTGTTCTCACATGGTTTTTCCTCTGTGAGCACGTATGCCCGGTGTCTTTCTTTTCCTATAAGAATCAATCACATTGGATTAGTACACTGATGTTATGACCCCATTTAACCTTAATTACCCCTTTCAAATACCTTATCTCCACATACAGTCACCTAGTGGTTAAGGTTTCAGTACATGAATTTTGGGGGGACATAATTCAGTTCATCATGGGGGCTAAATTCATTTGAAACTTTCTTCTAGTGACAATTTCCAAAGAATTTTTTTTAAATAGAAAACCATAGAGTCACTTAGCTTTGAAAAAATGTTATGTAAAGAAATATATCTTTCTCTTATATAAAACACTCTCCAAATGAAACTTCGGTTTATAGATTCACATGTTAATTATTATCTCTAATCTCTGGCTTTTGCTATTATCAGAGAATTTTTAATAAATAACTGCATACATTTAGTTCTATGGTAGGCTGAAGAAAGTTTTTTGGGTTTTGTTTGTTTTTTTTATGTGGGCCATGTATATAAATCCTTAGGGAAGGAGGAAGAGGAAAAAAAAGGGTATGAAGGGTATGAAGACTAAGAGATGAATGGTCTCCAGATACTTCCTAGCAAGGAAACAGTTTTCAAAGCATATAAACACAGCTTAACCTTGTACAGAGACATGGTAAATCACTCTCCTTTGATTCCTGTCCCAATCCACTAAACTGGATATGAGGTCCTACCTCTTATGAGTTCTGTGATATAAAGATATTTTAATAACCCTTCTGAAACCTTAGTTTCTTCTACAAAATGGGAATAATTGCATTTAACCTGAAGAAGATTTCTCAAGATTGAACACAACAATGTATGTCAAAGAACTGGATTATAACACATGCAGTTCTTAATGATCTTACACTGTTGAAGTTTTAGTAAAACCCTTGTATAATTTTCATAAACTAATTGGGTTTTCATTGGAAACAAATGTTGTGTCATTCTGGCATGTGTGCAATGTTACTCTGCTCTATAAACAGTCATTAATTGTCATAGATGACTTCATACCTGATGCTATCTCTTTCTCATCAGCTACTGGAGAGCATCTTTTTATCCAGCGCAAAACCATCACAGGGATAAGATATATAAAGTTTTCATTGTTACTATATTTGATGCTAATTTGTTTTTAAATAAATCCATTATTATTTTAGTTATTTTAACTCATCCTTTTATTTTCATAGTGGAAGGAAAGGGATCAAGATAGTTTAAGTTTTTAACTTATTTCATAATGTTATATAGGTTAACCAACTGCTCTTTCTCATTAATGAAACCAGCTAAACCATAAATTGATTAAAATATGCCAGCTATGCCATGAAGCTTCTCAATAATGCTGAAAAGGAAAATATAAATAGACATTTGGAATTCAAAATAGAGACTGACGTCTGAAAGAGAGGGTCAAAACTTATTTATGAAGAGAGAAACCATGACTACCAGAAGAAATTTTCCTTTTTGGGGCTTCATGGCTCAATTCAATCTAATTTGGGAGAAAGAGAAGTCCCCTTTTCCAAGATCCCCAGTAGATGCCTTGAAACCACAGGTAGTAGTCCTACACCCTATATATACTATGTTTTCTCCTATGCATGCATACCTCTGATAAAGTTTAATTTATAAATTAGGCACAGTAAGTGATTAATGACAATAACTAATAATAGAACAATTTTAACAATATATTGTAATAAGAGCAATGTGAATGTGGTCTTGCTTCTCAAAAATCTTATTGCACTATACTCACCCTTCTTGTGATAATGTGGGAGATAAAATGCCTGCATGATGAGGTGAAATGAGGTGAATGAAGTAGGCATGGTGGTGTAGCATTAGCTACCATCAAAAGTACAACCATGGATACAAACATGGAAAGCACAAACCCCATGGATAGGGGCTTGAGGGGGGCTACTGTTTTGTGAAAGATATTCTTTAATGGGACACAAGCCATTGCTGAACAGAGTGATGCCTTTATGACACATCAAGAATTATTTCACAATGAGTGTAGGGGATATATCTCATTCTAGTCCATGGGTAATGATATGTTTGTTGCTATCTTGCTGTGATGATTAGATTTTAAAAAGGTGTTTAAACGAAAACCTAACTAACTAGAAGTAGAGCTCATATCCCTGTTACTGAAGAAGGAATAACTATGCCATGCTGCTGCTTTCAGTACAGATTTTATTTTTAATTCCACAGTGACTTTAGTTAAACGTTAAGTACTCTCACCTTCATGAAAAATAGGGGACGGGGGGAAGGCTAGTATTGATGCTTACATTTCTGTATAAGAGTGAGCTAGGGAGATAATTTATATAGTGCAGTCCTTAAGAGCTCCATTCAGTAGTGAGAGCCTGGGTTCCAAGCCTGTTGCTCCCACTCGCTGGCTGCATGCCCTTGGGAAAGATGCTTAACCAATCTCTACCTCAGGGACATTCTCAATAAAATGAGGCTAATAAAAGTACTAATCTCAAAGAGTTTTTATAAGTGTTAAGCCAATTGATTTATAAAGCACATTACCTAGTTCGTGGCTCCCGGTATACTTTAATAAGCTTTTTTATCCCAATTACAGCATTGAGTAATCAATACAGGCATGTTCTTAAAGAAATCAAAACATGTTTTATTAATAAAATGTAGTTTACTGTATAAAAATACCACTCATTATTTTAAATGCTTGATATGGTATTTGCATTCAAAATGCCTTCCATATTTTTGCCATGTTTATTATTCTAGACTCCAGAAAAGCTGTGCTTTGGGATTTGTCAAAGACAATCTACAACTGGGTATGAAATGACTAAACAACTGCAATCTTATTTGTTTGGTCATTTTAATCACTAGAACCAGTTTAATTCAGATACAATAAATAGTGAAAGTTGTTAATAAAGTAGAAATGATGAGTTAACTATCAGTCTTATGATTTACATGTATTATAAGTAAAATCTGCCTTCCTAATTGACTCAATTATGTATATACAGAATTAATAAACAATAACCATGTATAGTCAGAATTCAAATAAAGTTATAGGCTTTGTGTCGAGCTTTTAGTAATTTTGTCTTGTTTTGTTTTTACCTCTTGTTCCTGAGAATAAAGGTTTTGACGTTGTCAAGACTGAAATTCTTAAATTAAACCATATGCTTTTTATCTTATCTACAATGTTGTAAATTTCACTAAATTTATAAATGAATTGAACACAGCTGTATCAATGTTGGTCTTCCACATTGTGAAAATGACTTTTAGCACCTAACTCTCACAAGTGCCCTATGGAGACCCACACTCTCAATCTCATAAACTGTTCCTTTTTTCCCCAGATTTAAGAGCTCTTTTGTTTGGAAAAGAAAATTTATAATAAAAAAAAGCCTATAGTTGCCTGAGATTATAGTTTCTTTCTTATGCTTGAGATTCCTCAAATCAGTGGAAAATAAGAAAGGAAACAATAATAACTTTATTTACTGAATGACTTGAGTCAAAAATATTAAAAGGAGACAAAATTTACCTAATATAGGTCATAGTGGATGGCCTAGTCAGCTCACTTGAAAGCATTTACCCAATAGAAATGAAGAATAGGCTCACAAAAAGACTTGCACATGAATGCTCATAGCAGCTCTGTTTATGAGAGCCAAAACATAGAAAAAAATACAAAATTTCATAAATAGCTAAGTGGATAAACAAATTGTGGAATACATAAAATAAAATACTAACTCAGCAATCAAAATAAACAACCTACTGCTATATCCAATAACATGGATTAGTCTTGAGAAAGCTATTATTTGTGTAAAGAGCCAGTCAGAAACAGTACAGTGTGAGTCTATTTAAATCTCTAGAAAATGCAAATTAATCTATAGTGACATAAACTAGATCAGTGGTTCCCTGTGGATGGGATGAGAAAGACAAGAAGGAGCAAGAGGGAGAGTTTCAGAAAAACAGTTGGAAAGAGGGAGGGAGGCAAGCCACAAGAGAATCTTAAATACTGAGAACAAGGCGGGGTGAGAAGAGGGGAAATGGGTGATGGGCATGGAGGAGGGCACTTGTTGGGATGAGCACTGGGTGTTATATGGAAACTAACTTGACTATAAACTATATTAAAAAAAATAGAAGGCAAAGGGAAAATTTGGAGATAATGGATATGTTCATTATTTTAATTGTGGTAATAGTTTCATGGATGTAGAAATCTATTAAAATTATTATAGATCTCAGATATGTGTAGTTTATCATATGGGATTTCTACCTCAGTAAAGACATAAAACTATATGGAAAAAACAAAATTTACTGATATTTACTTCTTTGCTTCAATCTAACTTTTTCTAGACTGATAATCTAAGACGGATATCAGAGTGGCCTGAGTGGTTCCAGTAGACTCTACTTGTCATCCTAGAATTGCTAACAGATCATTTGACTTGTGGCAGACTATGATTTTATATAGCAAAACAGGGAATGTTGAGAAGGTAATTCATATCTAACCAGCTCTCACAAAATTTTAAAGGATGTTGGGAGAAAAAGAATTTTAAAAAGTGAGCATGGGAGCTCCTGGGTGGCTCAGTCGGTTAAGCGTCCGACTTCGGCTCAGATCATGATCTCACGGTTCGTGGGTTCGAGCTCCACGTCAGGCTCTGTGCTAACAGCTGGCTCAGAGCCTGGAGCCTCTCTTCAGGTTCTGTGTTTCCCTCTCTTTCTAGCCCTCCCTTGCTTGCGCTGTCTCTGTCTCTCAAAAATAAATAAAACATTAAAAAAGTGAGCATGATCAATTTCTTAAGAAACCCACTAGATAGGTTAACATAGAAAAAATCTTTTGTGTGCTTATCATAAGGAATGAGTAAAACAAGGAAAAACACTGGGTTTCTTTTAAGATTTTATTTCTTTCCACCAAAAATACCACTATGCTAAATAATACAGATATTTTATTTTGAACTGTATAAACTAGACCACATAAAAATACAAAGCTCTTTGGTCATTGTGTTTCCCTATTAAGGCTATCCTGCTAAAGCAGGTATGTGCCTCCTTGCAGGGTTCTGAAGGTATAGAGTTCGGACTTCTATGTGATACTCCCCAAAAATCTCTACTATATTCATTTGGTTTTCTCTTGAGTTCTCATTATCATATTCCACTTACTTAACAAATAATTTCATTAATGTAAACTCCATACTGGCCTTTGTTCACTATCAGTTTAAAAGTAGGTAGCCAATTACTCAACCCTTTCTTAAAATAAAGATATGTAAATTATAAGGTGATTTACTTAAGAGTTTTGTTTAGGTTTGTTTATTGTGGGTATAATACATATAACATAAAATTTATGCTTTGAACCATATTTAAGTGTACATCTTGGGATTTTTAAAAATGTTAAATTGCTTTGAAATTGTCTAGATTAGGCATTGGCCAACTATAGCTCATTAACCAAATCCAGCCAGCCATCTGTTTTTGAGAATATATCTTCATTGGAACACAGTCACACTCGTTTTGATACATATTTTACATGGCTACAGAGTGAAAAAGTTGCAACAGAGCCCTTTTAGGCTGGAAAACCAAAAGTGTTTAATTTCTGGCTCTTTATTAAAAATAAATACATACATACATACAAAGAAAACTTGCCCACCCTTACTCTTAAGTAAGTTATTGCTGTCACAAGAAAATTCAAAGAGTGCTACACTGAGAGTCAAATGACAACTCTTGAGCCAGGTCTACCATTAACCTATTGTGACAATTGAAAACCCCATCCTATTTTTGTTCTCAGTCTCCTCAAATTGCATACACTGGTTAATTTCTAAATCCCTTCTAACCTGAAAATATATTCACTAAACATTAATTCTCTGGTGGAGACTGTTAATACTTTTGACACCATAGTATATTAATTCTTTGCTTCTCAAGTCTTTTGGAGACTTAAGAATGTATTAATAAAAAATTTCATAATGCAAACTATTGACATTTAAATTATTCATTGAAGTTTACAATACCAGTGAGCTAAATACATGTTAAAATTCTAATATTCTATAATTAGCTTAATTTAAAAAACCATGTTAATCATAGTTGTATTCCTATGCTTTCAGCAGCTCCTATCTTCACTCAAATATTATTCAGATGAAAACAAAGATTTGTCATGTGTAATGTTCAGAATGACTTCAGATTATCACCCTAGCTCTGGATCAGTTCAAACCAAATGGTATTTGGTAGTTAACAGGCAAAGTAAGTCTTATGAAACATGAGTAAACAAAAGACCTTCTCAGTAAGAAAAGAACATTGATACCATCTAAGGAAGATCATTGTTAAAAAGGTTAAAAGAAATACAAAACTGGAAACTATGTAGGTATGATTTTATTTTCATGTTTTCACAAAGGACAATAGTATTTAAACCAAAAACGGAGGGGTACCTGGATGGCTCAGTCTGTTAAGCATCTGACTTCTGCTCAGGTCATGATCTTGTGGTTTGTGGGTTTGAGCCCCACTTCAAGCTCTGTGCTGATAGCTCAGAGTCTGGATCCTGCTTTAGATTCTGTGTCACCCTCTCTCTATGCCCTTCTTCTGCTCATCTGCATGCTCTCTCTCTCTCGCTCTCTCTCTCTTTCTCAAAAACAAATAAGTATTTAAAAATTTTAAAAAGAACATTTATAGGGAAGAGAAACAACCATAAGTGGAGCAATGGGCAGAAAGTACCCAGCTCTTTAATTTAACTCAATAGTCTATTTATTGACATTTAAGATACTAAGTTCCAGAAGGAATCGTAGAAACACTCTTAGCAATGGTAATTTCTCACATATTTTGGAAAACAGAAGATAGAAGATGGAAGAACTTTAAATGTTCTGATTTTAAAGAAGAAATTAAGAAAATTCTATAAGTTGTCTATCAGGAAACTAGTTATTTCTTCCTATCAAAATGTAAAATGAATGAATGAATGAATGAATGACAAAGAAAATTCTGTATTTGTCTTCTGCATTTCTGCAGAAGCACCTATGAAAGGATAAAGGAAACCATAATCTCTAAAGTTTGTCAAGAATATATTATGGCCAAATAACCTCATATTCTAATTTGTTGGAGTTATCAGAACAGGAGAGCAAAGGACCCTATGTTGCTCATATTCAGAACCATTTAGAGAAATATCTTAGCATCAAAAGAATACTTAATTAAAAGGCCTACAATAACATACACAAACATCTCCAACACCTACAACTGGAACCTGCATATTCAACAACAAACATGAAAACAAGAAACACTGTAAAGGTTTTGAATAGCTGAGTAATTGGTTATTAACCAGAAAAAAACTGTAAACACTGATCTTCCATTATACTTGTGAATACATTTAAATTTTTGAGTAATATAGAGGCTATTAAGCTATTGGTAATATATTTAAATTTCTTTAAAAATAAACTGCTATTGATAATACATTGGTTCTAGTGACTTAAGACATAAAAGTTACCCATAACAAAATAAGACTTTTGAAGATATGAAATCACTTATAAAACTTTAATAAAGCCATGTTATTTTACAAATGAAGAAAGATGGCTTGATAGGGTCAAGAAAACTCTCCAATCCCATAGATAGCCAGTCAACTGGAGCACCAACTCTATTCCATTTGATCCTTTATTTTGAATTTGCTTATTGGTTATCACATCTAAACTACAGAACATGCATAGGTAAAAGAATCAAAATAAATTCTATATTCATTTGCTCTTTTTTCTATACCTTCACACGTTGAAGAGATTACATCAGTAAAAACAAATAATCTTTCCTCCTATTCTATTCATTTTATAGTGTGTGTGTGCGTGTGTGTGTGTGTGTGTGTGTGTGTGAATGTTCTAATTAGCCAATAGTCTCATCACTAATGGTAACTAAACCTATACATATATCAGCAGGAATAAGTATGCCTAGAAAATTAAGGGAAAGAGATATGACATACAATGATTTAATTTTAAATTTAAATTATGGTCAATCACTAGACAGAGGATTCTGAGAATTGCTCGTCACTTATCAAAGTCTTTGAGTTTTACTCTCAGGTCTATTTTTTTTTTTAAGACTACTAAACACTAGAGTAAAATTAAAAACTAAAGTTAGAAAGTAATCAACACTGCATTTTCTCTTTTAATTGAAAAAGAAAATGCAGTTATGGTTCAGCAACTGTGGCTTAGAATTTCTTTTAATTCCTCTCCTACCCCTTTCTTTTCAACAGGGTTCTTCATTTAGCTGGTGGAGATAACTAGTAATGCAAGCTTGAGTTAACAAACAAAAAAGGCATTAATAAAAATGCACTGCATCCTCATTTCTGATATCAGCATTATATTTTTTTCATTCAAATAAGAACAAAGTTCTTTACCCTTTCCAGAAATAGAGTCATTATAATCTGTCTTTGTATATTCTTTAGGATTACCTAGATATTTTTTTCATAGTTCATTAGGTTCATAGTAAGTTTCCCTATTGTTTTATAATCATTCATTTCACTACAGAAAAATGTTTTATCTTGATAAATAGCTTTAAAAATTAAGCATTTTAAAATATCTCTGGATTTTACTCAGTGTTTTTAGAGATAGTTTTCCTTTCTATCAATCAGCCTCCTATCCTTCTTTCACCACCAAAGGGGAAAAATATGGAGAAGAGATGCATGAAGGTCATCACTGAAGAGTCATAAACCATTGTGAATAATGTCAGAACTATAATTTAATTAGTGCCCCATCTGTCACTTTCTGTTTGACGAGCACTAAATGTCCAATTATCATTTAATATCTGCTCTAATCAGTTCTGGCAAATTTTTCAGGCACACAAGATATGACATTAATAGATGAAAGTGAGGCTACTCTTGCCACATTATCAGAAAGAAATCTTGAACAGCACTGACTTACAATTGAGAAGGTAAGAATTTATTCCAATTAGTGGTAACAACGTTTTATATCAATGATGTTGTGGGGTGGCTAAAAAAAAGAATTCTTTGTTCTCACAGGAAGTTAATGAAATATCCCTATCTGATTTTTCAGGAGTTATTTTATGGATTCTAAATAAAAAATTAAAATGTCATCTCTGTACCCAACCATCCTTGATGCAATGTCTTTGGAAACCATCTTCCTTCTGGGTTAGTCATCTACTTCCTGTAAACTAGTTTTTCCACAAAGGCATTGTTAGGGTGCATTGGATCTACAGGGAGTTTTGTAAGCAAACCATATGTTTAGTGCATTTAGTACATTGTCTTTTGTAAAATGGATGTGGTTCAGGAAGGGAGTCTCCATTTAAAAATAATAATACTGAAAATTTTATCTAATTTATGTAACAGTGAAATGAATAGAAATGTTACAGATTTGTTTCCCATTGCCAAAACACTTTATCAGTGTTCCATTTGAGGCTTGTAGTGATCATTTTGGTTTCATTATTTAAACACTGTAATTATAACCTGAAGCCTTTTCACTGTTGTCAAATTATTAAGGGCATCAGATATTTTGTGCACCATTCTTACCATCAATACTAACATTTTTCCTAGTGATTCTTCCCCATCTTTATCTTGCTTCAAGATGAGGGGAAAAAAAGGCCTTTATTATTGATTGAAAAGGTGAAAGCCATCAAGAAATTTCACATTTTCCAGAGAATAAGTGCAGCAGAAGATTATTTTAGATGTAATAGAAAACTGAGGCGAAGAGAATTGTTTAACTTGCTTAACACCAGAACAAGGATTTTTGAAAATTACTTTTTCCTGCTATGTTTTATATTAACTATAAATATCTCCTTAATCAGAATTTGGTATGAGGTAGAGATCCCTAAAATAAATAAAACTGCACCTACTCAACCACTAAGAAAAATTATTAAACATCTGTATTGTGCCCTATGTTCTAGATTTTGTACCAGAAAAAGAAGAATGGATTGATGTCACTTAGATTCAAAATAGTAAAATTTTGAGTTTGAGTTATTGGGATTACAGTCTAGCTGAGAGGCTTCTGAAAACAAGAGTTTTAGATAATATAGTTTATCTGTATATGCTTATGAAATACCTAATAAATATTTGACACCTTCTAACACATGGGCTATTCACTGCAATCTGTTGTGCTTCACCTTACTCCAGTCCTGCCTCTCTTCTTTTGCCCAATAATGTACACACTAGAATGAAAAAGTACCAGTAATTTATGCCTGTTTGCATAAAACTTGAGCAATAGTAAAAGGCAAATTCTCAAACAAAACTTCATGTCCTCAAATGTAAATGCTTATAATCACAAAAGAGATCAAAGTTCCTTCTTCTTGATTCAAAATTGAATTATTAATTTTTCCTGATACATATTTTCATTAACAATTACAAAAGGCTTTCCTTGACTGGGTATTCCCTTGAATGAAAAAGTACATTCACAGAAAATTTGGAGCCTAATTTAAATGTTCTTCCTAAATGAAGTGACTTGTATTTGCACAAACCTCTGGTAGTTGCTAATAAAACAAAGAAAGGTTTTTGACAGGTCCTTTCCAGTCATCATGAGTAGAGATTTAAAATAAAGCTCCTTCCTTACACTGTATATTTCAACCATATTTATGGTGGGAAAAAACATCATTACTAGATTTTTATCTTATAAGACTGAAGCTGAGATTGAGCTGAACATGGCTTGATTTTGGCAATAATCTGTCAGGCCACTGTACTTCTGTTTGACTCCTTATTATACTGCCTACCCCCAAACACAGTTTGACTCAAAATATTTATAGAATCTTGCTTTCTGTAACTCTGGAAGAGGAAAGAGAAAGGGATTGTACCACTACTGTATGTGAGGGTGAGTTCTCATTATGGGTGTCTCTGCATATCCATGGACCTATAACTTGTAATAAACCTGCTGAGCTTATGAGCCAGAACTTTGTCAGATTTTTAAAGCATGGGTAGGGAAATCCTGAGTCACAACTTAAGGAAACTCTGAGTTATGGCTGGGGATAAAGCAGCAAATTTAAACCCCAAAGTAATCTTTCCTCATAGGAACAGATCACCATATAAACCTTTTCTGTGAGACGATATGTTATTGATTCCAAATGCCAATGTTATAGTGTATGCTTCAAAGAACAGCCTTAACTTCAAAGAATACTAAAAGACTCTATTAAAAAAAAAAAAAAAACTTCTAGACTCTTTGTCTTATATAAATGAAATGTTTTCCTTTTTAGTGTTTGGAGGCAAGGGTCTCATTAAGTTACCCCATCAGTATTTCTTTTTTCAGACTCCTTAACTAACTAGTTGTACTGACACATGGTTCACTTCATCCCACATACCCTGAGGAACTAATAGAGAACACTTTCATGAACAGAAAAATTATATGGGTTTCATCTTGATTTGGATGATGTAATGTCAGAAGAAGCATCGCCTTTATAAGCAAAGAACAGCTGTCAGAGATCTGACCTAAAGATAGAAACCTGATTCCTCTACTAGTTTACTTGGTAGCTTTTACACTCAGCTTTTCAGTGTTAACTTTCTGTTCATCTCTGCTTTGAGAAATTCACTTTGGACTGTATGTGTTACATACAGGAAACAAGACAAAATATTTATGGTATATTGGAGAGTTGCTAACTCTTAGGAAGGGAATATGTGATTTCTGCTTTCTCTGATCTCAGTGGTTCAGGGAATAGTGATGTCCTGGGAGGTATCATGGGGAATGAGATGCTCTAAAAAAAGCCAGAGCCCTTTAGTCAATAACCTTTTATTTCCCTTTCTCTAGGACTGCAAAATTGCCTCACAACGAGAGGGCATTTACTCCAATTCTATCTAGGCTATTGCATACTAGTACTAATTAATTAAACACATATTTAAATCAGATAATCAAATAACACAGGAGATGAAGTGTCAGAGAGGGCATTTCTCAATTTTCTAAAGTTCTGTGATCTTTAATTAAGACTTCTGAAAATCTATATCATGCTGTAAATTTACTCTTTTCACTTAATGACTTGAACTTTGTGTGATTATGAAATGAAGTCTCTAAGGGCAACAGAAAACTCAGTAGCCACCCATCTGAAACACTCATCTTAAGATCCTATCCAATTTCTAACCTTTCTGCCTCTCCAAACAAACATTTAACCAAAAATAGTGCCATTATTCTTACAGCTTAGAAAATATTCTATCAACTTCTATCTTTCAGAAAAGTATTAATCTTAAATATCCTGATTATCATTTTCTCCTAATGTGACCTGATGTAACCAAAAAGGCCAGATATAAAAGAGCCGAGTTCTGCTAGTATGTACCAAGTAAACATTTTACAGTAACATTGCTATTATTGAATATAATTGTTATTCTCTATGTATTTGGATTGACTCTTTAAAGCCCATAAGTGTGCTATTTATTTCTGCTTCCTTAAAGGTGACCATGTCCCAGGAGCCAGAAAGAAATAACAGAACTCCAGAGGAAGCTCATCTATTTTATAGATATAAATACTATATATATTTTGGTAGACTAAATAAATTGGGGTCCTTGTTTCAATTCTAGAGTACATCAGTTTGGATTTGTAAACATTTGACAACTCTGAACCTCAATGGTTGCGTGTCAACATTTATTTTCAAGTTTTTCAGACAGGTAAAGGTAATTTGACCCATTCATAGACAGAATCACCAAGACACAGCAAACACTGGAATATTTGCAGGAATAAGTGCAGTAATAATATTACCTCATTAAAATTCAAGCTGTGGCTTCTAAGCCAGATAGGTTAACAGAAATTTCTACATAGCTCATGAAAGAAAATTGCTTATTTGCATTGAAAAAAACACTGTAGTTTGGATAACATTCTGAAAATCAAAAATATAGGTGATAATCATAAAAATTTATCTTAAAGAACCACAAGCCCTATTTAATTTAAATTTAAACTTTTGAATTTAATATAATTTTATCAGACTAAAAAATTGCCTACTTGGCAGGAAATAGGATGATAAACATGTGAAAATATCTGCAGTATTAGTTCAGTATTAATGAATTTCAATGTTAGATGGATTTAACATTTGTGATTAAAAAAATAAACCAAATAGGTAAAGAATATTAGTGCTTAATTCGGGTGCAAAAACCTTAATGTACCTAAAGAAGCAGAAAGAGAGATGGTCCTTATTCAGTACACTCATTAGCAACTACTTTATACTCAATGATGACATGCACATTTTATAGAAAATTTTAGAGAAAAAAAATATTGATAATTTTTGGAAACAAACATAAGGAATGGAAAATGGGATTTTCCCTTCATACTTGAGTAAAAAAAAAAAAAAGCTACATTGGTTACTTCTATATTGTTAACATTAAAAGAAAGTATGGGAATTATAACAAACTCTGTTATTTTTAACTTTAAAAAATAGATTTTAGGGGTTTCAAAAACAAGATCATTTGTAACCTTTTTATCCAATGACTTTAAATGCATAACAGTATTTAAAAATATTTTTTAATAAGGTGATTTTAAACATATCACTTCAATGGAAGACATGGGAAGACCAGTAAAATCAACATTTTCAGAGGCACTTTGAATACTCTCAACTCACTTACTAGGGTATTAAATCACAATTAAATCAATGGTGTGATAATGTGGGCATAATTTTAACAACTAAATAGAATAATAAGTTTTTGTCTCTTAACTATATATTTTATCTGTTTGTGGAAATAGCTCTTAATCTCCCCCACAAAGTAAGCATAATATGAAACAGAACTGGTTTTAACAAACTTCAAGTGATAATATCTTATTGATTTATTAATAATTGTCAACTACTCTGAGCTCGTCACTGCTCTAGACAACAGGGAATTCAGGAGTGACTGAGAAAAATTCCCCTCCTTCATAAAGCTGGGAGTCAAGTCTCCACTATTAGTTTCTACTTGCCCTTTATACTAAGAAAGCATTTTTAACATCAACATCATTTTCATTATTCTCCACAGACATATAGTGTTTTGTTTAGTTGTTTTTAGTAGTCACCTTAAAAATAAATTGCTATAAAAATTTTTGTTAAGGTGAAGAAAAAAAAGAAAGAAAGCATTGCTAGTCATTTTTACTCTTAAACTGAGCACACCAGAAAAAAAAAATTGAAACATAGGCCAAAATGTTTATTTTAAGGATAATATGATTGCTTTTTGTAAACTGATTTATATTATGTAGATTAATATAATCATTTTTCCTCTTCACAGTTAAAAAAATTATTGATTTGGGGAGGAAACTTCCCCAAATTATTGATTTGGGGAGAATTACTTCCATAAATCGTTTACTCATTTCATTTTGCCACAAGGCAAAATTGTTTTACATTCAACAAGCATCAACACATAGAAACAACACAAAAATAACATGAATAGGTAAGAGAAAGTGTACCCAAAACTCAAGTGTGAATTATAAAGGATATGGCAAATTTAATGTTTTGGGTCCCTAATATGGAGAATTATCTCACTCTTTTCAAAGCAGGAGAAAGTGTTTTAGCTGAATGAAAAAAAAATACCCACAATCAACCTACCTATTAATAACAGCTGTCAGTCTCAACATTTCAGAGGCAAATGGCAACGAAGATATAGCACATACATATTAAGGGAACTATTTTTGGTTTAGGAACCTGTAATTTTTGTGTAACAGTTAAAGTGTGCATCTGTTCTCTTATTTCCAATGAGGGAAAAACATGATCATCATCTGAAACCATTTTAGTGTATTTTTTAAGCAAATATGTTTTTTACCCACAATAAGTCACTAGAATAGGCATAAAATGAAAATGAAAAGAGACACATGAGACAAACATTATGGCAAGTTTTCTACTTTCCTACACTTAGAAAAGAGTTACCCATTTGTGTGAATCTAGGAATAGTATGAGTTTGTAAATGAATTACCATGTTCAGGAGTCAGGGATACATTAAGAAAAAAGCTGTCAAAACTGACTTTTTGGGAAAAAAAATCAAGGATATCCTTATCTCGTTTTATGTATCTCATCTCCTTTTGCATCTTCTATTTCCCTCCATTTATACTTCTGTGACAACATCAAGTAATGCTCATGCTTCCAGTCCCTTCTATGCATTCTCACATCCTGACTCCTTTAATGCCGTACATCAAAAAATACCTGGCCAATCTTTCATTTTCTCTGAGTCTTTAAAATGACCTATGTGCTAATATTGTTAACATTTTAGAGGGAATGTTCTACAGAGCTTTAGAAAAGGCTCTGAATTATGTTTACTGTCTGGAATCTGCACAGAGTATCTCATCTTCCCTCAAATTATTGCATCATTAGTAGAGGTGTAAGTAATGCCTTAATTTTTAAATAGTCTGCAAATCTTTAGAAATGAACTTGAGCTATGTGAGGTTAACTTATAAATACTATGTCTTGCATTGCTGGTTGTATATATGCAGAAAGTAACAAAGAGGGAAGGATGAAAAAAAAACAATGAATTATAAATTTGTCTCTTGAACTATTGTGATAAGGACTTTTGGCTTCCCACTTTCCAATTTATCTTGAGTTGTCTTTATTTTTTTAATCAAAATAATGAGTGTCTATTTGCTTATGTAGAAGGCCTTACCTTCTGAAAATGGCATCAGAAAAAGATAGCATAATTGTCCTGATGTCCCTTCCTCCTACTACATAACCATTTAATTAAACATATATATTCAAGTACATAAAATTTTAAATGTATGAAATTTGCATTTCAATAAAATACCTTAAATTGCTCCTAGTATAGCATCAATGAAAAAATTTAAATCATCCAACATATCATTATATTTGGAAGCTTCCCATGGGAGGAGATGATCATAAAGACAAGAATGGTTAGGATTAATTGAATTACTGAGCAATGAAGGCAGAGACAGGATGATCTGAACAAAACACAAAAGAGTAACAATATAAATACACCCTCATGAAAGGAGGTTTAGGCATCAAGAAACATTAAGACTCAGCTAAAAGCAGGTAAACAAAAAATTTTAAGAAGGAAATTTTTCCTTTCCATAACGTGTTAGATTCACGTGAGTTGTGAAAATCACCAAGGTATTCTAAGTAGTTTTAAATAGTACCTTAATCTCATTGGTACAGTATCTCAGAGCAAGAACACAACCCCAGAAAATGATTTCCAGACAAACCCAAGACTATTTATTCAGGTTATTGATACTCAATGCATTCATACCATATCACTGCATAAGTTTACACAGGATGAAATGTTGCTATGGGTTTAAAAACTCTTTTAACATTACTAATTTGTAAAGATAAGAAATAAAATATTTTGGGAACGCCTGGGTGGCTCAGTCAGTTGAGCGTCCAACTTCAGTTCAGGTCATGATCTCACGGTTCATGGGTTTGAGCCCCGCGTCGGGCTCTATGCTGACAGCTAGCTAAGAGCCTGGAGCCTGCTTCGTATTCTGTATCTCCCTCTCTCTCTCTGACCCTCCCCTGCTCATGCTGTCTCTCTTTCTCTCAGGAATAAATAAAACATTAAAATTTAAAAAAAAGAAAAAAATATTTTGCAATTATAAATTTTAAAAGTGAGATACTGATAAATGGGGAAAAAAACATGGTCTTAATCTCACAGAAGAATTTCCCTTTTATTACTGCTAATATAAACACTCTGCTCAAAACATGAGGACCAATATTTAGGTGCCAAGAAATATATGGACTAGGACTATCATGAGCACAGATTTTCAATGGTTTTCTGGACACCTTCTAGTATATCTCATTGCGTACTGCAATACAAACAGAATTAGTCAGCAAGAAAGTTTGATTTATAAAGCTCTTCTCCTGATAATAAAAAATTAAATTAGATAAAATCAAGAAAACGATGGCTTCTAAACCACTTACATTCACCGACATGTGCACTACTTGATTATTTGCCAAAATCTTGGTGCTTTTATTGTACAGAATAAGGACAAATTGATGCAGCATATAAATAAAGGATAGTTAATAATATTTAGCATTTGTTATTTTAGACCCTTTAGATCTCATAAAATGTTCTTGTACTTTAGTCTGAAAGGGAAATTTTGCGTTTCTGAAAAGGTAAATATAATTAAAAATGATTTTTCTAATGGAAATCTGGATACAAAATGGAGTAAACCAACCATGAGTAAAAGTATTGAAGAGAAGGTAAATAAATGAGCAAGAAGTTAGAGTAAAAGGAAAAAACGAGTGTGTGAGAAAAGGAGGATTTATTAATTAGCAAATATCTGTGTAGTACTCACCATATATCAAGCCATGTTACAGACCTGTTTGTGTAAGTGTGTGGGTATATGTGTATTTATTCCTAATACCAATCCTATTATCCCCATTTTGTAGTAGAGAAAATGAAGTATATTCACAGACTACCCATCATTGATAAAGAGCTGGGTTCAAACCCAGAAAGCTGATTCCTTAGATGTGATCTTATATGCTATAAAACATTGCCCTTCAAGTAATGCTATTAAAGAAGATGTATACAAGAGAATTTAACAAACCAAGGAAACAGAAAAATATGAAAAGATCAAATATGGTTTTGGGATTCGTTATTGAGACAAGAAAGTTAATATCTCTCCCCCATAAAGCAATTCTAAAGTTGCATTAGTGTCAAGAAAGGACAGGTAATTTTGTTCTTTCCCTTTGAAATCCAATTTATGATGTCCAATGTTGTAAATATTCAGCAATAGCTGTGATCTATAAATATTTAATACAAATGAAGTCATAAGTATAATTCAGACTAAATGCTAATTAAAAATATAAAGAGGATTGGTAGTTACTTTTCCCCCCAAACTTCCAGATGGTGTTTAATCAGGATACGTGACTATATTGAAGAACTACATAATTTAAATAATAATTGAAAAGTAATTTGCCAGTTATAGCAAGCAGCATTGGTAAAGATTCTGTGACTTTATCACAGTCCTTTTACTACATAGTTCTATAATTATCCACTTTACTACCAACTTCCTTTTTTCTGGTTTAGTAATTCTAAAGTATTTTGTCTTTAAGACCTTGAGAAAACAAGTAATATATAAACCACTCAGATTTAAAGAAGCTAGACATATTTGACTATAAGCAATGTAAGAAGACTCCAATCATCTTAATATTCTACTTATGTTAAATAATAATCCCAAAGATAGTAAATCATCTCAGAAAGCCTCTCAAGTGGAAGAGATAGGAAAGCATTTAATCAGTTAAATTAAATATCCAACAACCTTTGTTAACTGATACCAATAACCTACTCACTCACACATGCTCAACATAATTGAGCAGAGATTAACCAAGTGTAATTGATTTTTGATTATCCCTGTTCAATTGTCCCTGTACATGTATGCATGTACATACATGTGTATACATGCATGTATGTATGCATATATGTATTATGCATGTGTTTCATGGATTCATAAAGGTTTAATACCAATTTCACCACTAGCTAAACTTCTTGAACCATAAGCATACAAAATTAATGAACTTGTGTATATATTCCAATTAATGTCTACTCATTTGGTTGAGTGCACATTAAATTTCCATGTGTTAGGCTTTATATATAACACAATTCTGTCTTGGTGGGAGGGGACTAGATAGATTCACTCATTCATTTGAGATAAAAGGTTGAGCTTACTCTTCTGAGTCTTCTATTTTAACCATCACTAAAATAATGAAAATATTCATTGAAAAATAAGAAGTTGCAAGTTTGTAAATACTCCTATAGAGTACTTTTTGTTGTGGCTAAGAAAATGGTGTCTGAGTGTGTTAAAATTTAAAAGAACTTTAGAAATCATGTAGCTTTATTATACAAATGAAGAAACTAAAGCCTAGAGAGATTAAGTAATTTGCCAATGTTTTTAACATGAGTTTTTATTAAATTGGAGCTAAAGTCCATGCTCTCTGAGCTATAATTCATGGTCTTTTAAAACACTTTGGATTTCCTAATTATACTGTGTGGAACACTAGGTTTATGATAGATGTTAGTAGCTACTTTGAAGAAGAAAAAAATCCCAAGATCAAGGATATTTCAAAGAAAGCTCCATTGTTACTAAGGCATGAACGCATTATAAAGAAACCAAAAGGGGTAGTACGGTAATCCAAGGCTGTGAATACAAACTTTGTTACTAATAGAAACTACAGTGATCAGAATAGGGAGAGCTAACTAAACATGGATACAGTCATGTGTGGAAGACCATTTTGAGACAAGTGAAGTTTCATCAGAGACAAAAATAGACAAAAGTAACTTGAGGGTAGACTGTGATAAATTAAAGATGTTTACACTACCCTAAAACAACCACTAAAAGAACAAAGAGAGCTTATTCCTTTAGACACTAAAGGACGTAAAACTTAAACATAACAAATCCCAAAGAAGACAGAATGAGTGGGAACAAAGAATACATTGGACAAGAAGAAAATAGATAGCAAGACCAGAGGATAACATTTAACTATATCAGTAATAACATTGAACTACTGGGGTCTAAACATTCCAAATAAAAAAGGAAGAGATTTTTAGACTGGATAAAATAGTAAGTCAAAACTATATGATACAGATAAGGAACACTCCTTATAAAAAGACAAAAACATTAAAAGTAAAATGCTAGAAAAAAATAGCCCATGTTAATACTAGACAAAATGAGCCTTTCAGTGGCTATGTTAAGTATCAAACAGAGTTGATTCAGAGAAATTAATCAAAAGGACCTAACATTTTAAAAAATCTATGACCTTAATAACCAAACATAGAATACTTAAAGCATAAACAACTAGAACTATAAAAATAGACAAGTAGACAAGTTCACCATTATAGCCAAAGATATGAATACTCTTCTTTCAATAATTGATATAAAACATAGACATAATATCAGTAATATTATACAAAACAATTTCAACTAACTTGACTTAACAGATATTTGCAGAACAGCAGAATGTACATTATTTTTAAGTGCAAAGGGAAAATGTATTAAATACATAATATTCTGAGCCATAGAATACATTATTTCTGAGCCAATTAATTTAAATGAAGTCAAGTCATACAAAGAATGTTCTCTTTCACAATGGAATTAGAGACTGATTCTTAAATGATATCTGGAAAATTACCAAATATTTCGAAATGAAATAATAAATTCTGAATAATCCATGGCTGACAAAAGAAATCAGAAAGGAAATTAGAAAATATTTTTAACTGAATGACAAGGAAAAAACAACATAATAGAACTTGTGGTTTGCTGTGAAGGTAGCATAAGTATACTGGGGGGTGGGAGGGTACGGATTTATAGCACTAAATGCATATATGAGGAAAGAATAGCTTTCAAATAAACAACCTCAACTGAAGAAACTGGGAAAAGGAAAATAAAATAAACTCTAGACATGTGAAAAAATTTAAATATATCAAAATAAGAGTGAGAATCCACGAAAAAGAAAAACAAAAAACAATACAGAAAATCAGTGAAACTGAAACTAGTCTTAGTTTAACCAACACAAAGTGATAAATCTCTTAGTTGCACTGATCAGCAAAAAGAGAAAAAAAAGAAATAAATTACCAATACCTGGATTGAGTAGATGGTATCAATATAGATTCTATAGATATACACAAGATAATGAATGAACATCATGAATAATTTTATGCTCTTAAGTTTGACAGCGTTGATGATATGAAAATATTTCTGCAAGACACAAACTATGAAATGTCATTCAAGAAGAAATAGATATCATGAATTATTCTATATTTTTTAAAGAAAGTGAATTTGAAGTTAAAAAAATACCAACAAAGAATATTCCCAGGCCAGTTAACTTTATAGATTAGTTCCATCAAATCTTTAAGGAAGCAATAATAATTCTACACAATCTCTTCCAAAAAACTGAAAAGCAAAAAATGCTCAACTCTCTCTATGAAATAGCAGCACCCTGTACAGCACACCTGTACCAAGGTGTTACAAAACAATGAAACATACCAAGTGGTATACTTTGTTAATATGCACACCAAATTTTCAAGCAAAATTTTAGCAAAATGAATCTAACAATACAAAAAAGGATAATACATGTCACGATTATCAATGGAGTGCAAACTTGGATTAAAATTCAAAATCAGTTAGTGTAATTAACCATATTAAAAACAAAAAAAATATCATCTTATTTAAATTTTTTTATAAAATTCCATCATCCATTCCTGATAACCATATTAAAACAAAAAATAGTCATCTTAACTAAAAAAAATAACTTTCATAAATTCCACCATCCATTTCCAATAAAAAAAAATATTCAATCAAGTGAAGCGCATCTAGGAAAATCCCGCAGCTAACACCGTATGGTAATGGTGAGAAATTACATGCTTCACCTCGAAAATAACCAAGAAGACAAGGGTATTTGTTCTTACCGTATCTATTTAATACTGTATTGAAGGTTCTAGTCAGTACAAACAGTCAAGGAAAAGGAGTAAACAACATTCAGATTGCAAAAGAAGTAAAACTGTCTTTGTAGATATTGTTGTCATCTACGTAGAGAAAAATCTCATAAACTTACACAAGTTTAGTAATATTAAATGATATAGGATTAATATAGTAAATTATATTCCTATAGATCACTAAGCCATAATCAAATTGAATTTTAAAAATAGCCTTTATGTGTTGAAGACACAAAAAATTGGACAAACATTCCATGCTCATGGATCAGAAGAATAAATATAGTTAAAATGTCATTACTACCCAAAGCAATCTACCCATTCATTGCAATCCCAATCAAAACTGCACCAGCATTCTTCTCAAAGGTAGAACTATCCTATAATTTGTATGGAACCACAAAAGACTTCGAATATCCAAAGTAATATTGAAGAAGAAAACCAAAACGAGAGGCATCACCATCCCAGACTTTAGTCTCTACTACAAAGCTGTCATCATCAAGACAGTATGGTATTGAAACAAAAACAGACACAAAGCGCAATGGAATAGAATAGAGAACTCCGAATTGGACCCACAAATTTATGGCCAACTAATCTTTGACAACGTGTGAAAGAGTATCCAATGGAAAAACAACAGCCTCTTTAACAGATTGTGCTGGGAGAAATGGACAGCAACATGCAAAAGAATGAAACTAGATCACTTTCTCACACCATACACAAAAATAAACTCAAACTGGATAAAGAACTTGAATGTGAGACAGGAAACCATCAAAACCCTAGAGGAAAAAGCAGGAAATAACCTCATTGACCTCAACCGCAGCAATTTCTTACTTCACACATCCCCAAAGGCAAGGGAATCAAGAGCATAAATGAACTATTGGGACCTCATCAAGACAAAAAGCTTCTGCAGGACAAAAGATACAATCAATTAAAGTAATAGGCAACCAATGGAATAGGAAAAGATAGTTGCAAATGACATATCAGATAAAGGGCTAGTATCCAAAATCTATAAGGAACTCACCAACTCCACACCTGAAAAACAAATAATCCAGTGAAGACATGGGCAGAAGACATGAACATACACTTCTCCAAGGAGGACATCCAGATGGCCAAACACATGAAACGATGCTCAGCAATAGCACTGCTAGGAACTTACCCAAGAGATACAGGAGGGTTGATGCATAAGGGCATCTGTTCTTCAATGTTCATAGTAGCACTTTCAACAATACCCAAATCATGGAAAGAGCCTAAATGTCCATTAACCAACGAATGGATCAAGAAGATGCGGTTTATTTATACAATGAAATACTACATGGCAATGAGAAAGAATCTGGCCATTTGTAGCAATGTGAATGGAACTCAAGGGTGTTATGCTGAGCGATATAAGTCAGGCAGAGAAAGACAAATACCATATGTTTGCACGTATAGGTGGATTAGGAGGAACTTAACAGAGGACCATGGGGGAGGAGAAGGGGAAAAATAATTGGGTACAGGGAGGGAGGTAAACCATGAGAGATTCTTTAATACTGAGAACAAAGTGAGGGCTGATGGGGCTGGGGGAGAGGGGAAGGGGGGTGATGTGCACGGAGGAGGGCACTTGTTGGGATGAGCACTAGGTGTTATTTTGAAACCAACTTGACAATAAACTATTAAAGAAAAAAAAGGAAAAATAGGCTTTATTTTTTGAAAAAGAGAAAGTGTGCAAATGAGGGAGAGAGAGACAGAGGGAGAGAGAAAGAGAAAAGCAGGGCGCACCGGAAGCCGGGCTCATATTCACCAAAGATGGGCTGGAGTTCACCCAATGCGGGGCTCTTCACAAACCATGAGACATTGACCTGAGCTGAAGTCAGATGTTTAACGATTGAGCCACCAAGTCACACAAAAATATCCTTTAAAATAGCAGTAAAAAAATATATATAAATACAAAAAGGAACCCAAGATTTGCAAATTATAAGCTTTAAAACAGGGCACCTGGGTGGCTCAGTTGATAAGTGTCTGACTCTTGATGTAAGTGCAGGTCATGATTTACAGGTGAGTGGGATTGTGCGTCATATTAGTGTCTGTGCTGACAGTGCGGAGTTTGCTTGGGATTCTCTCTCTCCTCCCTCTCTCTGCCCCTGCTCCCTCTGCACCCCTATCTCAAAAATAAACAAAAAATAAAAGATAACATAAAACCTGTAAAACAATGAAGGCCTACCCAGGAAAAGGAAGAGAAATACTCTGGTCAATAGGTTGTTAAGATACCAGTTTCACCTAAATAGATCTATATATATTCAATACAAACTCAATCCAACTTCCTGAAAGTTTTTTTTTTTTCAAAAAAATTCACAAAGAGATTTTAAAATTCACATGAAAGGGAGGGAGTGGCCGAGATGGAGGAACAGCACGGAAGGGTTTTGTTTTGTGTCTCTTGTCCCTGAAATACAGCTAGATGAACACTAAACCATCCTGCCCACCTAGAAAACTGATTTGAGGATTAACACAACAATCTGCATGACCTGCACCTGTAAACTCAGCAGGTACACAGCACAGAGATGTGAACTGAGGGAGAAAGCCACGGGAGGGCAGGGAGCTGTTTTTCCTTGTGGAGAGAGGATGGAGGTGGGGTGGGGGGAAGATTGATGGAAAAGCATCCCCCTCCCAAACGCAGCTGGAGAGAAAGTGAAAAGAGGAAACAGCCGCAGGGACTAAACTAAAAAGGGAGAGAGGAGAGGGTTTAAATTCCATTAAGACTCTATAAAAAGGGGGAGGACAGACTCTGAAACTCTGCAGCACCTGGTGGTGTTCTGGTGCGAAGGGCAAATCCCTAGGAGCAGGGAACCAGGTCGTCAGGGTCCTGGGGCCGGTTCTGGAACAAGGACATTAACGGGGAAGCCTGATGCCAGATGGGAGTTGTGACTTACCATCATCTCTGAACCGCTGCTACTACAAGATCACGCAAACTTTTTCTCAGGCGGGCTGGCACGCAGCTGCAGTCCCTGGGCATTGGCAGCAGCGCGGTCTTATGAACGTTCCTGGGAGTGGGCCAGCACCGGCCATTGCTCATTGAGACATTCCCCCAGAAGGTCTGAGCGGGTCAACGCTGCAGTCCCTCAGACAGGAGGGGTTGCGCCGCATCTGAGATAAACTCAGGAAGGAGGTGCCGCCTGACAACCTGATGACTTGGTCACAGACAGTATAAAAATTGGGAGTGGATGGAAGCCGGAGACAAAGGGAGATGCATATTGCTCTTCGAGGAGAGCACAGATTTCTGATACTAGAGATCGAGTAACGCCATTTTCACCTCTCCCGCGCATGCGTATACACCTTTGCAGGCTCTACAACAATCAACCCTAATAAGCTAAGCAGCGCCATGTAGTCAAGAATGGAGCGGTTACACTAAGCCCCGCCCAACTGAGCCAATCTCACTCTTCAGGAATCACACAAGTCTCTCCACCTGCTCAGTTTACAAACTATAAAATACTTCATAGTTCTACCTCTAGGGGAAACCAATGTAATTTCAATTGTACTTCAGTTTGTTTGCTGGTCCATCTATTCAATTTTTTTTCTTTTGTGTTCTTAATCTTGAATACAGAAAGAGAAATTATTTTTATTTTCCATTTCTATTAAAAATATTTTCTCTAATGTTTTGACTACTTTTTAAACTTATTTTGTAAAATGTTCAAATTCTATTTTTTTTGCTTCCATCATTTTATTTTATTGTATTACACTGTATTAACTTTTTTCAAATTTTCAAACATTTTCTTTTTTTTCTTTTCTTATATTTCCCTTTTTTCTCTAATCTATAAAGCTCCTTTCAACAACCAGATCAGAGCATACCTAGGATCTAGAATCCTTTATTTGATTTTTTGAGTTCTTTTTAATTTTTAAAAAATTTAACTTTTTCTTTACCTTATTAATTCCTTTGCTTCCTTCAAAATGATGAAACAAAGGAATTCATCCCAAAAGAAAGAACAGGAAGAAACGACAGTCAGGGACTTAATCAATAAATATATAAGCAATGTGTCTGAACCAAAATTTAGAATCACGATAATAAGAATACTACCTGGGGTTGAAAACAGGTTAGAATCCTTTTCTGTGGAGAAAAAAGCTAGTCAGGATGAAATTAAAAAATGCTATAACTGAGCTGTGATCTTGAATGGATGCCAGTGGCAAGGAGGGATGAAGTAGAGCAGAGAATCAGCAATATAGATGACAAATTTATGGAGAACAATGAAGCAGAAAAAAAGGATGGAGACTAAGGGCAAAAGGGCTTGATTTAAGAATTATAGAAATCAATGACTCATTAAAGAGGAACAACATCATAATCATAGGAATTCCAGAAGATGAAGAGAGAAAAAGGGGTAGAAGGATTATATGAGCAAATCATAGAGGAAAACTTCCCTCACCTGGGGAAAAACACAGATATCAATATCCGGGAAGCACAGAGGACTCCCACAAGATTCAACAAAAACTGACCATCAACAAGGCATATCAGAGTCAAATTCACAAAACACTGAGGCAAGGAAAGAATCATGAAAGCAGCAAGGGAAAAAAAAAGGCCTTAACCTACAAGGAAAGACATATCACGTTTGCAGCAGATCTAACTACAAAAACTTGGCAGGCCAGAAAGGAGTGGCAGGATATAATCAATGTGCTGAATCAGAAAAATATGCAGCCAAGACTTCTTTATCCCACAAGGCTGTCATTCAAAATAGAAAAGACATAAAAAGTTTCCCAGAAAAACAAAAATTAAAGGAGTTCATGACCACTAAACCAACTCTGCAAGAAATTTCAAGGGGGGACTCTAAGAGCAGAGAAAAGACAGTAAAAACAAACAAACAACACAAAAGTCAACAAAGACTAGAAAGGACCAGAGAATACCACCAGAAACTCCAACTCTACAGGCAGCATAATGGCAACAAATTCATATCTTTCAATACTCATTCTAAATGTCAATGGACTAAATGTTCCAATCAAAAGACATAGGGTAACAGAATGGATAAGAAAACAAGATCCATCTATATGCTATTTACAAGAGACCCACTTTATACCTAAAGACACCTTCAAATCGAAAGTAAGAGGATGGACAACCATCTATCATGCTAATGGTCAACAAAAGAAATCCGGAGTAGCCATACTTATATCAGACAATCTGGACTTTAAAATAAGAACTGTAACAAGAGATGAAGAAGGGCATTATATCATAATTAAGGGGTCTGTTCACCAAGAAGATCTAAGAATTGTAAACATTTATGCTCCAAATGTGAAAGCAAACAAATATATAAATCAATCACAAACATAAAGAAACTCATTGATAATAATACCATAATAGTAGGGGACTTCAACACCCCACTTACATCAATGGATACATCATCCAAATAGAAAGTCAACAAGGAAACAATGGCTTTGAATGACACACTGGACCAGATGTACTTAACAGATATATTCATAAAATTTCATCCTAAAGCAGCAAAATACACATTCTTCTCCAGTCTACATGAAACATTCTCTAGAATAGATCATGACTGGGAAACAAATCAGTCCTCAACAAGTATAAAAATATCGAGATCATACTGTACATATTTTCAGAGCAAAATGCTATGAAACTCAAAATCAGTCACAAGAAAAAATTTGGAAAGATAAGAAATAATTGGTGACTAAAGACTATTCTACTAAAGTATGAATGGGCTAATTAAGAACTTAAAGAGGAAGTTAAAAAGTATATAAGAGCCAATGAAAATTATAACACCACAGTCCAAAACCTCTGGGATGCAGCAAAGGCAGTAATAAGAGAGAAGTACATATCAATCCAGGCCTTCCTAAAGAAGGAAAAAAGGTTACAAATATACAACCTAATCTTACCTGAAAGAGCTGGAAAAAGAACACCAAATAAAACCCAAAACCAGCAGAAGACAGGAATAATAAAGATTAGGGCAGAAGTCAGTGCTATCAAAACAAACAAACAAACAAAAAACCAACAAAATCAAAAACAAGAAAAACCCCAAAACAGTAGAACAGATCAATGAAACCAGAAGCTGGTTATTTGAAAGAATTAACAAAAGTGATAAGCCCCTAGCCGCTTTGATCAAAAAGAAAAAGGAAAGGAAACAAAATCCTTTGTGGAGAGACCACCACCAACAGAGCAGAAATAAAAACAATAATAAGAGAATATTACAAGCAACTATATGCCAATAAAAAAGGAAATCTGGAAGAAATGGAGAAATTCCTAGAAACATATAAACTACCAAAACTGAAACAGGAAGAAATAGAAAACTTAAACAGACCCACAACCAGTAAAGAAATCGAATTAGTAATCAAAAATCTCCCAAAAAACAAGAGTCAAGGGCCAGATGGCTTTCCAGGGGAATTCTACCAAACATTTAAAGACAAGTTAACACCTATTCTCTGGAAGCTGTTCCAAAAAACAGAAATGGAAGGAAAATTTCCAAACTCTTTCTATGAAGCCAGCATTACCTTGATTCCAAAACCAGGCAAAGACCTCACTAAAAAAGAGAACTATAGATCAAAATCCCTGATGAACATGGACACAAAAATCCTCAACAAGATACTAGCCAACCAGATCCAACAATACATTACAAAAATTATTCCCCACAACCAAATAGGATTTATACCTGGGATGCAGGGTTGGTTCAATACCTGCAAAACAATCATTGTGATACATCACATCAATAAAAGAAAGGACAGAACCACATGATCCTCCCAAAAGATACAGAGAAAGCATTTTAGAAAATACACATCCTTTCTTGATACCCTTCAAGAAAGTAGGGATAGAAGGATCATACTTCAAGATTGTAAAAGTCATACATGAAAGTCCCACCGCTAATATCATTCTCAATGGGGAAAAAATGAGAGCTTTCCCCCTAAAGTCAGAAACAGGACAGGAATATCCACTCTTGCCACTGTTATTCAACATAGTATTGGAAGTCTTAGCCTCAGCAATGAGACAACACAAAGACATCAAAGCCATCTGAATCAGCCAGAAGGAGATCAAACTTTCACTTTTTGCAAATGACATGTTACTCTATATGAAAGTCTCAGGATATAACATCAATTCACAGAAATCAGTTGCATTCCTATACATTAGTAATGAAGCAAACATAAAGAGAAATAAAGTAATCTATCTCATTTCCAATTACACCAAAAAACATAAAATACCTAGGAATAAATCTAACTAAAGAGATGAAAAAATATGTACATTGAAAACTGAAATTGCAGAAAGAAATTGAGGAAGACACACACAAAAAAAGGGCAAATATTCCATGCTCCTGGATAGGAAGAACAAATATAGTTAAATTGTCAATACTACTTAAAGAAATCAACATATTCAATGCAATCCCTATCAAAATAACACCAGCATTCTTCACAGAGCTAGAGCAATGAATCCTAAAATTTGTATGGAACAAGAAAAGACCCTGAATAACCAAAGCAATCTTTAAAAAGAAACCCAAAGCTGGAGGCATCACACTCCTGGACTTCAAGCTAAATTACAAAGGTATACTATTCAAGACAGTATGGTACAAACACAAAAACAGACACTCAGATCAATGGAACAGAATAGAAAACCCAGAAATGGACCCAGAAACATACTGTCAACTAGTCTTTGACAAAGAAAGAAAGAATATCAAAAGGATAAGGACAGTCTCTTCAGCACATGATTCTGGGAAAAGTGGACAGAAACTAGCAGAAAAATGAATCTGGACCACTTTCTTACACCATACACAAAAATAAACTCAAAATGGATGAAAGACCTAAATGTAAGACAGGAAGCCATAAAAATCTGCAGGGAGAAAGCAAGCAAAAGCCTCTGTCACCTTGGTTGCAGCCACTTCTTATGCAAAACATCTCTGGAGGCAAAGGAAACCAAAGCAAAAATAAACAATTGGGGCCTCATCAAAATAAAAATTTCTGCACAGCAAAGGAAACAATCAGCAAAACTAAAAGGCAACCAACAGAATGGGAGAAGATATTGGCAAATGACATATCAGAAAAAGAATTAGTACCCAAAATCTATAGGGAACTTATCAAACTCAACGCCTATAAAACAAATGATCCAGTGAAGAAATGGGCAAAAGACATGAATAGACACTTATCCAAAGACATCCAGATGGCCAACCAACACATGAATAAATGCTCAACACCACTCATCATCTGGAAAATACAAATTAAAACCACACTGAGATATCACCTCACACATGTCAGAATGGCAGCCAATTAGAACTCAGCTAAAGAAGGTATGAGAGTGCCAAATGAGCACAGAAAAGATGGTCAACTTATTAATCAATAGGAAAATACAAATTAAAACCATACTGAGATGCTGTAAGTAAACCCAGTTAGTAAAATGGCCAAAATGAAGAAAGATCAACTGTAGCAAGTGTTAGGGTGCATAGGGAGCAACCAGAACTTTCAAATAATGTTGATGGGTGTTTGAAATGGCAAAATCACATTGAAAAAGTGTTTGGCAGTTTCGAAATGGCAAAATCACATTGAAAAAGTGTTTGGCAGTTTCTTAAAAAGTTAATACACAGTTTCAATATGATATAGTCATTCCACCTACAGATATTTACAGAAGAGGTAAAAAGCATACTCCCATACAAAGACTGGTACATGAAAGTGTCTACAATTTTATATGTAATAGCTAAAAATTGGAAACAATACAAATGTCCATCAACAAGTGGACAGATAAACAAATAGATATATCCTCAAAATAGAATACTACTCAACAATAAAGCGAATGAGCTATTGATACATTGATAGCATGGATGAATTTCAAAATGTGTGCTGAAAGAAGTTCGACGTAAAGGAGTATGTATGGTGTTAATCCATTTAGATAAAATTCTAGGAAATTAAAATCAATGTATAGAGAGAGGTGCAAGGGAAGGGGAGGTGTGGGAACTAAGAATTACCAAGGCACATGAGGAAACTTTTGGCGTGATCTCTATGTTCTTTATCTTGACTATGGAGAAGAAGTTTTCACGGATATTCATATAAATCAAAACACATCAAAATATACACTTAGAATGTGAATTTTATTTCATGTCATTTATACCTCAATAAAGCCGGCAAAAAATGGAAGGGAAATTAAGGCATTCAGATAAACAAAAACTGAGAGAATTCTTTGCTAGCAGGTCTGCCCTACAAGAAATACTTAGTGAGTCTTTCATCCTAAAAAGACAGTAGACAATAATTGAAATATACAAGAAAAAAATAAGAAAGCTGGTAAAAGTAATTTCAAACTTGAATATACCAATTTCATATATGCTTATATTTATATAGAAAAAATAACATAAACAACATACATTTATACTGTCTGGACCCCAAAAATCATGAGGTAAATGGACTGAATTGAAGGGAGATAGAGTCAACAATAATAATTGCAGACTATAATGTCCCATGTTCAAGAAGTGATAGAAAAAATACACAGAATATCAACAAGGAAATATAAGATTGAATAGGCCTAATGGGTATCTATGGAATCATTCACCCAATAACCATAAAATACTCATTCTTCTCAAGTACACACAAAACATTTTCTAGAACAAGCCATATGAAATCTCCATAAACTTAAAAGTGCTCAGTACATAAAAGGTATGAAATTAGAAATCAATAACAGAAATTTAGAAAATTCACAAATACTTAGAAGTTACAACATACTCCTAAATAATCAATGGTCACAGAAGAAATCACAAAGCAAATAAAAAAAATACATTGAAATAAATGAAAATCAATCCCTAAACTTTCACCCTAATAAACTAGAATAAAAGTGCAAATTAACCCAAAGCAAGCAGAAGAAAAGAAATAATAAAGGTTAGAGCAAAATTAGAACAACATAAATAGAAAATGTATATAATATATACAACTTGAACAAAATCAAAACTTGGTGCTTTGAAAAGACCAACATAATTGACACCCTTACCTAGACTGACCAAGATAAAGATAGAACACTGATTTACTAAAAAAATAAATAAGAGGACATTAATATTCCTCTCACATAAGTTAAAAGGATTATAAAGAATTTTATGAGCAACTGTTAGTCAACAAATTAGACAACTTAGACGAAAGGGAAAAAAAATCCTAGAAAAATGCAAAGTGCCAAAACTGACTGTGGAAGAATTAAAATGATAGCCACCATGTTATACATAGATCCTCAGACCTTACTCATCTTATTAAGTGTTCTCACAAACGCACAAAACAGGTAAATATGTGAGGTAATGGATGTTCAATTAACTTGATAGGGGAATCCTATATATGTCTATCAAATCATCACATTGTAGACTTTAAATCTGTCACAATTCTATTTGTCAATTATACCTCGATACAGCTGAAAGAAGGAAGAAATAGAAAATCAGTATACATATATATGTGTATATATATATATATATATATATATATATATATATATATATACATAGAAAATAAAGAGACTGAAATAGCAATCTTTTTTTTTTGCCCCACAAGAATAAGCCCAGGGCTAGATTGCTTCACTGGTAAATTTACCAAATGTTTAAAGAGGAATTGACACCAATCCTTCAAAACTCTTACAAACCTTAGAAGAGAAGGAGTTTCCATATCATTCAATGAGGTCAGTATTATATTGATACCAAAATCTAAGACATTACCAGAAAACTACAAACCAATGTCCATTACATATGTAGATGTAACAATTCTCAACAAAAACCACCAAACTGAATTCAGTAACACATAAAAAGAATTATATACCATGACCAAATGTTTAGTGATGAGAAACTGCATGCTTTATTTTATAAAACAGAACAAGGAAAGGCTCTCCTCTGTCATTACTTTTATTAATATTTTATTGGATTATAATATTTATTGTATTGTAATAATACAAGAAGAGTAAATAAAAGGTAAAATTGTTTCTAAACAATTTTTTTTTCACAAATGACAAATCTGTTGTTCACAGATAACATATTGCCTTATAAAATATTCCAAAGAATAAACAAAAGTAACATAGTTCCTGAATACAAAATTAATATTCAAAAGTCAAATACTGTATATCAGCAATGAACAACTGGAATTTGAAAAAAAAATTAATGTTTTATTTATTTCTGATAGAGAGAGAGAGAGTGAGCCAGCGTGAGCAGGGGAGGGTCAGAGAGAGAGGGAGACACAGAATCTGAAACAGGCTCCAGGCTCTAGACTCACTGTCAGCACAGAGCCTGACTGCGGGCCCAAACCTATGAACCGCGATATCATGACCTGAGCCGAAGTTGGAGGCCCAACCGACTGAGCCACCCAGACGTCCCATAACTGGAATTTGAAATAAAAAATATAACACTATTCACTGGGTTATATGGAAACCAACTTGACAATAAACTATTATATATATATTCATATTCATATTCATATTCATATTCATATATATATATATATGAAACACCAATTTCACCAACACCAAAATACAAAGAAACACCTAAGTATAAATCTAACAAAATATGCATAGGATCCATATGTGAAGAACTATAAAGTCTCATGAAAGAAATCAAAGAATATCTAAATAAATGGAGAAATAGTTCATGTTCATGGTTTGGAGAATCAATATTATTAAGATATAAGCTATTTCCAAATTGGCACATAGATTCAATACAATTTTAATCAAAATTCAAGGAAACAATTTTGTGGATATCAACTGATTCTAAATTTTTATAGAAAGACAAAAACCAAGAATGACCAATGCAATGCTGAAGAATAAAGTTAGAGAATTGATATTACTCAGCTTCAACACTTACTGCAACGCTACAGTGATCAAGAGAACAGTAGTATTGGTAAAAGAATAGGCATAAAGATCAATGAAACACAATAAAATGCCCATAAATAAATTCACACGAAAGTATTTAGCTGATCTTTGTCAAAGGAATAAAGGAAATTCAGTTGAGAAAGGGTAGTCTTTTTATTTATTTATTTATTTTTACAAATAGTTTATTGTCAAGTTGGTTTCCATATAACACCCAGCGCTCATCCCAACAAGTGCCCTCCTCCATGCCTATCTCCCCCCTCCACCTCCCCACACCCATCAGTCCTCAGTTTGTTCTCAGCATTCAAGAGTCTTTCATGGTTTGCATCTCTCCCTCTCTCCCACTATTTCCCTCCTTCCTCTCCCCCATGGTCCTCCATTAAGTTCCTCCTAATCCTCCTACTATACATGCAAACATATGGTATTTGTCCTTCTCTTCCTGATTTATTTCACTCAGCATAACACCCTCAAGGTCCATCCATGTTGCTACACATGGTCAGATTTCAAAGGATAGTCTTTTTAACAAATTGTGCTGGTACAATTGCATGTCTACATGCAAATAAAAATTAAATGTAGATACAGACTTTATACGTTCATAAAACTAATTCAAAATGGATCATAAACCTAAATATAAAATGATAAATGATAAAACTTTCAGAAGAAATGATAGGAGAAAAATCTTGGTTTAACTTTGGGTTTTGTAATGAGTTTTTAGATACAATACCAATACATGAAAGAAAAATTGGTAAGTTGAACTATATTAAATTAAAAACATCTGCCTTACAAAAGACACTACTATGAGAATGAAAAGTCAAGTCATAAATTGACAAAAAAAATTTTGCAAAAGACATTTCTACTAAAAGACTTGTTGGGGCGCCTGGGTGGCTTAGTCGGTTAAGCGTCCGACTTTCGCTTAGGTCATGATCTCGAGGTTCGTGGGTTCGAGGCCCTAGTTGGGCCCTGTGCTGACTGCCAGCTCAGAGCCTGGAGCCTGTTTCAACTTGTGACTCCCTCTCACTCTGACCCTCCCCTGCTCACGCTGTCTCTCTCTCTCTCTCCTAGAAAAAAAAAAACATTTAAAAGACTTGTAGCCACATATACACAGAACTTTCAAATCTCAACAGTAACAAAGCAGATAATTTAAAAATGGGCAAAAGATATGAACAGATCTCCCATTATAAAGATACACAGATAACAAGTGAGCATATAGATATGCAATATCATCTGTCATTAGGAAATTGTAAATTAAAACAGCCGTAAGATACCACTACACTCCTATTACAATATCTAAAACTCAAAAATGAACAAAATGAAATACATGTGAGGTTGCAGATCAAGAGTAATTTTAAATTATTCTTTGTGGAAATGTAAAAAGGAAGAGCCACATTGAAAGACTGTTTCTTACAAAGCCAAGCAAAATCTTACTAGACAGTCCAGTAATCATGTTCCAATTGATACTGTGTTTTGACTCAATTGAAGAAAACACTTATACAAAATTTTGCACATGAGTATTTATGGTCATTTTATTTCTAATCATAAAAAACTGAAGCCACCAAGATGTCCTTCATTAGGTAAATGTATACACAATTATGTACATCTCTATAATGGCATATTATTCCCTTATAAAAACAAATGAAATCTTAAGCTCAAAAAGACATGGAGGAAATTGAAATGTATATCACTAAGTAAAGGAAGCCAGACTTTAAAGTCTATACTTGATTCCAATTACACAATTTTCTGGGCTCTGCAAAATTATAAAGATATTAAAAAGATCAGAGATTGCCAGTGGTTGAGGGAATAAGAGAGAGATGAACAAATGAAGCACAGGGGACTTTTAGAGTGTTGAAACTATTCTGTTTGTTATTATAATAGTGGATACATGGCATTATGCATTTGTCAAACTGGATAGAAGCTGTAGTGCTTGTGCTATAAAACATATGTTCTTACACATGTATATTGCAGTAGAACAATTATATAAATGAACAGTGAATGGTGAGAGCCAGGTTTCTTATTGTTGGACAAGATATTTACATATTAGCAAAGAGAAACAATTGGAATGATCCATGTGGTAATGAAATAGAGTTGGAGAAATCATTAAGACACATTTAACTTAGGTGCAGAAGGTTACATATAGAAATATTAACGGATATATGCATATACATTTATTAGTATATACACACATATTTTCATGCTTTGTCATTGAGATACTCTAAAAGCAATGACACTCCAACTGCAACCAGCACAACTGGTCCCACATCTTTGGTCTCTTAATAAAAGGAATCAGGGCTCCTTAGAGAAAGGGCTGATTTCAGCCAAGTGATTTCAGTCAACTAAATAAGCTCCCAATGGCAAACCTGGAAGAATTTGAGCAACCAAATGAGTAATTCAGGATTGATTTGTAACCTAAAGCATAAAATAAATATCCCAAAATTCATACTTTTATAAATGAATGACTGAGTAAATTAATAAACAAGAGAACAGAGACAGCTTTTCCATCCAGAAGAATTCCAATTAAACTATGTAGCTCTTCTACCCTAAAGAAAGAGGAGCATAACTCCCCATTCCCTAAGTGTGGATTGTGCAGAGACTTGATTCTCAAGAGTAGAGGTTGTAAAGGGAAAAAAGGAAATAACTTTACAGTGGAGAATCCTGACAAACTACTTCAGCCAAGTAATCAAAGTCAACATCAAGTCATAAATCATGTTGATAAAATGTACCCTTGATAGAAAGTGATAAAGATAGCACTATAGCTCTGTTATCTTCCTTAGCCTAATAATGAGAAAAAAATCTGACAAAATTCAGTAAAGAGGCATTCTACAAGATACCTGACTAGTACTTCTCAAGACTTCCAAGGTCATCAAAAACAAAGGAAAATCTCAGAAAAGGTCACAAGCAAGAGGAGCCAAACAAGAGATAACAACTAAATGCAATGTGGTATCCTGAGTGTGATCCTGGAGCCGAAAAACAACATTAGATTAAATCGTCATTGATTCACTAATTGTAACAAATGTACTTTATTAATGTAAGGTGTTAATAATAAGGGAAACTATTGAGAGGATGGTATATATTGGTAATTATTAGCATATATTGGAGCTCTCTGTATTATCTGTTTACTTTTTCATTACTTTTAGAATATTTCTAAAAGTAAAGTTTATTATTTTAATAGGGCCTGTATGAAATTGTTTATGTAATATTCTTAAAAAGATAATTTATAGAAATGGCAATCAGCTTAGTGGTTGCCAAGCTTAAGGAGGGGGTGATGTTAGGAGGAAAGTAGGTTTGGTTATAAAACGGCAAGATGAGGTATGCTGGTGGTGATAGAGATTTTCTATATCTTGACAGGATTAATAACAATATCCTGGTTATGATACAATACTATAGTTCTACAAGGAGTTATGACTGGAGAAACCTGAGTAAAGGATACACAGAATCTCTCTGGATTACTTCTTGCAACTGCATGGAAATTAGCAATTACCCAAAAATTAAAAGACTACAATTTTAAAACAGTGTCCAGCTAGTGTTTTTATGTAGAGATATGTTTTTCCAGTTATGAATTATGGACATTAAATGGAAAATTCTTACATCTATTGAAGTAGTCATTCTTATTCTGTGAGGTACCTACTTTGTAAACCCTCTCCTTCCTTCCATTTTATTTGATACCTAGAGATGTAGTTAATCCAAAGGAGGGGTCCTTCCTATTTCTGTAACCGACTGAAAACATATATATAATTAGCCCAAATCCTGTCCTTTGTCCTGACGTAAAATACTTGTCTCCTCTTTGTTGCTGATTCATGGGTCCAGTTCCCCATCATGGTGCAAAACTTGGGCAGAATGCCAGGATTGACTCTTTTGTTCAATCAACCTTTTTCAAAGACTTCAGGAGGTTGGATCAAGATTCTTGCAGATGTTGGCCACAAGAAGCACAAAAGCACAATTCTGTTTTCTGTTTTCTTCCTTCAGAATAAGGGGACACAGAGATCCTATAGCCTTCCTTTTATTTTTTTTTATTTTTTTATTTTTTACAAATAGTTTATTGTCAAATTAGTTTCCACATAACACCCAGTGCTCATCCCCACAAGTGCCCTCCTCAATGCCCACCTCTCCTCCCCCCCACATCCACCAGTCCTCAGTTTTTGTCAGCATTCAAGAGTCTCTCATGGTTTGCCTCTCTCCCTTTCCCCCACCATTTCCGCCCTTCTTCTCCCCTTGGTCCTCTGTTAAGTTCCTCCTAATCCTCCTATACGTGCACACATATGATATTTGTCTTTCTCTGCCTGACTTATTTCGCTCAGCATCACACCCTCAAGGTCCATCCATGTTGCTACACATGGCCAGATTTCATTGTTTCTCATTGCCATGTAGTATTCCATGGTATAGATAAACCACATCTTCTTGATCCATTCATCTGTTGATGGACACTTAGGCTCTTTCCATGTTTTAGCTATTGTGGAGAGTGCTGCTATGAACATTGGGGTACATGTGCTCCTATGCATCAGCATTTCTGTATCCCTTGGGTAAATTCCTAGCAGTGCTATTGCTGGGTCATAGGGGAGTTCTATTGTTAGTTTCCTGAGGAACCTCCACACTGTTTTCCAGAGGGGCTGTACCAGTTTACATTCCCACCAACAGTGTAGGAGGGTGCCCGTTTCTCCACATCCTCGCCAGCATCTCGAGTTCTCTGATTGGCTCATTTTAGCCACTCTGACTGGCGTGAGGTGGTATCTCAGTGTGGTTTTGATTTGTATTTCCCTGATGAGGAGGGATGCTGAGCATCGTTTCATGTGTCTGTTGGCCATCTGGATGTCCTCTTTGGAGAAGTGTCTGTTCATATCTTCTGCCCATTTCTTCACTGGGTTGTTTGCTTTTTCGGGCGTGTAGTTTGGTGAGTTCCTTGTAGATTCTGGATATCAACCCTTTATCTGATATGTCATTTGCAACTATCTTTTCCCATTCCGTTGGTTGCCTATTAATTTTCTGGGTTGTTTCCTTGGCTGTGCAGAAGCTTGTAATCTTGAGGAGGTCCCAACAGTTTATTTTTGCTCTTGATTCCCTTGCTTTTGGGGATGTGTCAAGTAAGAAGTTGCTGCGGTGGAGGTCAAGGAGGTTGTTTCCTGCTTTCTCCTCTAGGGTGTTGATAGTTTCCTGTCTCACGTTCAGGTCCTTTATCCATTTTGAGTTTATTTTTGTGCATGGTGTGAGAAAATGATCTAGTTTCATTCTTCTGCATGTTGCTGTCCAGTTCTCCCAACACCATCTGTTAAAAAGGCTGTCTTTTTTCCATTGGATATTCTTTCCTGCTTTGTCAAAGATTAGTTGGCTGTATACTTTTGGGTCCACTTCTGAGTTCTCAATTCTGTTCCATTGGTCTATGTGTCTGTTTTTGTGCCAATACCATACTGTCTTGATGATGACAGCTTTGTAATAGAGGCTAAAGTCTGGGATGGCGATCCCTCCCGTTTTGGTTTTATTTTTCAGGATTACTTTGGCTATTCGGGGTCTTTTGTGGTTCCATACAAATTTTTGGATAGTTTGTTCTAGTTTTGAGAGGTATGCTGGTGCAATTTTGATTGGAATTGCATTGAATGTGTAGAGTGCCTTAGGTAGTAATGACATCTTAACTATATTTATTCTTCCTATCCATGAGCATGGAATGTTTTTCCATTTCTTTGTGTCTTCTTCAATTTCCTTCATAAGTTTTCTATAGTTTTCCTCATACAGATCTCTTGTATCCTTGGTTAGGTTTATTCCGAGGTATTTTATGGTTTTTTGTGCAATTGTGAATGGGATCAGTTTCTTGATTTCTCTTTCTGTTGCTTCATTGTTGGTGTATAAAAATGCAACCGATTTCTGTACGTTGATTTTGTACCCTGCAACTTGGCTGAATTCTTGGATCAGTTCTAGTAGGCTTCTGGTGGAGTCTGTCGGGTTTTCTATGTAGGGTATCATGTCATCTGCGAAGAGTGAAAGTTTGACTTCCTCTTTGCCAATTCTGATGCCTTTGATTTCCTTTTGGTGTCTGATGGCTGATGCTAGGACTTCCAGCACTATGTTAAACAGCAGTGGTGAGAGTGGGCATCCCTGTCGTGTTCCTGATCTCAGAGGGAAAGCTCTGAGTTTTTCCCCGTTGAGGATGATGTTAGCTGAAGGCTTCTCATAGATGGCTTTGATGAAGTTTAAGTAGGTTCCTTCTATCCCAACTTTCTCGAGAGTCTTTATCAAGATCCTTGCAAATCGAATCCAGCAGCATATCAAAAGAATCATCCACCAAGATCAAGTGGGATTCATTCCTGGGTTACAGGGCTGGTTCAACATTCGCAAATCAATCAATGTGATACATCATATCAATAAAAGAAAAGATAAAAACCATATGATCCTGTCAATAGATGCAGAAAAAGCATTTGACAAAATACAGCATCCCTTCTTAATATAGCCTTCCTTTTAAACTCAGACTGGTCTGATCATATATTCTTTAAAGGGCCAAGAATACTGCAATTTCCACTCTACTCTATGGAGCTTAGATGTGTTTTGATAACTAAATTTATAAAGTGTAATAGGCCTGAACAAGCACCAAACTGAGTTATCTTTAAGAAAGGATAAAGGACAGGCTACATCACAGTATGCACAGCAGCAGCATAGTAGGGATGTGTGATACTTCTAAACTCAGCGTTTGATGTTCCAGTGATTTCATACTCAGAATTTGCTTTGGTCACAAGAAATGTAACTAAATATGTGCAGACAACCTCAGCTCAAGGAAGCCAATAAGCTAGAGAATCCCATTAGCCTTTGCTACCAGTTAGTCACATAGCCCCTTCAGATGTACTGACGAGCGCTCATCCCCAAATGCAGTTGCATATCATCAGTACTGGTTGTTCCTCATTCAATAAACAATGTTGATGGTAAATTTGGTTCAGTAGATAACATTAGCTAGATTCGTATCTTGTATTTGGTATCGTGAGTTTTTAACAATTCTGTAGTTTACCTTATGAGGAGAATGGGCCATATAGCAAATCCTCAAACGTACCTAACGCTAGAGCGAAGGGCACAGAGCCAGAGATTTATCCTTTCCTTCATGTAGTGCAGGTTTTATGGAGATGTTGCTTTCAGTGTCTGCAGAAAGACCCTTTATTTTCTACCATGTCCTGTCAGGGCACTTGTGGGGATGTAGCTGTGGCATGGGATCTAAGAGCCAGATTAAGGTGAAAAGAGTGAAGGCCCAACATGGTATGTTGGAGCCCATGTGAGCTGTGAAGAGTGTATAGGTGAAGAAGTACTCTAGTGTGATGTCTAAGAGTCCAAGTAGAGTAAGGAGGAAATGCATGGAGAAAGGCATCCCAGCTCAGGTTGTCAGAGACTAAGGGGAAGGCAAAGAGGGTATTCAGTAGAAATATCATAGAGAAAGAGGTGTCAGATACTGAGCAAGGTGAGAAGAGCTTCAGTGTGGCAGGCAACCTGGCAATTGGTTATGTATATGCTTTGTTCACTGAGAGGGCTGGAGAGTAACAAAACCTTAGACCAATGACCACACCTACTACACAGTGTGGCTTCTACATATCATTCTCCACTAAGTGAAACCAGAAATCCTCAGGAAAATGATGAATTGATGGCTGGGGCAAGGAAACTACAAGAGGAACTGAGGGCATCTTGTGCAAGAAAGCAGAGGAGTGCTCATATACTGCAGATACATTAAAAAGACACTATAACCAGTTACATGCCTTTCCTATGACATTTTAAGGGTAAAAATTAATAACAATAGTAATCGATCTTAATCCATTGACAAATTAAAAAAAACACGAATCTACTTAAATATAAATTGATGGATTAAAATGTAAAGTTTTATGAGAAATAAGATATATATTTTCAGTCTACTTCCCCAAAGAATAATTATTTTTAATTTTTTTAATATTTTATTTATTTCTGAGAGAGAGAGAGAGACAGCATGAGCAGGTGAGAGTCAGAGAGAGAGGGAGATACAGAATCCGAAACAAGCTGACAGCCAGCTCAGAGCCCGACGCGGGGTTCAAACCCAGGTACCAGGACATCATGACCTGACCCGAGGTCGGAAGCTTAACCGACTGAGCCACCCAGGCTTTCCTCCATAGAATAATTATTAATTACCAAGAGGAATAAGAGTAACTTTACCCTGAAGAAGTCTCACTGACACCACCTTAATCAAACGATCAGAGTGATCCCTTTGAAATGGGACAAAGTGAAACAATGTGTTACCTGATAGGTTGTAGTTAGAAAAGCAGGGGGACCTAAGTGGCTCAGTTAGTTAAGCATCAGACTCTTGATTTTGGTCAGGTCATGATTTTACAGTTCGTGAGTTTGAGCTTCACATTAGGCTCTGTGCTGATTCTGTGGAGCCTGCTTAGGATTCTCTTTGTCTCTGTCTCTCTCCCTCTCCCTCCCTCCCTCCCTCCCTCTCTCTCTCTCACTCTGTCCAAATAAAGAAACTTTAGAAAAATATGTGACCTCTGTGGCATTAGTCCCAAATATATACAAACCGAATCTAATCATGAGGACACATGGGATAAAACCCAAATTGAGGAAGACACTGCAAAATAACTGACCTGAATTTTTTAAATCATGAAAATCATGGAAAGATTGAGAAACTGTTCAAGTAAGGAAAACTAAAGAACTATGGGAACTAAGCTCATTATCTCTAAATAAATAAATCATAGATGATTTTAAAGTCCTTTTTAATATTTTTACATTAACTTCTAATTCCTCTACAAAGAGCAAATAAGACATGTTTTCTAGGACTATACAGAATGAAATATATACTAATAAATAGAAATTTTATGAATAATTTAAAGAGCAGATAAAACTTAGGTAAACTGAAGTAAAAATAAAATTCATATCTTTTTTTAAATATAGTTTTGTCAAGGTGGATTCCATATATCACCCAGTGCTCATCCCAATAAGTGCCTTCCTCCATGCCCATCACCCATTCCCCGCCCCCCAACCCGCATCAGCCTTCAGTTTGTTCTCAGTATTTAAGAGTCTCTTATGGTTTGCCTCCCTCCCTCTCCATACCTATTTTTTTCCGTTCCCCTCCACCATGGTCTTCTGTTAAATTTCTCCTGATCCATATATGAGTGAAAACATATGGTATCTGTCTTTCTTTGCCTGACTTATTTCACTTAGCATAACACCCTCCAATTTCATCTACGTTGCTACAAATGGCCAGATTTTAATCTTTCTCATTGCCATGTAGCATTCCATTGTATAGATACACCACATCTTCTTGATCCATTTGTCAGTTGATGGATATTTAGGCTCTTTCCACGATTTGACTATTGTTGAAAGTGTTGCTATGAACATAGCATGTGCCCCTATGCATCAGCACTCCTGTATTCCTTACAAAAAGCCATGTCTTTTAGGCTATTTGCTTATACGTAAATTGTAATAGATTCAGAAACCTCAGTGACATTGATATTTGAACTCCTCCAAACTCCTCTTTCTATCATATCCTGGGAGAAAGGTACATATTTTTGAAATTAATTTCTTTCTACTTTCCTATGACTTATGCAGTGGTGGAGAGACACAAGTATTTAAACTTGATATTTTACAGGTCATGGTAATATATGCCAAGAAGTAGTAAAATGTCTAAAGAAGCTGAAGGCCTTGATGATGACACTGGCCCTGCCCCTCACCAATTCAGTCCTCGTGTGCAGGTTATTTGATAGTTCTGTATCACAGTTATTTATTGTTTAAAATTAGTGAATGGAACCATAGTTGCTAATGGAATTCCTATATAAATCTGTTTTTTTTCATCTTTTAATATATGCCCATGCTGTTTAACAATATTTATATTGCTCTATTTTAAAATATAAGTGCATAAATAATATTAGGATTTTGTTTACTATTTCATAGTCAAATTAATATTTCAGCATAATAAAATTGTGTCTCTTGATATAAAAGAATCCATTTTCTCATAGAGTTAATATTTTATTGACCATTAATAATGACCAGGATTTTCTTTTTTATCCAGAAGAGCTAGTGTTGCTAGTATAAACTTAATATAGTGTAGCTACTTGAAATGTGTTGTGTCATTGCAAATAATCAAATCACTGGATTAGGATTCCTTAGTCATTTATGAAAATATTTCTGGTGAAAAGCTCAGTTTTCTTGCTATAAAGTATCTCCAATAATTTAGACATTTGTTATTATTAATAGGTATCTTTGAAAAGAAAAGGAAAGGAAAGGAAACAAGAAAAAAGAACACAAAAGAAAAGACAAAAGACAAGAAAACAGGTATAACTGAAAGATATACACAATTTCCTATCACCAGTATTTTTATATTTTTTAATTTTTACATCTACATTATGTTGTTCTTTCTCCAAATTTTTATTTAAATTCCAGTTAGTTAACATACACTATAATATTAGTTTCAAGTGTAGAATTTGGTGATTCATCACTTATATACATCACCCAGTCCTCATCACAAGTGCCTCACATGTCACACATTTAAACCATCACCCTGTCCACTTCCCCTCCAGCAACCCTCAGTTTGTTTTCTATATTTAATAGACTGTTTCTTGGTTTGCCTCTCTTTTTTCCCTTCCTATGTTCGTTTGTTTTGTTTTTAAATTCCACATAGAAGTGTAATCATTTGGTATTTGTCTTGTTGACTGACATTTCACATACTATAATACTTTCTAGCTTCATCCATGTCATTGCAAATGGCAAGATGTCATTCTTTATTATGTTTGAATAATATTTCATTATACATATGGACATTTGGGCTCTTTCTATAATTTGGTTATTGTTGATAATGCTGCTATAAATATCAAAGAGGAAACTCCATACTGTTTTCCAGAGTGGCTACACCAGTTTGTATTCCCAACAGTATAAGAGGGTTCCCCCTTTCTCCACATCCTTGCCAACACCTATAGTTAATTTTAGCCATTCCAGCTGGTATGAGGTGATATCTCATTGTAGTTTGATTTGTATTTCCCTGATGATGGGTAATGTTGAGCATCTTTTCATGCGTCTGTAAGCAATCTGGATGTCTCCTTTGGAAAAGTGTCTTCTTCCCATTTCTGAACTGGATTTTTTTTTCTTTTTTTGGGTGTTAAGCTTGAGAAGTTCTTTGTAGATTTTGGATAATAACTTTTTATCAGATACGTTATTTGCAATTATCTTCTCCAATTCTGTAGGCATGTAATAAAGTGGTCCAGCTTCGTTCTTTTGCATTTTGCTATCCAGTTTTCCCAACAAGGATTTGTTGAAGAGACTGTCTTTTCCCCGTCGGATATTCTTTCCTGCTTTGTTGAAGATTAATTGACCATATAGTTGTGGGTCCATTGCTGGGTTTTCTATTCTATTCCACTAATCTCTTTGTCTGTTTTTGTGCCAGTAACATATTTTCTTGGTGACTACAGCTTTGTGATATAACTTGAAGTCCAGAATTGGGATGTGTCCAGCTTTGCTTTTCTTTTTCAAGATTGCTGTGGCTATTTGAGGTCTTTTGTGGTTCCATGCAAATTTTAGGGTTGTTTGTTCTCACTCTCTGAAAAATGCTGGTGGTAGTTTGATATGAATTGCATTGTATGTGTAGATTGCTTTGGGTAGTAGAGACATTTTAACAATGTTTGTTCTTCCAATCCATGAGCATACAATATTTTTCCATTTCTTTCTGTCATCTTCAATTTCTCTTATCAGTGTTTATAGTTTGGAGTACAGACCTTTTACCTCTTTGGTTAGGTTTATTCCTAGGTATCTTCTGGGTTTTGGTACACGTGGGATTAACTCCTTGATTTCTCTTTCTGCTGCTTCATTATTGGTGTATAGAAAAACAACAGATTCTGTACATTGATTTTGTATCCTATGGCTTCACTGAATTCTTATCAGTTCTAGCATTTTTTCTGGTGGAGTCTTAGGTACTCATGTCATCTGCAAATAGTGAAAGTTGACTTCTTCCTTGCTGATTTAGATGCCTTTTATTTTTAAATATCTGTTGTCTGATTGCTGAGGCTAGGACTTCCAGTACTATGTTGACTAATAGCGGTGAGAGTGGACCTCCTTGTCTCGTTCCTGACCATAGAAGAAAAGCTCTCAGTTTTTCCCCATTAAGGATTATATTAGCTGCAGGTTTTTCATATATGGCCTTTATTACGTTGAAGTATGCTCCCTCTATCCTTATTTTGTTGAAGGCATTTATCAGGAACAGATATTGTACTTTATCAAATGCTTTTTCTGCACCCTTTGAAAGGATCATACGGCTCTTATCAATTCTTTTATTAATTTGCTGCATCATGTTGATTGATTTGTGAATATTCAGCCAGCCCTGCAGCCCAGGAATAAATCCCACTTCATCATGGTGAATGATTCTTTTAATGTACTGTTGAATTGAATATGCTAATATTTTTGTTGAGAAGTTTTGCATCCATGCTCATCAGGGATATTGTCCTGTGATGATGATGATGATGATGATGATGATGATGATGATGATGATGATTTTTTTTTTTTTAGTAGAGTCTTTCTCTGGTATTGGAAACAAAGTAATGCTGTCCTCACTGCATGAATTTGGAAGTTTTCTTTCCATGTTTATTTTCTGGAATAGTGTGCAAAAAAATAGGTATTAACGCTTTTTTAATAATTAGATACGATTTCCCTGTGAAGATACCTGGCCCTGGACTTTTGTTTATTGGGGGATTTTTGACACTTATTCAATTTCTTTGCTAATTAATGGTCTGTTCACATTTTCTACTTCTTGTTTATGTATTTCTAGGAATTTACCCATTTCTTCCAGGTTGCCCAATTTGTTAGCATATAACTTTTCATAATAGTCTCTTAAAATTGTTTGTATTTCTATAGTGTTAGTTGTTATATCTCCTCTCTCATTTTGATTTTTACTACTTGGGTCCTTTCCTTTTTCTTTTTGATAAGTCTGGCTAGGGGGTTAATTTATTTTTTGAAAGAACCAATTCCTGGTTTCTTTGATCTGTTCTTTTTTTTTTTTATTTGTTTCTACATCATTTACTCTGCTCTATTATTATTTTCCTCTTCTACTGGCTGTAGGCTTCATTTGTAATTTTATCAGTCTACCTCAGGTGTAAGGTTACGTTCTTTATTTGAGATTTTTCTTGTTCCTTAGGTAGGCCTGTATTGCTATGTACTTTCCTCTACAACTGCTTTCCTTGCATCCCATAGACTTTAGATCATTGTGTTTTCATTTTCATTTGTTCCCATCTATTTTTTAATTTCTTCTTTAATTTTCTGGTTGACCCATCCATTATTTAGTAGAATGGCGTTTAACTTCCATGAATTTGAGTGCTTTTCCATTTTTTTTTCTTGTTGCTGAGTTCAAGTTTCATAGCATTGTGGTCAGAAAATAATCATGGTATATGACTTCAAACTTTTTATACTTGTTGAAGACTGATTCTGACCTAGTATCTGACCTGTTTTAGAGAAAGTTCCATGTGCACTTGAAAAGAACGTGCATTCTGCTGCTTTAGAATGAAATGTTCTGAATACATCTGTTAAATCCATCTGGTCTAGTGTGTTAGTCAAAGCCATTGTTTCTTTGTTGATTTTCTGCTTAGATGGGCTGTCAATTGAAGTTAGCAGGGTGTTAAAGTCCCCTCCTATTATTGTATTATTATCAATGAGTTCCTTTATGTTTATTATTAATTTTTTTATAAATTTGGTGTCTTCCACTTGAGGGCATATATATTAACATCAGTTAGATCTTCTTATTGGATAGTCCTCTTTATTATGGTTTATAGTGCCCTTCTTCATCTCTTGTTTTAGTCCTTGGTTTGTCTGATATAAGCATTGCTACTCAGGCTTTCTTACAACTTTCATTTGCAAAATATATAGTTCTCCAACCCCTCACTTTTTTTTCTTAATTAGTTTATTGTCAAGTTAGTTTCCATATAAAACCCATGTTCATCACAACCAGTGCCCTCCTGCATGCTCATTACCCCCTTCCACTCTCTCCCATCCTCATAAGCCCTCAGTTTGTTCTCAACATTCAAGAGCCTCTCATGGTTTGCCTCCCTCTCTCTCCCCAACCATTTTTCCTCTTCTCCTCCGCCATGGTCCTCTATTAAGTTCCTCCTAATCCACCTACACGTGCAAACATATGGTATATTTCTTTCTCTGCCTGACTTATTTCGCTCAGCATAACACCCTCAAGTTCCATCCATATTGCTACACATGGCCAGATTTAATTCTTTCTCATTGCCATGTAGTATTCCATGGTATAGATAAGCCATGTATTCTCGATCCATTCAACAGATGATGGATACTAAGGCTCTTTCCATCTTTTGGCTATTGTTGAGAGTACTGTTATGAACAGTGGGGTACATATGCCCCTATGAATCAGCACTCCTGTATCGCTCGGATAAATTCCTAGCAGTACTATTACTGGATTATAGGAGAGTACTATTGTTAACTTTTGGAGGAACCTACACACTGTTATCCAGAGGCGCTGCATCAGTTTACATCCCCACCAACAGTGTAGGAGGGTGCCCGTTTCTCCACATCCTTGCCAGCATCTAGAGTCTCCTTATTTGTTCATTTCAGCCACCCTGGCCAGTGTGAGGTGGTATCTCAGTGTGTTTTGATTTGTATTTCGCTAATGATTAGGGATGCTGAGCATCATTTCATGTGTCTGTTGGCCATCTGGGTGTCCTCTTTGAAGAAGTGTCTGTTCATGTCTTCTCCCATGTCTTCACTGGATTATTTGTTTTTCAGGTGTGGAGTTTGGTGAGTTCCTAATAGATTTTGGATACTAGCCATTTATTTGATATGCCATTTACAACTCTCTTTCCCCATTCCATCGATTGCCTATTAGTTTTATGGATCGTTTCCTATGCCAAGCAGAAGCTTCTTATCTTGCTGAGGTCCCAATAGTTAATTTATGCTCTTGATTCTCTTGCCTTTGGGGATGTGTCAAGTAAAAAATTGCTGTGATTTAGGTCTAAGATGTTCTTTCCTGCTTTCTCCTCTAGGGTTTTGATGGTTTCCTGTCTCACATTCAGGTCCTTTATCCATTTTGAGTTTATCTTTGTGTATGGTATGAGAAAGTGATCTAGTTTCATTCTTTTGCATGTTGCTGTCCAGTTCTCCCAACACGATCTGTTAAAGAGGCGGTCTTTTTTCCATTGGATGCTCTTCCCTGCTTTGTCAAAGATTAGTTGGCCATACGTCTGTGGGTCCAGTTCTGGGTTCTCTATTCTGTTCCATTGGCCTAGGTGTCTGTTTTTGTACCAATACCATACTGTCTCAATGATGACAGCTTTGTAGTAGACGCTAAATCTGGGATGGTGATGCCTCCCGTTTTGGTTTTCTTCTTCAATATTACTTTGGCTATTCAGGATCTTTTGTGGTTTCATATAAATTTTAAAATAGTTCTAGCTTTGAGAAGAATGCTGGTGCAATTTTGATTGGGAATGCATTGAAGGTGTAGACTGCTTTGGGTTGCAATGACATTTTAACAATATTTATTCTTCAGACCCATGAGCATAGAATGTTTGTCATTTCTTTGTGTTTTCTTTGATTTCCTTCATATGTTTTCTATAATTTTCATCATACAGATCTCTTATATCTTTGGGTAGGTTTGTTTCTAGGCATTTTATGATTTTTTTGTGTGCAATTGTGAATGGGATCAGTTTCTTGATTTCTCTTTCTGTTGCTTCATTTTTGGTGTATTAAAATGCAACCGATTTCTGTACGTTGATTTTGTACCCTGTGACATTGCTGAATTCATGGGTCAGTTCTAGTAGGCTTCTGGTGGAGTTCTTCAGGTTTTCTATGTAGAGTATCATGTCATCTGCGAAAAGTAAAAGTTTGAGTTTTTTTTTTTTTTATCAATTCTGATGCCTTTTATTTCCTTTTGTTGTCTGATTGCTGATGCTAGGACTTCCAGCACTATGTTAAACAACAGTTGTGAGAGTGGACATCCCTGTTGTGTTCCTGATCTCAGGGGAAAAGCTCTCAGTATTTCCCCGTTGAGGATGATGTTAGCTGAGGGCTTCTCATAGATGGCTTTTATGATTAAAAGTTAAAGTTAAGTTTAAAAAGTTAAAAAGTTAAAGATTAAAAGTTTAAGTTATCTCCTTCTATTCCGACTTTCTCAAGGGTCTTTATTAAGAAGGGATGCTGTATCTTGTCAGATGCTTTTCTGCATCTTTCGACAGGATCATATGGTTTGTATCTTTTCTTTTGTTGATGTGATGTATCACATTGATTAATTTGAGAATATTAAACCTGCCCTATAACCCAGGAATGAATCCCACTTGATCATGTTGGATAATTCTTTTTATGTGCTGTTGAATTCGATTTGCAAGTATCTTGTTGAGGATTTTTTTCATCTGTCTTCATCAAGGATATTGGCTTGTAGTTCTCGTTTTTTGCTGGGTCTCTGTCTGGCTTGGAAATCAAAGTGATGCTGGCTTCCTAAAATGATTCTGGAAGTTTTCCTTCAATTACTATTTTTTGGAATAGCTTGAGAAGAATGGGTATTAATTCTGTTTTAAATGTCTGGTAGAATTCCCCAGGGAAGCTATCTGGCCCAGGGCTCTTATTTGTTGGGACATTTTTGGTAACTGATTCGATTTCTTCACTAGATAAGGGTCTGTGCAGATTTTCCTTTTCTTTTTTTTTTTTTTTTTTGAATGGTATCTCTTGTTGAGTCCTTGGTTGTTTTATTTTCCTACTTGTAGTGATATTTGGGACTCTTCACCGTGTGTACTTTGGCTTGTTCTTTGAGGTAGCCCTGGAGATGAAAACAGACAGACAAACACATAGGGAGCAAAGGCACACAAACGCACAGACAAATCCAACTAACCTGCAAACTGAGAAGGAAAACACAAAAGTTAAGAGAAAAGACGGAGGAGGGAAGGCGAATAATAGAAAATAAAAAAATACATAAAATGGTCAAAAAGAAGAACAGAAAAGGAAAAAAGAAGAAAACCGATGGACAAAGAATGGTTTAAAGCATATAACTGGACTTCCCAGCTACAATTAAATAGTCGGGTGTATGCAGTGCTGGTTGAAGAGCATAGAGAAACAGAGAGAAGACAGGGCGGGGATGAGGCAAAATTGGAAATAGAATTAACAGGCAGAAGGGCTAAGAAGCTTTTTTCAAAGAGCTAAAGGGTGGAATATGGTTGCATAAGTGGGAGAAGGATGCTGGTGTTATCCAGAGAAACTATAGAGTCTAATTACTCCTGAGAGACAGAGATGAAAATGTCGGTAGGTGTAGAATTTATATCTACAGAATGGACTAAATGTGACTGTTTAAGCAAGCCGGTGACCAGAATTAGTCAGGTCAGTGTTCTGGGAAAAAAAAGGAAAAAAGAGAGAGAGAAAACAAAAAAGAGGAGGGCAGCTCTCAAGCAGGGATGGGCGTGGTGTGATCCACTGTGTCAGGTAGGAGTTCTGACTTGGCGGTTGTGGGGAGAAGAGTGGCAGAGCTCCAGTCCCTTCTTGAACCAAGCAATGCACCTCACTTTTCTTGGGTGTGTAAACTCCCCAGGCCGGGGGCGCAGCCTAAGTGGGTTGCGCTCTTAACCCAGGCCAGGCCTAGTTTCCAAATCCCAGTCCGCAGCCCCACTGGAATTGCCTTAGACACAACCTCGCAGGTGATCCCCTCAGGGCAATTCCAAGCCTCTTGCCTAGCCCTGGGGGTGGAGCCAGAATCTCTGCTACCTTCTCCCGGTTGGGTTGGCGAGCATGGGTGGGGGTTTGTGTGCGGGGCACGCCGGACCAGCTGGAGAGAGGGAAACCAGGTCCCTCTGTGTCTCGTCACCCAAAACACGAACTCACGGTCAAGTCTCCCAGTTTCTAATTTCTTGTCTTCTCTCTAGAGTTCCAGCCAGCCAGGAGCCTGGAAGTCCAGTAGGTGCGCGCGGCTCCCCCAAGAGTCCGGCCAGAAAGGAGCACAATGGTACAGAGGCACACAGCTCGTCTAAGGGTCCAGCCAGCCAGGAGCACAAAGAAGTGGTCCCTACGTGCAGCCCCTTCCGGACGAATTGTCGCGCGGGCACCTGGCACGCAGGGATTTGGCGCGCATGTTCCTTCTGTGCCCCGAGCGGAGGTTTTTCTGTTTCCCAGCAACAGGGACAGTATCTTGAGTGGTTTCAGACTCTCTCTTTTTCCCCTCTCACTCTCCACAGAGGGGGATCGCCTCCTCCCTGGAGTCTCCGATCCCGGCCTGATTTTATCTTCCCCAGTTCGCATTCATGTTAGAAGGCTTTCTCAGTGAATTCTGTGTCCTTTTTCTCCCAATCTCTTGGGTTCTGTAAGGTTTCCTATGGCTTCAGATCTTTTCCATGTGAGACATGGGGGCGAGTGCAATGCACGGAGCTCCCTACCTCTCTGCCATCTTGCCCCCTTCCCCAGGTCTGTGCAGATTTTCTATCTCTTCCTATGTGTATTTTGGTAGTGAGTGTGTCTTTAGGAATTTGTCCATTTCTTCTAAGTTGTCCAACTTGTTGGCATATAATTTTTGATAGTATTCCCTGATAATTGCTTGTATTTCTGAGCGGTTGGTTGTAATAAGTCCATTTTCATTCATGATTTTGTCTGTTTGAGTGCTCTCTCTTTTCTTTTTGAGAAACCTGGCTAGAGGTTTGTCAAATTTGTTTATTTTTTTCAAAAAAACAACTCTTGGTTTCATTGATCTGTTAAACTGTTTTTTTTTTTGTTCTAAATTGTTTATTTCTGCCCTGATTTTTTTATTTTTCTTCTCCTATTGGGTTTGGGGTGCTCTTGTTGCTCTAGTTCCTTTAGGCGAGCTGTTAGATTTTGTACTTGTGCTTTCTCTAATTTCTTGAAATAGGCCTGGAGTGCAATGTACTTTTCTCTTAGGACTGACTTTGCCACATCCCATAGAGTTTCAATTGTTTCATTTTCATTTTCATTTGTTTCCATATGTGTTTTTAATTTCTTCTCTAACTGCCTGATTGGCCCATTCCTTCTTTAGTAGGGTGTTCTTTAACCTCCATGTTTTTGGAGGTTTTCCAGACTTCTTCCCGTGATTGATTTCAAGTTTCATAGCATTGTGATCTGAAAGTGTGCATGGTATGATCTCAATTCTTTTATATTTATTGAAGGCTGCTTTATGTCCCAGTATGTGATCTATCTTGGAGAATGTGCCATGTGCACTTGAGAAGAAAGTGAATTCCATGGCCTCAGGATGTAGAGTTCTAAATATATCTGTCAAATCCATCTGGTCCAATGTGTCATTCAAGTCCATTGTTTCTTTAGTGATTTGATCTATCCATTGCTGTAAGTGGAGTATTAAAGTCCCCTGCTATTAGCACATTCTTATCCATAAGATTGTTTTTGTTTGTGATGAATTGTTTTATATATTTAGGTGCTTTCATATTCGGTGCGTAGACATTTATAATTGTTAGTTCTTCCTGATGGATAGACACTGTAATTTTTATATCTTCATTTGTCAGAGGAAAGGAAATTTAGTTTTTTACTGCAGAAGAAATTTTCTTAGAATACTAAGATAGTACTCCATATGATGTAGGGGTCACAGTAGATTAGACTGTACTGAATTTGAAGTAATCATTTTAGTTACTCATATACACATTAGTTGAAAGTCCGGATGATTTGAGAGTGAATTTTCCCTTCACAATGAATACTAGAGCTCTAAGTCATATGCTTTTAAATTCTGCCGTCAAAGGATCTTGTAAAACTTTAAATTATGAGTAATTTAGCTGGTTTATATAAGCAATAAATTTAAACATATATACAGAATTCCTACTCATGTATTTTTGCGTTCTTTGCTTAAATGAATGGCCAAGAAATCTCTGATTCACAAATCCATTTCAAGTTATTTCAAATGGTGAAAACAAATAAAATAAATCAGATAACGTCATTTCTGTATGACCTTATAATTTACAGACTGATCTGTATCAGATCATATTAAGAAAGAAATTACGGGGCGCCTGGGTGGCTTAGTCGGTTAAGCATCCGACTTTCGCTTAGGTCATGATCTCGCGGTTCGTGGGTTCGAGCCCCGCGTCAGGCTCTGTGCTGACTGCCAGCTCAGAGTCTGGAGCCTGTTTCAGTCTGTGACTCCCTCTCTCTCTGACCCTCCCCTGCTCAAGCTGTCTCTCTCTCTCTCCTAGAAATAAATAAAACATTAAAAAAAAGAAAGAAATTACCATATCTTTAACATTTTATACTCATAACGGTTCTAGATTTTACCTATATGACATCATTTGAAATCAGGGGCAGGACAAAATCTATTAGCTAATGGTAGATAAGAGTTAAGCATATTATTCATAGTAACCCATCTATCTTTTCATTTTGTAAGCATATATAAGACTTATGGCATGCAACACTGTGGCTAGTTCTGGGTGGATACAAAAGAAATCAAATAATTGTATTGAGGTCTGGAGAGAAGGCAAGAGAAATAAGGTTTTCAGAGCACTAAACCTATGTCAGCTCTTGCTGTGTAATTTAAATTTATAATTTTATTAATTTTAAAGAATAACTCATTCTTACTTAAGTACAAAAGGCATTTTAAGTTACTCAAATCAAAACACATAGACACACATACAAAAGAGAAACATCTCACCCTAGATAAAGTAGAACAACATTGGTAGTATATAATGTTGGTGGGAAAACTAGGTTGGGGAAATAGAATTATGAGAAAATGAGGAACTGGTAGGATTTAGAGAAGCTAACCTCCTGGATTTCCTAAGAATGTCAAATTACAGAAACAGTCTATTTGAGATCACTGGCACTGGACACTGGATGTTACCCCAAATACAAAAATTATCTACTGCCCTACCTGAGACTCCCTAGATTCAAAGTGTCAAGGAGAGAATAAATTGGCTAACTTTATGTCATGTGTCCTCAGCCCTGCTGTCAGTGTTCTGGGAGCATATGAACTGGCCTTTGGCTTTTATAGTCAAAGTGTAGCCTTTCCTCTTCTGTAAAACTCAAAGGTTACCTTCTTATTTTAAGTTATATTAAAATTAAGTTCCATACACAACTGCTGTACATCAGCATGAAGAAGGGCACAAAATACCTTCACTCCTAAAAATACTAGGTACAATGAAACCCATATATTCTATGAGACAATAAAAAAAAGAGGATGCAGAGTTAATTCTGTTGAGAAAGTATTGCTTTATTTATTTGCTTATTTATTTTTGAGAGAGAGTGGGCAGGCATGAATGGGGGAGAAGCAGAGGGAGAAGGAAAATCTTAAGCAGTCTTCACACTCAAATAGGGCTCCATATCATGACCCTAAGATTATAACCTGAGCCAAAATCAAGAGTTGGACACTCAGCCAGCTGATCCACCCAGGTGCCCCAGAAACTTGTGCTTTAAAAGTGAGCTGAGAGCTATGGCAGTTTTCATCCCTGGATCCATTACACAGTCTGGGTACAGATGGATGAAGGGGCAATCCTACCATAGAGAAAGAGAGATTTCTCAGGGACAAGAACAAATCAGTTATCCTTTGATAATACTATGAGCTGATGAAATAGAAAGAAAAAGAATCCCAAATACTATAAGAAATTTCTCAGACAAACAATTCTCCCTCTATCATTACCCTAATTATGATGGGGTGGGGTGGGGGAATAAGATAAGGCAATGCGGAAGGTCCTAGAAAGCAAAGAGAAATTACATACTCGGGCATATCATCGCAATGTTTAAGTTCAGGAACCCTGCCAAAATTGAATCCCCAGGTAAACCAAAATAATCTGAAACAAAATGTGTCCGACTGATTCTCAGGTCAAAAAGACAATGTCAAATGAAAGGGGTGTAGGAATTCTAAGTTGGACAGATCACAGGTAAATCCAAACTAATTTAAGCTTTGGTCCAGTGTCAGCCCAACTTCACTCAAGGACAAATCTGAGTCATAAGCTCCATACTCCTAATCACTGCCTGGAAAATAAAACAAAATTAAATTTTACTTAGGTCCCCACTGTTATTATATGTACAATCTCTGGAACATCATAAAAATAGAGACAAACCATAAAAATAGTAGGTATCTGTGGCCTATAAACAAGAAAAAAAAGTCAGTGGAAAGACACCTTCAGATGATCAAGTTTTTGTAATTAGCACATAAGAACTTGAAAAAAAAAACAAATGTTAAATATTTCATGAGGAAAGATAACTAGGGGTAAAGATATGAGGTATACAAGGTGTGAAATGGAAACTAAAAGAATCAGGTAGGAATTATAGAATGAGAAAACACAACATCCAAATAAAAATTATTAGATATGTTTAACAGAAGATTTGACAGTAAATTAAAAAAATGATAAGGAAACTCATACAGGTCAATCAAAATTAAAGATTTAAATAGAGAAAAGGAAATTACTATTTAAACTGTAAGTGGGGTGCCTGAGTGGCTCAGTCAGTTAAGCTTCTGACTTCAGCTCAGAAGCTCATGATTCATGAGTTCAAGACCCACATTGGGGTCTGTGCTGAAAGCTCAGAGCCTGGAGCCTACTTTACATTCTGTCTTCCTTTCTCTCCCCTGCTCACACTGTGTCTCCTTTTCTCTCAAAAAAGAAATAAACATTAAAAATTTTAAATCATAGGTAATAGCAATGTATAAACCATGAATCATAGCAATATAGCATATAAAGGAAAACAGGTGAAATACTGGCACAAAGAATGAGGGTGTGGAGCTAAATATAAGTAAAATACTATAAAGTTCTTATATTAAGTGGTATATTTCAAAATACATCGGGATAAATAAACATATTGTGATCCTGGAATAACCTGTATGTTAAGTTAAACTGAGATGCCAAGATTCAGAATTAAACTAAAAAATATACGAAACAGGCATTTCAGGTTCTTACTAAGCTGTGTTTTTATTCCTAGTTGTATTTGGTAAATGCTCTCAAAATGTGTCATCTCAATTCTAAACACATCTAGAATTTGCACTGAGTATTCCCCATGTGCATATTTATTAGGATACACATTACTGTAGAAATTTTTGGCTATAGTAGCATTTTGAAAATTTAAATTCTTTAATAATTCAGAAATTGACAAGCTTCAAATATCATCATTACACAGATGATTGGAAGAAATTTAGAAGAATTAAACACTTAGTAGGTACATATGAAAATTTACAATCTATCAACATAGACATAAAGATACCTTAGTTCCATTTCATTGATGACACAGTTAAAATATTGTTGAAGGAAGTGTGTAATTACTACTAAAATTATTGGAACTGAATTCATGTTATATAATTGGAAATAGAAAGAAAGTACTCAAAAAAAAATTCTGAGATGTGTGTCAGCAATAACAGCAATTATAATGATGATGATGACTAGATTCATGATGATAATGATAGCTGCTTATTTAGCAAAACTTAATTATTTAGCACTAGAAGTTACTTAATATTACCTTAATGGTTTTGCCATAACTCAGAGAAATTAGTTAACTGTCTACATACAAATAGCTGGTAAGTGAAATTACCTTTAAAATATAGATTTAAAAAAACCTTTAGTTTTTCAAATCCTTACTCTCTGGTGCAAAAATCAGTGCTGACTTCAAAGATGAAGGATGATGCCTATAAAGGGATGGATTAGAGAAGTGGCCCAGGAAGTAAAAATATCCCTAAGAGACTGGACACAACAGGCATCTGTAGGGTTATTCCTCCAGCAAAGAACCAGTATTTGATTTAAAGTAAACAGAAAAGAATTCAAAATTGTTTGTGTATCCTTCAGAATTTTTGCTTCTGTCCTCATGGTATTAATTCATTGATTGATTCATTCAACAATCGCTGTACAAGTGCCTACTATGTGTAGTGGTGCTAGGGGGTGCTAGAACTATAGACATGAGCAAGACTGGTAAAATCTTTGTCTTCATGAAAAGGATGTCCTGTTCATGTATACAGTATGTGAATTAAGATTCATTTTAACTTAGAATTTTTAAAATAGTTTTGCCCTATATTTAGACTAAATACTATAAACTACAATTGATTCAGAATCTGGAAAAAACCCTCTTATAACAAATTCTTTTCATATTTTTCTACAATGATAGCATATCTTCTACAGAGGGAAATCACCTGAATCATCATTCACTTATTTACATCATCACTTTTGTGCCAATAAGTTATATTGATATATAATTTTGCATACATTTTACTTGTGTGTCCTCAATTTTTCACAATAGTTTATTCCAGGTAGATGAGAATTCCTTAACAAAATGTCCATGGATAAAACTTTAATTTAGTCAAATAAAACTGTTTTAATGTGTGCTTTTTATACAGTAGACATTGAACAAATATTGGTTATTGTTAATGGTGCGATTCTATACATTTTTGGAATTTTTGAAAATGAAAGTAGTTTTGAAAGTGCTTCTAAGTTTTGTCTGTAATCCCTACCTATCAGCTTATAGAGAGTGTTATTAAGATATATTAGTTTTTGGAAGTGAAATTCTGATGTCATTATAAATGTATGACTTTAATAAAAGAATCTGTCATACAAAAAATATTATAGGATTATTTTGTCTTTAACAGTCATGTTTATCACTCTTGTTCTAAGTCATACTGTCTTGAAATTATTCTCTTTCCCCATGTTAAAGTCAGCCCAACTTTGGCTACCTAAGTTTATGTTGGATACTATGAAATTGAAATTTGGTAATTGAACTAGGTAATCAATGAATTACATGGCCTACCCAAATGCATTGTTACCAAAAATTCATGTAAAAGTCCAAATTATTCAAATCAATCCCAGTGTAGCCATCAACACTGATCAAATTAATTAGGTAATTGCTAAATCACTACTTTGTTTTGCGTTACAAAGACATACATTTAGAGCCTCTCTGCTGTGTATTTCAAAGCACAGAGAGCATTTCTAATCTAAGTGGTACCCTGGAGCCAGAAAGACTTATTGCTCTCCTAGAGGGTCACCTACATGCTGGGTATAACACAACTAATAAAACTTTCCTTAGTTTAAGTTGAAAATGTAAAATATCTTTCTATTTCTTTGGAATCATTGAGATATTTTCTTTCTGAAATCTTATCTCTACAAAATACTCAGAGCCAAACAAATAAATGGTTCAGAAAGCAAAGAAAGTCATTTTAATTAAAACAAGTGCAGGTCTTTTGTTTGTTTTCCCTTTTGAAAAATTCCAAGACTGACAATAAACCTTAATATCCAGATTGTCTTATATATGACATTTGCTTTCATAAACCATGCAGTTATCAAGAGCTAATCCTGTAGAGAAACTAATCAAGGAAGGTGTTACACAAATGCAAAACATATGATTAAAGAGAGGGAAGGAAAATCTCATGCAAAGAACCGAATATTATAATGAAATTGCCACTGAATGGAGATGTGAAGACTTCAAGCTCAGTTTAATTAGGCCACTGAGTGGAATCCCCTAAGACCAACAAGAATTGAACAGCTAATAATCAGTTTGTTCTTTGCTGATTACCAGTAAATCATGTCCCAAACACAACCCTGGTCCCTTCTCTAATTATGAATACATTTTCAGTCCTCTCCTTTAATCTCTATACTTTTTATGGGTGCACAAATCTTAGTCAGCTATCTGTAGGAGTGCATACAACCGTTAGTGTCTTTGAAAGGCCTTCCTACTGTTTAGGAAGTAAATATTTGCATCCTTTTGTGCCACAGTGGTAAACATTAGCTGAGCTTACAAGGGAAAATAAAAGCATAGGAGGCAAGTGTACATCAATGTAGGGCAGATTCTTTCTAAAGAAAGATTATTTTTCTTTTTAAAGTGTTATTTATGGAAATTTGTAACTTCATACACACACAGACACAGACACACACAGACACACAGACACACACACACACACACACACAAAGAAAAACTTGTCCATGGTTCTACTATGAGAAGAAAATCACTATGGTATTTTCATTTATTTCCTTCCACATATATTTGGGGGAAGAAATATATATGTCTCATGCATGTGCTTATATGCATGTATAAATAATATTGCATTCTACTATTAAAATTTAATAAAAATGCATTTTCCTGATATACATCTTACATATTTAATAACTACATAATTTTCTCTAAAGTGGTAGAATTTAACAGTTATTAGTAAATCATTTAGTTTGTTCCCCTCTTTTGACATTATGAAAAACTGTTTGATGCCTGAGGATTTAAAAATCATTTTATATTTGTGATTATACCCTACAGATATAGTCAAAAGAAACAAACTTAATACTTGTTTAATTTGCCTTCCAAACACCAAGTTCAAAGAAGTACTCTACTTTCTGGGCTCAGGTTTTTTATTTGGTTATAATAATTTCCATCTGTAGAATTCTATTATTTTTTCATCATTAATTTTATTTATCTTTCTGGATTTTTTAAATAGCTATGTAGATTCTGAACTCCATAGGTGCTACCTCCTTTAAGTATTTTAACCACAATTTTCTGCTCATCTTCATTCTGGAAATCACTTTCATGTGAGTAAATTTCCTCACTACTTCAGTCTTTGGTGGTAAAAATGCTGCTACTAAATATTTGCAAAATGACTCAGTATCTTTATTGATAGCAATGGCTATCATTTATTTATTGAGGGCCTATTAGGTACCAGAAAGTTTATGGTTACTTCCTATGAGGTAGACTTTACTGTCACCATTTTTTTTCAGGGAAACTGAGGCTCAGAGAAGGGAAATAATGTACTTACTTCCACTGGCTACTATACAGCAGAGTTAGGTTTCAAACATAGATTTGTGAGTCCAAAGCCCATGCCAATTTTACTGCATGATGTATCTTCTAGCCAGATAGTTAACAATAACAAAGTGGTATAGGAAGATAGTAAGTTATGGGGGTTATTAAAGTATGGGGTGGTGAGCTGGTTAGAAGGTGAACTGATAACTCATAACTTGCCTGAGAGAGCAGACTCCACTGAATTTGAGTCAACCCACTTTTATTCAATTCTGTGCTCTTTACCAGCTTTATTATATTAACTTAGTATGTCTTGGTCTCAGTTTATTTGTCTACAAAATGGGGATTTAATGAGTACTTTATAGGACTGTCATGAGATAGGTCATATAAACTGCTTAGTCCTATACTATACTTGGTCCATAGTAAACCCTCCATATCTATCATCATCATCATCCTCACCCTCATCATTGATGTTGTTATCATTTTGTAGTCTTTACTGTGTCATTGATTAAAAGTTTCAAATGCACATAAGCCTATGCAAGAAAGCAATTAGAAATGAACATAGTTTTCTAGAAAAAAATAAAAGTCCAAACATTATGCCAACTAATGCTAAATGTCAAAGAACGCAAACCCAGAATAGAATGGAATGGGGTAACCTGAAGTCCAAAATCCCTGAACTAACATTTGATGATGAAGTTCAAGAAAGGTGTGAACCTAAAACAAACAAGCAGAACACCTGCTTTGTTAGCAAATGGGATTTGTATAGTTTAACAAAGGCGTATCCCCTTTTTTCTTTATTTCTCACTGTATTTGGAAAATCATTTTAATTTTTTAGAGTTATGTTTTCTCTTGATTCTTCCAAAAGGAAATTTCTGGTGCCTATTAGATAGATGAATAAGCAAGTGCATTGCTATGCATTAAAAGATGTATAAGGAAATAGAATCCCTCATTCCCTCTGCTTGCTGAAGTGTTGAAGTTCAGTATCTCAGAGCTGATTCCTACTCCAGAAATTGCCCTCAACTTAAGGAAACTGCCATGCCTAAGGGTATATCCTTTCCCTTTCCCTGGACCTAGCCTGCATGGAATGATCAATCCATGTGAAAGGTGGGAGAGGATGTATGTAAAAGCCCATCCCTTTTCCTCATTTGGAATAACTCTATAAGGCCACCTCATTTCCAGAATTACTGCTTGAGTGTCACCACAGCATGGCAGCTGGCTTCCCCAAGTAAGTGATAGGAGAGAAAGAGAGAGGCAGAGGCATGACATCCTTTCTATTCTAGTCTAGAAAGTGGTCTATCATCATTTTTGCAATAACTTGTTGGTCACACAGATCAGAAAAGATCACTCAAACGCATATATGCTTGGAGGCAGGAATTACTGCCTTAGAGGCTGGTTATTCATCTTTTACCTACTCTTCCTAAAGCTCTTATAACCCCTTTTAACTTTCTCTATCTCTCTCTCCCTCTCTCTCTCTTTCTGTCTCTCCTTTTCCTTTTCCTTCTCCTTCTCCCTTTCCCTCTCCCTCTCCCTCTCTGTCCCTGTCTCACATCCAGAGTGGTTTCTGTTTTCCTAACTTGATCCTTTCTACTAGCCCTTCTTAGCACTTACTGAAAAAGTATAATGTGAGAATGGACAGTAATAAGGTGTCAAATCTTTGGCCTACTGGATAAGACTTAGTAGGCACTATATTACTTCTAATTTAATCAAGTGAAAAGCATGCATCTCTTATGATTCCCCTGGAAAAGTTAGACCCTTTATCTTTTATGCATTCAAACAATTCAGCAGTACCTCCATTATAACTCTTAAGGTTTAATGTTGAAATGAATCCACTTACACATCTGTATCTCCATTAAAATTTGAGCTCCTTCATGGGAGGAATCTTATTTTATGTTAATTTATATCTACAGTACCCAGCACAATGTATGCCTCATAATATGCACTCAGCAAATGTGGGGTAAGGAACATGTGGTCTGAAGGTAGGGAGAGGAGGGAAGGGTGGTGCTTCCAATCCCCTCCTAAATGAAAAAGGAGTTGCTGAATTGAACTGAAAATGTGGAGATCACCTCAACCATTTCTGAGAGAGTAATATTTAGACACTTCTTAATCTTTGTACCAAAACAAGAGGTAGAAATCTTTTTTTTTTTTGCCTTCTACTCTAAAATTTAAGTGTGCCTTTTCAAAATTACTTTGGTATGCAATTATGCTTATAGAAGGATAATTTTTATTTCAGATAGTCAGGGAATAAAATGTTGGAGTGGGAGGAAGGACAAAAACAGGACCTAATTTTTAAAATCTTATCATAAAGCAACCTAGAGACTGGAGTTCCCTTTGAAACGGCTCATTGTTCCTGGAGCAAGATGGGGAATAGCAACTGTGTGACTAAGGACTGCTGCCTGGTTATCCTTTTTTGTTTAAAAAATGCCTTCAACTCATTCTTTTGTCAAGGACTGAACAGGCCATATTGAGAGCCTAATAAGATGTCACGGTTTATATATGCGTGTATGTGTCTGTGTGTAGGAGTCTGTGTATGTGTGTGAACTCACATTTTGGAAGTGTGTGTGTGTGTGTGTGTGTGTGTGTGTGTGTGTGTGCCCACATGTTAGAAGGAGAGAGTAGGGAAAGAACCTGACAAACACTGTTGAAGAAGTAAAGGAGACATGTTCCCTATCTGACAGATTTCAGGAAGACGTGTTTCCCTCACTTCCATCCTCCAACCCACTGTAATCACACCTAACTTTGGGGAATTAAATTGGTACCCAGAACATTAGCTAAAATGTAATTTGATAAATCTAGTCCTATTTTTCAGCACTCTAATCTCTGCAGCATAGGAAGGCACATAGAAGAAAGTGGGGTTTGGATTCCAAGTATGAGCTGACCATATATAGCATACTTTAAATAAAAAGTAAACTGTGTCTGTACCTATAAAATTTTACATTTTAATTCTGATGTTTTGTTTCTATCTGGTTATACAACTATAATTAATTAGCAAGTTTAATTCACATCTTGACATAGCACTGCATCTTTTCTAAGGGTAATTAATTATTCAGGAAACATGATATTTTCTTTGTGCTAACTTTTTAAAGTTTACATATAACTAGAAGGTTAAATTGTCCACTCATGAGTAAGAATTATGACAAAGAATATTCTCTCCAAATTTTAATTTATTTGCATCACAGAAATTTAATTTAACACTTTGATGCTTATCCAAAGACTACAATATTCAGCCTCCCTTACAGCTGGGTATGGTCGTATCTGGTCATATGTGGTCAGTGGTATGGAAGTGGAAATGGTGTATAATGTGTGGCCATAGAAAGGAGGGAGTGTGCCTTTCTCTGTCCTCTCTTTATCTAGCTGCCTGGAACTTGAATGTGACCAACAGAGCTATCTTAATACCCATACTGTATTATGAACATCAAGACTGCTTCATGAAGAATAGTGAACAGTGAGTTAAAAGAGTCTAAGACTCTGATGATAGAAGTAAGGGAGGCTATTTGTTTTTCATTCTGATATTCTAAAGAAAGAGATATGTATAATCTTTGAAACTTAAATCTTGCTTTTGCTGTCAGTCCTGGGCCCAACACAAAATTTCTCATATCAAGTTTTTCTTGGAAGGTAGCTTGGTGAATTCTTGGATGCTTGTTGAAGGCTAATCTGACCATAGTACACTATCCATATGAACTGCCACAAACCTACCCATTAACATCACTTCATCCATTCATTCCCTCGTTCTTTCATTCATCAATTGTATGTCATGTACAACAATATGTCAGGCATTGCAATGAGTTTTAGTCATCCATATATATTTCAAGCATCTGCATGGAAATCTATGACCTGACAAGGTGATGACAGTTTTCTTAGCTATCAAGTCAAATATGTAACCCAAACTGCCATACATGTTAGGACAATTGGTAATCATTTTAATGTGAAGGGCATAAAAGGACTTAGGGTTTAAATATTTGAAATAAGGAGGGGGCGGGTCATAGAGAGATAACATTATTCCTAAGGCTTCTTATTTACTTAACTGGTATTCTATTATCAGCTATTCTATTAGTAATTATTGTTAATAAATATTAGTAATTAATTAGCACTCTAAGATTAAACATAATGTCAGAAATATCTTTCTCATCTGTGTGCTTAGAACCTCAAAATCTCCATCCACAAATTCTATTTCCTGGGACAAATATACTCACTTTTATACAATCTTAAAAATTAGTAAAGAGTTGTATTCTAAAAAAGAATGTGGTAAACCTGTATGTCAGTCAGTTCCACGAGACAATGGGAAACTGTGGAAGCAAAGGCCAATCTGGTGGTAATGGTGGTAGCAGGAAATGCACAAAGAGTCGATGGCCATACCACCCTGAACGTGTCCGATCTCATCAGAAATGTACAAAGAGCAGATCGACTCAAAATATTACAATAGACAGGAAGAGGCAACCAAATTTTTTTTGAACTTTGTAATTGATTATTAATGGTTGATTGCCGCACTTTTACATGTAGTTAATTTTTGCAAAGTGAAAGTGAGGACAGGAGCTTTTATCCTGGGGAAAACCCATATGTTTATGGATAGGAAGTATTAGTTCTTGACTTTTTTAAAAATTAAAAGCTGCATGTGTCTAAACGCTTATGTACCTTTTGGAGGTCTATTACTCCCTAAATTATAAAACTTCTCTTTACACAGATATTTTGTGTACTCAGCACAGGAATGTGTTCAGCCTTCTCTCTTTGATTTGCAATGGCCTCATGTCAAGATCTTCAGAACTACACTTAAATTATTTTTGAGGTAAATAATGTTAAAAGCTTAGGGAGATTCTAGAAGATAAATTACCCCCAAGGAGAGTTACAGAAAGCATTGTTCTATCATGGAGTTGACAGGATGCCTCTCTTAACTGAGAATGACATGCAGAAGGAAAGGTTTATAGCACACAGTGAGCCACAGCCTGTAAGGTCATTGATGCAGGGACAACTTAAGCCTGATGAGAACGAGCCTTTATGTAATTTCAAAGCTAGATCCTCCCAGGATTGCTTTTCATATTGACTGACACCTGAAACACAGGGATCAACGCTGGAACTTAGCAGAGATGAAAAGAAAGGCAGAGTGGAAGCAAAATGACAAACTGAATTAGTGGGATGTGCCATACACTCAGCTTCTTGAAGACACAAAATCCTTGTAATACAGGATTATAAATCCTTAGCCCTGAAGAGAAGAGATTTATACAACTGTTATGGGGGAAAATTAAATGATTCAATGCAAGCAAACACCAGAAAGCAAACACTTATTATACAAGCAGTTTCCTTAGTATTTTAAGGGGAGTCTTGCTCTATATAGGGAGTCCTTACAAAACATGTGTCTTGCTGTTTATTTTAACTATTTTTGCAGATCATGTAACAATTGGAATCCTTTGGTGTCAGGTTACACATCATTATTCTACTTATACTCTGTGGACGATAACAAATTGCATAGTCATGTCTGAATTCAACAGACAAGTCGACCACATACCTGGAATGAGACCCAGGACAACCTATTTGTGAAGGAAGAAGCATAATAGCTACTGCAAATTGTATCTAAATTCCAATTTTGAATTGAAAGATAGCACCAAAAAATCAAAACAGAAAAGCTAAAGAAATTATTAATTTTTACATGATTTTTCCAAGTTACAATTTTTAAAAGGTAACTGTATAGAACATATGTATATGTGTACATATATATGTATATACATATATATATACATATATATATAGAGAGAGAGAGAGAGAGAGGAAGAGGGATAAATTCTCTAATAACAGTCTATCTACAGACAAACACTTATTATCCTTGTAGTCTTCCTATCATGTAAAATGTACCAAAATTTATGTAAACAATGCTTATGAGTATTTGTTTTTAAGTTTTCTTGAATAAACATTAAATTTACATATTATATGTATACATGAGATATCAACATACTCATGCAACAAAAATGTATATAATTTTCAAATTATCATCAAAGCAAAAAAAAGCCCTATCTTCATACATACTAATTTTTATTTCAAGACTCACACCAGTTATTTAGGATGTATTATACCGAACAGAAGTCATATTAATATTTATATATCTATACATAAGCCATACACATTAGTGTGTATACACGTGAATGCACTTATAATATATAGAAATGGACTGTATCAAGCTTATAATAAGTTACAGTATAATTTGTTCTGTTGATAAGTGTTCAAAAATGATGTTCAATAGAATAGTCCATATTACGGATATGTTACAATATTAAACAGGTTCTTATTTTTGTATGCATTTTCAAACAATCTGAAGTAACACTTATATATATATATATACTTTAAAAAAAATTTTTATTTTAAGTAGGCTCCACAACCAATGTGGAGTTTGAACTCATGACCCTGAGATCAAGAGTTGCATGTTCTAACAAGTAGTCCAACCAGACACTCCAAAAGTAATGCCTTTATAAATGCTAAGAATTCACTAGAATCTGAACACAAGAAAACTGGGGTAATTTATTGTTTGCCAGTGTAACCTCAGTGCCCAGCACAGGATCTGGCACATACAAGATATTTAATTAATATTTATCCCATAAGTGAAAAATGAATGAATGTTTTGATTCACATCATTGAACACAAATTCTTTGTTGAATTCTGTAAAAACTTTCTGTGGTACATTGTTAGTGCCCAATTGTTATAATCAGACAGTAACACTATATAATCTTTTTTAAAGACTATCAACCATTTAGATAAATGTAATCACTGTGAAAAAGCCTATTTCATGACATTTACCCCAATAATAGGTATATTTCAGAATTTTTTCCAAAATATATTCAGAGTTATATAATTTTTAAATGTATTTATTTAAAAAGTTAATTGACTTTTATTTGAAAACAACTGAAAATGAGCATTGTTTCACATTATTTGTTTATGTTTGTATTTTCCATACTATAAATGCGTGCTTGCTTTTGGCTAATATCTTTGCATTACCTTTTGTCTTATATTTTCTACTTCATGGTTCTTTAGTATCTTCTCAAACTAAGAAGAAAAAGGAAATCCTTACATAATTCTTAAAACAGGGGTACCTAGATGGCTCTGTCAGTTAGGCATCTGACTTAGACTCTGGTCATGATCTCATAGTCTGTAAGTTCAAGCCCAACTTCGGGCTCTGTGCCGACAGCTCAGAACCTGGAGCCTGCTTTGGATACTGTGTGTGTCTCTCTCTCTGCCCTTCCCCAGCTCACGCTCTGTCTCTCTCTCAAAAATAAATGAACATTAAGGAAAAAAGAAATAAACATATGTCTTCTTTTTATTACAATTTTTACTTTGTTTGGGCTTTAGGTTTCTTTTACTTATACACAGTGGTTAAAAAAAGAAAGTAACATTTTCAGATGTATTTTGCTTTCTTCTCTATCTTTTAATATCCTTGACTAAAATAATGTTAGTAGTATTTTTTTATTAAAAAAAAATTTTTTATAAAAAAAAAATAATAATAATGTTAGTAGTAATGCCTTGAATGAAATTTCAGGAAAATATTAACATTGGAGAAAGTGTGTTATATACACTCTACTCTCAGGATTTTAGCCTGCAGTAATTTTTCTCAGAATGACTGTGTCCATAATCATATTTATTTTCATGAGTGTCAATGTTATTTATTTAAAAGTATATAATCTCTGTCATTGTCATGGGAATATATATTTATGAAAGAATATACTTATTCTTTACCTTGAAATAAGTGACACACTTTATAATATAAAGAATCCAACTTCTATCCTTGCAGAAGTTAACAAATTCTGAATACATTTTAAGAAAACATTGAACACTGACTAAAATATAATTTAGCTACAGCTCAGTTGTTCTTTTCCTCTATTTAATTTACCTCAATTATGTCACTTGCATTGAGGTAAATAGTGTAATTTATTAAAAATGTCAAACTTCACATTTCACTTCCTTGATTGATTTCAGCTATTTTAGAAATTATGTCATTGTACTTGTTGCCACATTTTAGCAAACACCACAGCTTGCGGGATTTTCATTTTTAGTCTTTATGGTATTTTTTTAAATGACTGTATGGACACCTTAGGATATGTTACTTTTATTTATATAAATACTTATAATTTTTAAGAGGTCAACCAATTGACTGAGTTACGTTTAATTATTTTTATTTCCTTCATCTCCATTCACTGTCTAGTATCCTTTACTATTGAAGAGATATTCAGATTAGTCAAGGTCAACTTCTTTTTTTCCTACTCAGAATTTAGGAGATTAACTAATAACTAATAGAGTTTTCCTCGAGAAAAATAGATCAGTGTCTATGTCCAAATACTTTATGAATATATGGAACAGAAATCATCCTTTTGTTGTTGAGGACCCAAAGACTGCAGAAGAAATAAAACACGAAGAAAGTAGCTGCCTTATAAACAGAAAGTCAAATATTTTTTTTTCTTTCATGTCAATACATTTTTCCTTTTCATGCCAATATTTTTACATATCACAGTTTTAACATTAATATGGGATCTTGCTCTACCTACCTAAAAAGTACTATACTTAGATATAAAATTGCAGACATAACTCTATAAATTTGTAAATTATCTTAAATTGAAAATACCAACATCTCTTTGAGCTGACTGTGCAACTGGTATAAAAGAACCAGTTTGATAACTTAAAGAGCACATCATTCACAGATGAAGTTTGACTAATAATTATAATAATATGCTATATTGTATCTCTAAATAGATCTGAGTAAGTTTGATAATAATGAAGGAAGAGTTGTAATTTATCCTTTATTTTACTTATATGTGCCCGATAATTATTAAAAGTATTGGAAGTGGTTAGTTTTATCAGTCTGCTGAGATACTGTTATCTGTAGAAATTCCTTTTAAACATTATGATTTTGCCTAGCCAATCCTGAGACTTGTAACGGCAACAAAATTACTCTTTACTTTGAACTTATCACTTAAATAATGAAACATCTACAATTTGTGTTCATTTACAACATGTTTGTCTGCTAGAAAAATTTCTCTGATTAGACCATGATCAGAATAAAAGAAAAAACTTTTCTTACTACCCCACAGATAAAAATTTCCTGCTGTTAATGTTGTCTTTTCAAAATACCAACCTCGGCAGGTGCTGTGGGCTAGTTCACTCAAAATGCTCTTTTGATCCCTTTCCCCCTTGGCTTCTTTACTAGAGAGATAGAAAGCGAAATAGTTAAATTTCCTGTGTACCTACAGCTTGTAGGGGTGTAAAGGTCCCTGCAACAAAAGCTAGCCAATGAGATGGAAGCTTAAGTCTCTGTGTCCTGAGCAGACAGACATCTAGCTTCATATTTCTCCGGCCTCCTTCTTCCTGTATGAAATACAGAAGTATAGGAATCACTTCCCACTATTAGAATGAAGATAATGAGTGAAGAAAGAGAAAAAAAAATCAGCCCACATCTTTGATGAATATGTTAAGCAGCTGCATAAACTCTAATCAACCCACTTCCAATCTTATTATTACAGCGGGAAATAAACTCCTTACTTTGAGCCTTTTTAAAAATAATAATGGAAATAAAGTGAATCTCTTGTTGAAAAAAATTTATTTTATGGAATTCTGTTATTCACAACTGGAATCCCAACCAATGAACGAGCCTTTCTAAAGGGGTGGGAAGACGGTAAAGGAGAGGGAATGGAGGAATGAGGCACTGTCCGTGAAGATTTCTGACTCGAACAGAGCTATAGAGAACTGGAAGGGGTCTTGGAAATACCAACAAGTCCTCTCATTTCATAAAAGAGAAAACCGGTGCTCCATTCGGCAGCACATATACTAAAATTGGAACGATACAGAGAAGATTAGCATGGCCCCTGTGCAAGGATAACACGCAAATTCGTGAACCGTTCCATATTTTTTGGCTACTTGTACCAATGTGGATGGAACTTGAGGGTGTTATGCTGAGCAAAATAAGTCAGGCAGAGAAGGGCAGATACCATATGTTTTCACGTATAGGTGGATTAGGAGGAACTTAACAGAGGACCATGGGAGAGGAGAAGGGGAAACAATAGTTGGGGAGAGGGAGGAAGGCACACCATGAGAGACTCTTGAATGCTGAGAACAAACTGAGGGCTGGGGAGGGAGAGGGAAGGGGGGTGTTGGGCATGAAGGAAGACACTTGTTGGAATGAGCACTGGGTGATATATGGAAACGAACTTGACAATAAACTAAGAAAAAATAAATAAATAAAAATAAAAGAGGAAACTGATGCCTGCAGTGGTGAGAAATTGCCCACATTTATCTAGCTAATTAGTGGCAAAGGAAACCTAGATCTCTTGACCATCAATCTTTCTCATTCCCCATTTTATCATGTTCAAGTGTACCAAGAGTTAGTGCAGATGTCCTCAATTTCTTTCTCTTCATGAGTGTGCTCTATACCCCCTCCACTTTACACATAGGAGTGGTGTGATATTTCTTTTTTCTTTTTAGTTTTTTTAATGTTTATTTTTGAGAAAGAGAGAGACAGAGAGACAGAGTAACAGTGGGGTAGGGACAGAAGGAGAGGGAGACACAGAATCCAAAGCAGGCTCCAGGATCTGAGCTGTCAGCACAAAGCCAGTCATGGGGCTCGAATCCATGAACTGTGAGATTATGATTTGAGCCGAAGTCTGACACTCAACTGACTGAGGCCCCCAGGCGCCCCTAGAGTGGTGCGATATTTCTAGACACACATAAAGGTTCACACAAGGGATTTGGGGAGGGTGATTATGGCACTAGGAAATTTTATTACTTGAAAAATATTTATCTTACCCTCCCCAATCCTGCTTCTAACCCCCACCCCCAATAAATCTCTTAGGCCTTCATATTGTATATTTTTTGCTAAAAAGCATAAAAAAATAAAATGGAAATTAACTTGCTCTACTTTCCCGTATTATGGAAAAGGAGAGGAACATTGCATTTAAACAATAGTGATCACGTTAACTACATATATGTATAGAGATGTATCTAGATATATGTACAGAAAAATAGAGAGAGAGAGAAAGAGACTGTCTCCTGTAACATTTTAAAGCCAAGGCAGTAAAAAAAACTATGGGTCTCTTTCCTTCTATTTTGTTTAAGGTTGGTTATCGCGCAGGAGCCAACAAAGTGTAAAACTTTTGAGTGAGCATGTGACAAGCAGGACATTAATGTCTGGGCTTGGGTTCAACGTTGTAGTCCATGGGAGATTAGAGAGACAGGACAAAATCTTGCTATGGTCCTCAAGGATACTTGGCAGGTCACTGAGGCAAGACATCCATGTTTAAGATGATGAGATGGACACCTCAATGTAGAACAGGACTATTCTCATAAAAAGGCACCTACTAGAAGCAGGTATAAAGCTGCCATAAATCTCAACTTGGTTGTGCTACAAAATGCTTTATGTGTTTCCAAGTATCTCCTGTTTTGTTTTCTTTGTTGTTTCGTTGTTGTTGTTGTAGTTGTTTTCTCTTAGATAGTCTACTGCTTTGTCTGTTTCATAACAAATGACCAAATTAATTGAAGTATTATATGGGGTAGCCAATGCTGTAGTGTCCAGTCTATATCTTCTCTACTCACCCCAGAAGCTATATTTGTAGCTGTGATGAGCAATGTTGTACAGCCGCTGGCTTCCTAGCTCAAGCATCCAGGTCTTTCTGCTGGAAGGCCTTCTCTTGCCACAGGAGAGACAGAAAATATTTTATAGGCAGGCATCAAATTATTTCAGCTGTGATAAGAAGTTTATGGACACCGTGGTTCAGGCAGAACACAAATAAGACAAAAGAACTTACGACTACTTACTTTTTAAGAGGTGAGTTAAGAGAGTTGGAAACAAATGTACTTTTGTCTTTACCATCTCCAAGTTTAGAACGTCAGGTTAATTAATGCAAAGTATCATCTGCTAGAGCAGTGCAGGGGGGTGGGATAGGAGAGAGGATGCAGAAGGAGATTCGGATTTGTTGCAAAGACCAAAAGGCAATTAATAATTAGCTTCTGACCCTCAAAGCAGAACCAAGCTCAATACAATAGCCCTGCAAACCAGGCTATTAAACCGTGAGAGGATTCTAAATATACTTCTCTTCTTTAGAGATATCAATAACTAAGCCTGGAAGATTCACAACCCAATTTTCTCTTTGGAAAATAGAAAAAAAACAAAACAAACAAAAAACAAACAAAAAAGCAAAAAACATCTTTAAGTACCATGAACTCCTTCCCATTAGCCTCAATCAGGAAGGTAGGGATAACGATAAGATGGAAGTAGAAGAAAAATAAATATTTTCTGGCATAGTAGTTTGTTAGAAGAGATGAGGGTAAAAAGAGAATAAAGAAGTAAAATATATAGCCATTTTTCCACTTTGAATGTTTTAACCTAGAAAGAGGGGAGATGAATTTCTTTTTTACAAATAGTTTATTGTCAAGTTGGTTTCCATATAACACCAGTGCTCATCCTCACAAGTGCCCTCCTCCATGTCCATCTCCCCCCTTCACCCCACACCCATCAGTATTCAGTTTGTTCTCAGCATTCAAGAGTCTCTCATAGTTTGCCTCTCTCAGATGGGAGATGAATTTGATAAGGGAGGGTGACATAAAAGCTGAGGAGTGGGATTTCATAGCATTTTCACAGGATTTTGAGATCTGTGGAAACTTCCAAGCTTTATTTTTTTTAACTATTTCAAACCGCAAGTTTTCTTTCTGATTTGACTCTTTAAAATGATCTCTTTCTGCAAAAAACATAGTCTCAATACTATGGCCACTGTTGTCTCTTTTAGAATTGGACTCTCCTCTCCCAACTGATTCAGATTAGGTAAAACTATAGAAAGTGGATCTACAGAAAGTATAACAGTGGGTTATCTGAGGCTGAGGAGAATGGGAGTGACTGCAAGTGGGGGTGTAAGGGTCATTTTGGGGTGGATGAAATGATCTTAAAACTCGATTGTGATCCAGGTGCACAACTCTGTTAATACAAAAGCTTTACACTGAATTATGCATTTTAAATGGGTCAACTTTAGGGGTGCCTGTGTAGCTGAGTCAGTGGAGCAGCCAAGCCTTGATCTCTGGGTCACGAGTTCAAACCCTATTTTAAGTGTGGAGCCTACTTAAAAAAAATCAAAAACAAGAACAAAAAATGGGCCAATTTTACAGTATATAAATTATATCTCAATAAAGCTATTAAAAATGCAAGGTCTACAATAGTTGTTTTGAACTGTGGGCATTTTTGCTCTCCAGAGGATATTGATCAGTGTATAGATACATTTTTCATTTTCACAATAGTAATTATTTAGACCTAAATGTCAGTTGTAGAGCTATAGAAACCATGGTCTAAAGAGGGTGCTTGAGGGGCGCCTGGGTGGCTTAGTCGGTTAAGCGTCCAATTTTCGCTTAGGTCATGATCTCACGGTTCGTGGGTTCGAGCCCCATGTCGGGCTCTGTGCTGACTGCCAGCTCAGAGCCTGGAGCCTGTTTCAGAGTCTGTTACTCCCTCACTCTCTGACCCTCCCCTGCTCACGCTGTCTCTCTCTCTATCCTAGGAATAAGTAAAAAAATAAAATAAAAAATAAATAAATAAATAAAGAAGGGTGCTTGGGGCACCTAGGTGGCTCAGTCAGTTAAGCATCTGACTCTTGGTTTCTGCTCAGGTCACAATCTCACAGTTTCATGAATTCAAGCCCCACATTGGGCTCTGTGCTTACAGCAGAGTCTGCTTGGTATTCTCTCTCTCTCTCTCTCTCTCTCTCTCTCCCTCTTGCTCTGCCCTTCCCCACTCATGCAGCCTCTGTCTCTCTCAAAATAAATAGCCTTAAAAAAATTAAAATAAATAAAGGCTCTTAATGCAATTGTATATTGTTTCTTCTGATACCTTGTATTTACTTCTGCATTTTTCACAAGCTGTGGCTCTGTGGTCTACAAAATCAAAAGATGTTCTTTTTTTTATATAGTCCCAATTTTAAATAATTTACTTATATGTCAACATCCTTTATTTTTGTAGATTTTCTTTTCCTAATTTTAATAGACTTTACCATATTACCCAATAATTCCACTACTGGATATTTACCCAAAGAAAAATGAAAACACTAATTTTGAAAGATGTAGATACAGATCCTCATGTTTATTGCAGTGTTATTTACAATGGCTAAGACATGGAAGAAACCCATGTCCATCAATACATGAATGGATAAAGAGTAAAGGAAATATATACAATGAATATTACTTGGCCAATTGAGTGTCTGGCTCTTGATTTAGGCTCAGGTCATGCTTTCATGGTCATGAGATCGAGCCCTGCACTGGGTTCTGCTCAAAACATGGAGCCTGCTTGACACACTCTCTCTCCATCTCCCTCTGCCCCCTTCCTTGCTCGCATGCACATGTGCTCGCTCTCTCTCCTCTTTCTCAAAAAAAAAGGAAAACAAAAAATAAAAAAATCCACTAATACATAAACCAATGGAATGGCAAAAAGATGCCAGAAATAAATCCACAGTCAACTGATATTCAACACAAATGTACACAGTACACAATGAAGAAAGCATAGGCTCTTCAACAAGTGTTGGGACAATTGGACATCCACATACAAAACAATGAAATTGAACTCTTACACCATACACAAAAAACAACTCAAAATGGATTAAAGACTTAAACATAAGACCTGGATTTATAAGACTTCTGAAAAAAACATAGGAGGCAATCTGCTTAACACTAGTCCTGGCAAAAATTTCTTGAATACGAAAACAAAAGCAAAAGTAGAAGTTTTGCACAACAAAGGAAACAACCAAGGGTGAAACAGCAACCTGGAACTCCTGCAAATCAACAGCAAAGAAACAAAATAACCTCAATTTTAAAAAGCAAAGGACTTGAATAGACATTTCTCCAAAGAAGACACAAAAATGCCCAAAAGTATATGAAAAAATGCTAAGTATTAATTATCAAGAAATGCAAATAAAGAGTACATTGAGATATCATCTGACACTGTTAGGATAGCTATTATCAAAAAAACTAAATAAAGCAAGTGTTGGTAAGGGTGTGGAGAAATGGAACTCTTATAGGCTGTTGGTGCAGCCTCTATAGAAAACAGGATGGGGGTTACCTCTAACTTGTTTGGCACATCAGAATGTATAAGTCTAACATGGCTGCCAAAGCAGACATCTGCACACTTTTTTCTGAAAGCCCCACGTACTGAATATATGGGTTTTGCAGGCCCTAAATCCTCTGGTGCTATCACTCTATTCTGGCTTTACAGCTGGCGGAGAAAATTGGAAGTACTCTGTATATCACCATAATAATAATATTAAAAGAAAGAGTGGTACTGTGTCCTAATAAAACTTTATTTACACAGTGTGCCAGATTTGGCCTGTTGATCATAGTTTGCTAACCCTTGATCTGAAGCATCCATTTCTGGAAATGGCACCAAATGAGAGCAATGCTTGCTTTATTCTTATGCTGTTACAACTTGTGGACACTGATGACTCCTGTTTATCTGGGTTGCTGCTCTGAGGCAAGTGGCCCTCACATAAGCTATAGGGAATCATAGTGTATACCCACTTTTCATCTCATTTCCAGTTGGCCTTTCCCATTCTGGTCGGATCATCCCTAGACTGAAATTCTAAGCAAATATTTAAATTCCTTTAGAGTTCTGGCTCTATGACAGGCCACTTCTCGGAATACAGTTCTTTTGTTTTTGTACTCACTATTTTTTTTACACAAAGAATTAAAAAATAAAGTCCCTCTTCCTTCTCTTCTCCCTATTAGTGGTAGGTCAGAGACCACCATGGGTCTCGTCAATTAACTTTCCTAGTGCTCTTGCAGTTAGCTAAGCATCTCCACCCAGAGTTGATTCAGCAGATTTTGTGCTAAAGCTTTTGGTGGCTGGTATCACTTTTTTTTTTTTAAGTTTCTTTTGAGTTGTGCAAGAAACCACAACGAAAATGATCTAGCTTGAGGGATCTAGCTTGAAATTCCTGTTCTCAAGCTCCCAGAAGTGAGAGCAGATCATCAAGGTGCATGGGGAATACAGAAAAATATCCAAGGACATTACTTATGTTTCTTCTCTCTTTATTTAACCAGACACTGGCATTTTCAATCTCTGAAAAGGCAAAACACATGTTTCCTTGAGTTGAGCTACTGATTGATTTATATGAATCAGCCCATGAGGAAGAAGATAAGGCCCACAACAGCTCATAGAGGATGAAACCTTACATCCCTTACAAAGTTGTTTGAAAAAGGTTAGACTTTTCTAGGTTTCAATATTGTCTTGGATCTCTAATTTAAGCATTCCAACACCAGGGTACCTTGACATCTAAAGAGAGAAAGATAAAATTATCAGGCACACGTGATAACATATGATGCATTCTCAAATGCACCCTGGAAAACTCATTAAATATCCTCCCGTCTTCTCTAATTATCCCAGTAGCCTACCAGGAGTTTCTTGTAACATCATGATAAAAAAGATATTTTTAACTGGCAAATGTAGAAGCTTTCATCAAATTATTTGGGGGCAAGAATTCCATTTCTTGTTAAATAAAAAGATTTCATGTACAGGAGCTTCAACATAAGGCAGCAAAGAGCTTTGATTATTATATTTCAGAGTCTGGGAGTCAAATGTAAAAGCTAAAAAGAAAATTCTGTTCCTCTGTGGGAGAACACTCCGCAGAACAAAGGCCTTTTACTACCCAGGACTTTTCTGAGTTTTAGATGTTGATTTTCCTCACTTTTCTTTTCAAGATCAGAATGTCTCTATTAGTGCCTTTTAGACAGAAATCTCATGCAGAGAATTGAAAGGGCACCACAGACTGAAAAACACGACTTATTGTATAGATTACATGCATTGAAATTTATTTAATTATAAAGTTATTCCAATTCATGTATATTTTGCATCCATTAAAAGCTTCAAAACTGAATAACAAAAGTGAAAACTCAGTTGATCATTTGCTTAAAGACTGCATTATTGAGCTTTTATTCCTAAATGAGGGGAGAAAAGGACAAAGAGAGAAAACATATTTTTTATGGTACCAAATGTATACTTGCTTACAGATCAGTACATATGTGTATATACACACAGACAGGACATACACACACACACACACACACACACACACACACACACACACACACACACACACAAAGGACATATATGTATGGGTCTGTGTTTATGAAACTATACTTATATAGAAAGATATACAAAGAATTTTCCTGGTTTTGTTCAGTCTATGGCTTAAACATTTAAAAATTTCTAGATTAGAGGCACCTGGGTGGCTTAGTCGGTTGAGTGTCCGACTTTCACTTAGGTCATGATTTCGCGGTTCGTGGGTTCGAGCCCCACGTCGGGCTCTGTGCTGACTGCCAGCTCAGAGCCTGGAGCCTGTTTCAGAGTCTGTGACTCCCATTCTCTCTGACCCTCCCCTGCTCATGCTGTTTCTCTCTCTCACTCCTAGAAATAAATAAAACATTAAAAAAGTTTTAAAGAAAAATAAAAAAATAAAAAATAAAAATTTCTACTTTGTTGACAATGAAGATGTTATAAACAAATCACATAGAAAGTAAAATAACAGTGTTTTATGGAAACTCCAAAATCCTGAATATAAGTGCAAGATTCAGTTAGGTTTATAGATATATTTTAATTTTGTATTATTGACTTGCTCAGTTTAAATTTAAATAGAATATGATAAAACACTAAATTGACTGTTTTTCCCCAGTAGAGGAAACTACTATCATGTCTCTGATTTATACTGAAATACAAGGATCAATAAAAAGGATAGTGATAAAATAGTACCATGGTGTTTTACTAGATTTAGTTGTGCTAAACTTGCCCCTCATAAGAAACATCACATGCTTCTGTAAATCATAAACCACTGGAAACCTCCACTGTCCAAATCAGCCTCCCTAGGAGTTAGTGTTGAATGAAAATATGACAGAGAATCCCTAATGATCACTGACTAAATTTAAGAAACTGACATACTGTCAGGATATGTGAGATGGCTATTGCTAGAGCTGCCAAGAAAAATGTCGTCATGAAAAGAATGACTTTTTCTGTTTGTAGTAAAGTTTTGTGTGCCATAGCTGGGGAAGAGACACAGTGCAAAAGCATAACAAAAGTTTCCAGAACGTTTGCTACCAGACAAAAGCAAAATACATAGGATTTACCCAAATACCTGAAATGACTCTGAAAGCCATTGGAAAAATGAAGGCACAGGGCAGGAGTAAAAATAATACAGTAATTAATTAGTCTTATGGAGGAAATGTTACCATATTTTCACAGAAAGGAATAAGGATTTCTTCCCACACACAGTACTTGGTGACAGAGGATAAAGATCTCTATATTATTTTTTTGATTGTGAAAACAGAAGCCTTTTAAAGACTGTCTGTTAGAGCCCTCAACAGCTACTGTTGGAAAAAGCAAGAAGAAAGTGCCAGCTAAAATGTGAATCCTTCCTATAAAATCAATACCTTGACTTGGTTCCCAGCCATGATCCAACTGTAGTGAAAGGAAAATTCTACTCATCACAAGGATACAAACCACAGAAGGATTCTTAAGTGTCCATTACATTCAGAAAAACAAATATTATGGTGATTAAATACATAAGCTCTGTAATCTCACACCTGAATTGCTCTAAAGCCTCAGAAAAATAACTCAGTATTTTGAAGTATCACATTCTACATCTGTAACCTGGGTATAACAATAATGTCTAAATTACAGAGATGGTGAGAGTAAATGCATGTAGAGTTTTCAAAAACATGTTTACCATAGAGTAAGCAGGTAATTTTAAATTTAGTAACTGTTATGACTTGTGCTGTTTGCACAAAACAGTAAATGAGTAAGCATTTAAAATCAGCAGTACTTCATGGGAATACAAACTGGTGCAGCCACTCTGAAAAACAATATGGACTTTCCTAAAAAAAAGTTAAAAATAGAAATACCCTACAATCCAGAAATTATACTACTAGGAATTTACCCCATAAATACTAAAATGCTAATTTGAAGGAATGCATGCACCCTGAAGTTTATAGCAGATTATCTACAACAGCTAAAGTATGGAAACAGGCCAAATGTCCATCAACTGATGTATATATATATGTGTGTGTGTGTGTGTGTGTATGTATATATATAAACTGATGTATATATATATATATACACTATATATACATATATATGCATATATATATACTATGTCCATAAAAAGAATGAAATCTTGCAATTTGCAACAATGTGGATGCAATGTGGATGAAACTAGAAAGTCAGCCAGAGAAAGGCAAATACCATATGATTTCACTCATACGTAGAATTTCAGAAATAAGAAAGCGGAGAGAGAGAGAGAGAGAGAAAGAGAGAGAGAGAGAGAGAGAGAGAGAGGATTCAAGAAATAGACTCTTGACTATGGAGCACAAACTGATGGTTACCAGAGGGAAGATGGGCTGGAGAGTGAGTTAAATAGGTGACAGGGATTCAGAAAGGCATTTGTGAGGGAAGCCTAGGTGGCTCAGTCAGCTAAGTCTCCAACTTTGGCTCAGGTCATGATATCATGGTTCACTGAGTTTGGCCCTGCATTGGATTCTGAGCTGACAGCACAGAGCTTGGAGGCTGCTTCAGTTTCTGTGTCTCCTTCTCTCTCTCTGCACCTTCCTTTCTCCCTCTCTCTTTCTTTCTCTGTCTCTAAAATGAATAAACATTGAAAAAAATTTTAAAGAGGACACTTGTGATGACACTGGGTATTGTATATAAGTATTGAATCACTATATTGTACACATGAAACTAATATTACACTGTATGTTAACTAATTGGATTAAATAAAAACTTTACAAAATCACCAATACTTCAATGAAAATAAGCATTTTTGTAATAATGGTGAAGTGCTTCGTGTTTGAAGTTTTCATCTATAATTCAAGAAAATAAAATCACTATTTCTTTTTTAAATATAATTTATTATCAAATTGGTTTCCATACAACACCCAGTGCTCATCCCAACAAGTGCCCTTCTCAAAAACCATCACCCATTTTCCCCTCTCCCCCCTATCATCTCTCAGACTTAAGAATCTCTTATGGTCTGCTTCCCTCCCTCTCTGTAACATTTTTCCCCTTCTCCGCCCTCACAGTCTTCTGTTAAATTTCTCAAGATCCACATATGAGTGAATATATATGGTATCTGTCCTACTCTGCCTGACTTATTTCACTTAGCATAATACCCTCCAGTTCCATCCACATTGCTACAAATGCCCAGATTTCATTCTTTCTCATTGCCATGTAGTATTTCATTGCATAGATAAACCACATCTTCTTGATCCATTTGTCAGTTGATGGACATCTAGGCTCTTTCCTTGATTTGGCTATTGTGGAAAGTGCTGCTATGAACATTGGGGTACATGTGCTCCTATGCATCAACATTTCTGTATCCCTTGGGTAAATTCCTAGCAGTGCTATTGCTGGGTCATAGGGGCGTTCTATCGTTAATTTTTTGAGGAAACTTCACACTGTTTTTCAGAGTGGCTGCACCAGTTTGCATTCTTACCAACAGTGTAAAAGGGTTCCCGTTTATCCACATTATCGCCAACATCTATAGTCTCCTGATTTGTTCGTTTTAGCCACTCTGACCAGCATGAGGTGGTATCTCAGTGTGGTTTTGATTTGTATTTCCCTGATGAGGAGGGATGCTGAGCATCGTTTCATGTGTCTGTTGGCCATCTAGATGTCTTCTTTGGAGAAGTGTTTATTCATGTCTTCTGCCCATTTCTTCACTGGATTATTTTTTTTTTTGGGTGTGGAGTTTGATGTGCTCCTTATAGATTCTGGATCCTAGCCCTTTATCCAATATGTCATTTGTAAATATTTTTTCCCATTCTGTTGGTTGCCTATTAGTTTTACTGATTGTTTCCTTTGCAGTGCAGAAGATTTTTATCTTGATGAGATTCCAATAGTTCATTTTTTGCTCTTGATTTCCTTGTCTTTGGGCATGTGTCAAGTAAGAAATTGCTGTGGCTGAGGTGAAAGAAGTTGTTTCTTACTTTCCCTCTTAGGGGAGATGATGGTTTCCTGTCTGAGGTTTAGGTCCTTCATCCATTTTGAGTCTATTTTTGTTTTTTCTTTAAACATATTTTAATTTTATTCACTTTTGAGAGACAGAGAGAGACAGAGCATGACCAAGGGAGGGGCAGAGAAAGAGAGAGAGACAGAATCTGAAGCAGGCTCCAAGCTCTGAACTGTGAGATCATGACCTGAGCCCAAGTCGGATGCTCAATCGACTGAGCCACCCAGGTGCCCCTTTTGAGTCTATTTTTGTGTATGGTGTAAGAAAGTGGTCTAATATTATTCTTTTGCAAGCTACTGTCGAGTTCTCCCAGCACCATTTGTTAAAGAGGTTGTCTCTTTTCCATTGAATACTTTTTCCTGCTTTGTCAAAGATTAGTTGGTCATACATTCGTGGGTGCAATTCTGGGTTTTCTATTCTATTCCATTGGTCTAGTTGTCTGTTTTTGTGCTAATACCATACTATCTTGATGATTACAGCTTTGAGGTAGAGGCTAAAGTCTGGGATGATGATGCCTCACATTTTGGTTTTCTTCTTCAAAATCAATTTCACTATTCGAGGTCTTTTGTGGTTCCATACAAATTTTAGGATAGTTTGTTCTAGTTTTGAGAAGACTGCTAGCACAATTTTGATTGGAATTGCATTGGATATGTAGATTGCTTTGGTTAGGATTGACACTTTAACAATATTTACTCTCCCAATCCATGAGCACGGAATGTTTGTCTATTTCTTTGTGTCTTCTTCAATTTCCTTCATAATTCTTCTATAGTTTTCAGCATATAGATCTTTGTGTCTTCTTCAATTTCCTTCATAATTCTTCTATAGTTTTCAGCATATAGATCTTTCACAGCTTTGGTTAGGTTTATTCCTAGATGGCTTATGGTCTTGGTGCAGTTGTTAATGGTATCAGTTTCTTTATTTCTTTCTGTTGCTTCATTATTGGTGTATAAAAATGCAACCAATATCTGTACATTGATTTTGTACCCTGTGACTTTGCTGAATTCATGTATCAGTTCTGGCAGACTTTTGGTGGAGTCTGTTGGGTTTTCCATGTAGAGTATCATGTCTGTGAAAAGTAAAAGTTTGACTTCATCTTTGCTAATTCTGATGGCTTTTATGTCATTTTGTTTGATTGCTGATGCTAGTACCTCCAGCACTATGTTAAACAACAGTGGTGAGAGTGGACATCCCTGTTGTGTTCCTGATCTCAGATGGAAAGTTCTGTTTTTTCCCCATTGAGGATGATATTAGCTGTGGGCTTTTCATAAAAGGCTCTTATGATATTTAAGTATGTTACTTCTATCCCATCTTTCTTGAGGGTTATTATTAGGAAAGCATGCTGTTTTTGTCAAATGGTTTTTCTGCATCTATTGACAGGACCATATGACTCTGTTCTTTTCTTTTGTATATGTGATGTATAACTTTGTGATGTATAACACCGATTGATTTGTAGATATTGAACCAGCCCTGAAACCCAAGAATAAATCCCACTTGATCATGGTAAATAATTCTTCTTATATGTTGTTGAATTCGATTTGCTAGTATCTTGTTGAGATTTTTTGCATCCATATTCATCTGCAATATTGGACTATAGTTCTTTTTTTTTTTTTTTTTTTTTTGCTGGGTCTCTCTCTGGTGTGAGAATCAAAGTGATGCTGGCTTCACACAATGAGCCCGGAAGTTTTCTTTCCATTTCTATTTTGTGGAACAAAATACAATGGGTATTAACTCTATTTTAAATGTCTGGTAGGTAGGGAGGCAAGATGGCGGAGAAGTAAGGAGCTCCGTACTTGCACTCGCGCCCATACATCACACAGAAAAGATCTGAAGCCATTGGAAACCATACAAAACCTGAGAGACTCTGAGAAAAAGGACGCAGAATCCACTGAGAAAGCCTTCTAACGTGAGTGCGAACCGGGGAAGGTAAAATCGGGCTGGGATCGGAGCCTCCAGGGTGGGAGGCGATCCCCCTCTACCCTCTACGGGGAGTGAGAGGGGAAAAGGAGAGAGTCCGAGACAGAAAAATCTCCGCTCGGTGCATAGAAAGACCGTACTTGCCAAATACCTGCACACCGGGTCCCCTCGCGCCAACTGGTCCTGGGGGAGGCTGAGCACACAAACTGCTTCTTTGTGCCGCTACTGGAGGTTGGTTTTTAAAGCGGCGCGGGCGTGCCAGCCGCCATTGTAGCTCCAGGGCTGCTGGGACCCCTGAAAGAGACGCGCAGACACCGGGCGTCCGCGCTCCTGGCTGGCTGGAACTCGAGAGGGAAGGCAAAGAGCTAAAAACTGGGAAATTTGCCTGTGAGTTCGTGTTTCGGGTGACGAGCCATAGAGAGACCCGGTTTTCCTCACTCCAGGGGGCTCAGGCTACGCGGACCCGGCAGGCAAGCCCCCGCGCATGCGCACCAGAGCCGACCCAGAGAAGGAAGCAGCGATCCTGACTCCGCCCCCAGAGCTCAGCAAGGAGCCTGGAATTGCCCGAGGGGGTTGTCTGGGAAGCTGTGCCTAAGGCAACTTCAGCGGGGCGCGGACTGGGATTTGGAGATTGGAACTGGCCTGGGTGGAAGAGTGCAACCAACTTCGGCTGCGTCCCCGGAACGGGGAGTTGACACGCCAAAAAAAAAAAGCGAGCTGCAGTGCGGGGTTCAAGAAGGGACTGGAGCACCGTCACTCTCCTTCCCACAATCGCCAAGGCAGAACCCCCGCCTGAGGCATCGGATCACGCCACGCCCATCCCTGCCTGAGAGGTGCCCTCCTCCCTTTTTTTTTCCTTTTTTTTTCTTCTTTTTTTTCCCCTTTCTTTTCTCTTTTTTTCTTCTTCTTTCTCTTTTCTCGCATTTTTCCCCAAAACACTGACCTGATTAACTCTGGTTGCCAGCTCGCTTAAACAATCACAAGTCCATTCTGTAAATGTAAATTCTACACCTACCGACTTTTTCAGCTATTTCTCTCAGGAGTATTTAGACTATATAGTTTCTCTGGATAATTCCAGCATCCTTCTCTCACCTATCCAACCACATTCTACCCTTTACCTCTTTGAAAAAAGTTTCTTATCCCTTCTGCCTGTTCATTCTATTTCAAAATCTGCCTTGTCTCACCCTGCCTTCTCTCTTTTTCTCTATGCTCTTCAACCAGCACTGCATACACACGGCTATTTAACTGTAGCTGGGAAATCCAGGTATATGCTTTAAACCGTTCTTTGTCCATCGGTTTTCTTCTTTTTTCCTTTTCTTTTCCCCTTTTTGACCCTTTTATGTATTTTATGCTCCCTATTATTCGCCCTCCCTCCTCCGTCTTTTCTATTAACTTTTTCCTTTTCCCTCTCACTTTGCATGTTAGTTGAATCAGCCTGTGCGTTTGTGTGCTCCTGCTCCCTGTGTGTTTGTCTGTCTGTTTTCTTTTCCAGGGCTACCTCAAGAAACAAGCTAGAGTACACAAGGTGAAGAGTCCCAAATATCACTACGAATAGGAAAATAAAATAACTAAGGTCCCAACAAGAGAGACCGAGGGATACCATTCAAAAAACAATCTCTGAAAGGATAGGCCCTGGAAAGTCAAAGAGTCTTCTTGGATATAGCAGCGCTCATAGAAACAGAGAGCATAACAGGTCTTTAAAACCAACAAGAGCCGGAAAGCTAACTAAAATGACGAAACGAAGAGCTCTCCTCCAAAGAAACTCCAAGAAGAAATGACAGCTAATGAACTGCTCAAAACAGATATCAGCAGCATAAGTGAACAAGATTTTAGAATAATAATGGTGAAATTAATAGCAGGGCTTGAAAAAAACATAGGGGACATCAAAGAAACTATGGCTACAGACAGAATGGAAAATACAAATAGGCATGAAGAATTAAAAAATGTGATAAATGAGATCCATAATAAATTAGAGGCCTCCAATGCACGGCTTGAAGAGGCAGAAAGGAGAATAAGTGATTTAGAAGACACCATTCTAGAAAAACAAGAAGCTGACAAAAAAGAGACAAACTGATCCAGGAACAGGAAAGAAGAATTCGAGAGCTCAGCGACACAGTCAAACGCAACAATATCCGTATCATAGGAATCCCAGAAGAGGAAGAGAGAGGTAAAGGTGCTGAAGGAGTCCTGGAACAAATTATAGCAGAGAACTTCCCGACCTGGGGAAGGAAGTCAATGTGGAAATACAAGAGGCTCAGAGGACTCCTCTCAGACGTAACTTGAATCGATCTTCTGCACGACATATCATAGTAAAAATGGCAAAATACAAGGACAAAGAGAGAATTTTGAAAGCAGCTAGGGAGAAAAGGGCCCTCACATACAAAGGGAAACCCATCAGAGTGGTGACAGACCTATCTACTGAAACGTGGCAGGCCAGAAAGGAATGGCAACAGATCTTCAATGTGATGAACAGTAAAAATATGCAGCCAAGAATCCTCTATCCAGCAAGCCTGTCATTCAAAATAGAAGGAGAGATAAAAACCTTTCCCAAACAGAAATTGAAAGAATTTGTCACCACGAAGCCAGCCCTACAAGAAATCCTGAGGGGGATGCTCTGAAGGAAAGGTTGCAAGGAACAAAGATTCCAGAGACACCACCACAAACATGAACCCTACAAAAGATACAAAGACTCTAAACCCACATATTTCAATAATAACACTGAATGTAAATGGGCTGAATGCTCCAATCAAAAGACATAGGGTAGCAGAATGGATTAAAAAACAAAATCCATCTATATGCTGTCTACAAGAAACTCATTTTAGACGGGAAGATACCTTCAGATTAAAAGTAAGGGGATGGAGAAACATATATCATGCTACAGGAAATCAAAAGAAAGCCGGAGTAGCGATACTTATATCAGACAAACTGGACTTTAAATTAAAGACAATCACAAGAGATGAAGAAGGGCACTACATAATAATTACAGGGTCCATCCATCAGGAAGAACTAACAATCATAAATGTCTATGCACCGAATATGGGAGCACCTAAATATCTAAAACAATTAATCACAAACAGAAACAAGCTTATAGATAAGAATGCGCAGGGGACTTTAATACTCCGCTTACAGCAATGGATAGGTCAACCAGACAGAAAATCACTAAAGAAATAATGGACTTGAAAGACACATTGGACCAGATGGACCTGACGGATATATTTAGAACTTTACATCCTGAGGCCAGGGAATTTACTTTCTTCTCAAGTGCGCATGGCACATTCTCCAAGATAGATCACATACTGGGACATAAAGCAGCCCTCAATAAATATAAAAGAATAGAGATCATACCATGCACACTGTCAGATCACAATGCTTTGAAACTTGAAATCAATTACAGGAAGAAGTCTGGAAAACTTCCAAAAACATGGAGGTTAAAGAACACCCTTCTAAAGAATGAATGGGCCAATCAGGCAATTAGAGATGAAATTAAAAAATATATGCAAACAAATGAAAATGAAAACACAACAATTCAAAATCTATGGGATGCGGCAAAGGCAGTCCTAAGAGGAAAGTACATTGCTCTCCAGGCCTATTTCAAGAGATTAGAAAAAGCGCAAGTCCAAAATCTAACAGCTCACCTAAAGGAACTAGAGGCAGAGCAACAAGAACGCCCTAAACCCAGTAGAAGAAGAGAAATAGTAAAAATTAGAGCAGAAATAAACAACATAGAGACCAAAGAAACAATTGAACAGATCAATGAAACCAAGAGTTGGTTTTTTGAAAAGGTAAACAAAATTGACAAACCTCTAGCCAGACTTATCCAAAAGAAAAGAGAGAGCACACAAGTAGACAAAATTATGAATGAAAATGGACTTATTACAACCAACCCCTCAGAAATACAAGCAATTATCAGGGAATACTATGAAAAATTATATGCCAACAAATTGGACAACTTAGAAGAAATGGACAAATTCCTAAACACACACTCACTACCAAAATTCACACGGGAAGAAATAGAAAACCTGAACAGACCCATAACGAGTGAAGAAATTGAATCAGTGATCAAAAATCTCCCAACAAATAAGAGCCCTGGACCTGATGGCTTCCCTGGGGAATTCTACCAGACATTTAAAACAGAATTAATCCCAATTCTTCTCAAGCTATTCCAAAAAATAGAAAGCGAAGGAAAACTCCCGGACTCATTTTATGAAGCCAGCATCACACTGATTCCCAAGCCAGACAGAGATCCAGCAAAAAAAAGAGAACTACAGGCCAATATCCTTGATGAATACGGATGCAAAAATTCTCAACAAGATCCTTGCAAATCGAATCCAGCAGCATATAAAAAGAATCATCCACCAAGATCAAGTGGGATTCATTCCTGGGTTACAGGGCTGGTTCAACATTCGCAAATCAATCAATGTGATCCATCATATCAATAAAAGAAAAGATAAAAACCATATGATCCTGTCAATAGATGCAGAAAAAGCATTTGACAAAATACAGCATCCCTTCTTAATAAAGACTCTCGAGAAAGTTGGGATAGAAGGAACCTACTTAAACATCATCAAAGCCATCTATGAGAAGCCTTCAGCTAACATCATCCTCAACGGGGAAAAACTCAGAGCTTTCCCCCTGAGATCAGGAACACGACAGGGATGCCCACTCTCACCACTGCTGTTTAACATAGTGCTGGAAGTCCTAGCATCAGCCATCAGACACCAAAAGGAAATCAAAGGCATCAGAATTGGCAAAGAGGAAGTCAAACTTTCACTCTTCGCAGATGACATGATACTCTACATAGAAAACCCGACAGACTCCACCAGAAGCCTACTAGAACTGATCCAAGAATTCAGCCAAGTTGCAGGGTACAAAATCAATGTACAGAAATCGTTTGCATTTTTATACACCAACAATGAAGCAACAGAAAGAGAAATCAAGAAACGGATCCCATTCACAATTGCACAAAAAACCATAAAATACCTCGGAATAAACCTAACCAAGGATACAAGAGATCTGTATGATGAAAACTATAGAAAACTTATGAAGGAAATTGAAGAAGACACAAAGAAATGGAAAAACATTCCATGCTCATGGATAGGAAGAATAAATATAGTTAAGATGTCATTACTACCTAAGGCACTCTACACATTCAATGCAATTCCAATCAAAATTGCACCAGCATACTTCTCAAAACTAGAACAAACTATCCAAAAATTTGTATGGAACCACAAAAGACCCCGAATAGCCAAAGTAATCCTGAAAAATAAAACCAAAACGGGAGGGATCACCATCCCAGACTTTAGCCTCTACTACAAAGCTGTCATCATCAAGACAGTATGGTATTGGCACAAAAACAGACACATAGACCAATGGAACAGAATTGAGAACTCAGAAGTGGACCCAAAAGTATACAGCCAACTAATCTTTGACAAAGCAGGAAAGAATATCCGATGGAAAAAAGACAGCCTTTTTAACAGATGGTGTTGGGAGAACTGGACAGCAACATGCAGAAGAATGAAACTAGATCATTTTCTCACACCATGCACAAAAATAAACTCAAAATGGATAAAAGACCTGAACGTGAGACAGGAAACTATCAACACCCTAGAGGAGAAAGCAGGAAACAACCTCCTTGACCTCCACTGCAGCAACTTCTTACTTGACACGTCCCCAAAAGCAAGGGAATCAAGAGCAAAAATAAACTGTTGGGACCTCATCAAGATTAAAAGCTTCTGCACAGCCAAGGAAACAACCCAGAAAATTAATAGGCAACCAATGGAATGGGAAAAGATAGTTGCAAATGACATATCAGATAAAGGGTTGATATCCAGAATCTACAAGGAACTCACCAAACTCCACGCCCGAAAAACAAACAACCCAGTGAAGAAATGGGCAGAAGATATGAACAGACACTTCTCCAAAGAGGACATCCAGATGGCCAACAGACACATGAAACGATGCTCAGCATCGCTCCTCATCAGGGAAATACAAATCAAAACCACACTGAGATACCACCTCACGCCAGTCAGAGTGGCTAAAATGAGCCAATCAGAGAACTCTAGATGCTGGCGAGGATGTGGAGAAACGGGCACCCTCCTACACTGTTGGTGGGAATGTAAACTGGTACAGCCCCTCTGGAAAACAGTGTGGAGGTTCCTCAGGAAACTAACAATAGAACTCCCCTATGACCCAGCAATAGCACTGCTAGGAATTTACCCAAGGGATACAGAAATGCTGATGCATAGGAGCACATATACCCCAATGTTCATAGCAGCACTCTCCACAATAGCTAAAACCTGGGAAAGAGCCTAAGTGTCCATCAACAGATGAATGGATCAAGAAGATGTGGTTTATCTATACCATGGAATACTACATGGCAATGAGAAACAATGAAATCTGGCCATGTGTAGCCACATGGATGGACCTTGAGGGTGTGATGCTGAGCGAAATAAGTCAGGCAGAGAAAGACAAATATCATATGTGTGCACGTATAGGAGGATTAGGAGGAACTTAACAGAGGACCAAGGGGGGAGAAGAAGGGCGGAAATGGTGGGGGAAAGGGGGAGAGGCAAACCATGAGAGACTCTTGAATGCTGACAAAAACTGAGGACTGGTGGATGTGGGGGGGAGGAGGGGTGGGCATGGAGGAGGGCACTTGTGGGGATGAGCACTGGGTGTTATGTGGAAACTAATTTGACAATAAACTATTTGTAAAAAAAAAAAATGTAAAAAAAAAAATAAATAAATGTCTGGTAGAATTCCCTAGGGAAGCCATCTGGTCCAAGACACTTATTTGTTGGGAGAATTTTTGATAACTGATTCAATCTCTTCACTATTTATGGGTCTGCACAAATTTTCTCTCTTCCTTTTTGAATTTTGGTAGTGTGTGGGTGTTTGGGAATTTATCCATTTTTTCTAAGTTGTACAGTTTGTTGGCATATCATTTTTCGTAGTATTATCTGATAATTGCTTGTATTTCTAAGGGATTGGTTGAAGTAAATCCATTTTCATTCCTGATTTTGTCTATTTGGGTGCTCTCTTTTTTCTTTTTGAGAAGCCTGCCTAGAGGTTTATCAGTTTTGTTTGTTCAAAAAACCAACTCTTGTTTTCATTGATCTTTTCTACTGTTGATTCTTGGATTCTCTATGGATTATTTTGCCCTGATCTTTATTATTTATCATCTTCTATTGGGTTTGGGGTTTTCTTGCTGCTCTGCTTCTCGATCCCTTTAGGTGTGCTCTTAGATTTTGTATTTGGGATGTATCTTGTTCTTGAGACAGATCTGGATTGCAGTGTATTTTCCTCCTACGACTGCCTTTGCTGTATCCCAAAGGGTTTGGATTGTTGTATTTTCATTTTCATTTGTTTCTTTATCTTTTTAATTTCTTCTCTAATTGCCTGGTTGACCCATTCGTTCTTTACTAAGATGTTCTGTAACCTTCTTGCTTTTGGAGGTTTTCCAGACTTTTCCTGTGTTGGATTTCAAGTTTCATAACATTGTAATATGAAACTATGCACAGTATGATTTCAATTCTTTTACATTTATTGTGGGCTGCTTTATGACCCAGTATGGAATCTATCTTGGAGAATGTATCATGTGCACTCGAGAAGAAAGTGTATTCCATTGCTTTGGGATGTAGAATTCTAAACGTATCTGTCAAGTCCATCTGGCCCAATGTGTCACTTAGGGCCATTGTTTCTTTAGTGATTCATGTTTAGTTGATCTATCCATTGCTGTAAGTGGAGTATTAAAGTCCCCTGCAATTAGCATATTCTTATCAATAAGATTACTTATGTTTGTGACCAATTGGTTTATATATTTTGGTGCCCCTGAATTCAGCGTGTAGACATTTATAATTGTTAGCTCTGCCTGATGGATAGACCCTGTAATTATTATATAATGCCTTTCTTCATCTCTTGTTATAGCCTTTATTTTAAAGTCTAGTTTGTCTGATATAAGTATGGCTACTCAAGCTTTCTTTTGACTTCCAGTAGCATGGTAGATAGTTTCCCATTCCCTTACTTTCAATGCTAAGGTGTCTTCAGGTCTAAAATGAGTCTCTTGTAGACAGCAAATAGATGGGTCTTTTTCTTGTTTTTAATCCATTCGTATAGCCTATATTTTTTGACTGGAGCATTTAGTCAATTTACATTCAGTTTTATTACTGAAAAATGTGGGTTTAGAGTCATTGTGTTCTCTGTAGAACTCATGCTTGTAGTGATGTCTCCAGTACCTTGTGTTCCTTGCAACATTTCCCTCAGAGAGTCCCCCTTAAGATCTCTTGTAGGGCTGGTTTAGTGGTGATGAATTCCTTCAATTTTTGTTTGTTTGGGAAAACGTTTATCTCTCTTTCTATTCTGAATTACAGGCTTGCTGGATAGAGGATTCTTGGCTGTATATTTCTTCTGTTCATCATTTGAAGATTTCCTGTCATTCCTTTCTGGCCTGCCAAGTTTCAGTAGATAGGTCTGTCACCACTCTGATAAGTTCTCTTTGTATGTTAAGGCCCATTTATTCCTAGCTGCTTTCGGAATTGTCTCTATTCCTTGCATTTTGCAGTTTCACTAAGATATGTCATGCAGAGGACCGATTCAAGTTACATCTGAGGAGAGTTCTCTGTGCCTCTTGGATATCAATGTCTGTTTCCTTCCCAGGTATGGGAAAGTTCTCAGCTATGATTTGTTCAAGTATCCCTTCAGCTCCTTTCTCTCTCTTCTTCTTATGGAATTCCTGTGATATGGATATTGTTCCATTTGATTGCATCACTCATTTCTCAAATTCTTCTTTCATGCTCCTGGATCATTTTATCTGTCTTTTTTCGGATTCCTCTTTTTCCATACTTTTATCTTCTAATTCACCTATTCTCCCCTCTGCCTCTACAATTAGCCCTGTGGCTGCCCTCATTTTATTTTGTACCTCATTCATAGCATTTTTAATTCATCGTGACTATTTTTAAGATCCTGGATCTCTGCAGCAGTGGAGTCTCTGCTGTCTTGTATGCTTTTTTTCACACCCAGCGATTTATTTTATGACTATTATTCCAAATTCTTGTTCAGTCATATTGCTTATATCTGTTTTGATCAATTCTTTATCTGTCAGTTTTTCCTGGAATTTTTTTTGAGGAGAATTTTTCCATTTCATCATTTTGGATAGCTTTTTATCTCTTTTAAGTTTTAAAATCTTGTTATGTGCTCTGCAGCACCAAGTACTGCTGTATTAAAGGGGGCTCATACACTGTCCAGGGCCTGGACATTCAGGAGGTGTTTTGTTGGAGAGTGTTACTTGTTCTCTGTTGCTGTGACTTTGGTTATTTTATTTCCCTACTCATAGTGATGTTTTGGATCCTCCCCCAGGAGGTGCTTTGGTTTGTTGCCTGAAGTAGCCCTGGAAGGAAAACAGAGAAGCAAACAGGAACAAAAACACACCAATGCATAAACAAAACAAGCAAGCAGACAAAAACAAAAACAAAACAAACAATAAAAAAAAGATGATCTAAAAGCATAAAACCAAAAATACTAGCTACAAGTAAAGAACAGGGTGCAGGCAGTGCTGACTGAAGAGCATATACAAAGAGAGAAATGAAAGGGGAGGAGAGAAAGAGAAAATGAACATTGACCAGGCAGAGGGACTAAAAGGCTTAATCCAGAGAGAGAGAAAGGAGAATAAGGATGGAGGTGAGGAAAAAGAAATGAAGACACAGTTACGCAGAAAAACTATATGGCCTGATTATTCCAGAGAGAGAGAGATAAAGGAAAATAAAGGAGGTGTAGAACATGCATCAAGGGAATGGATTAAATATGTCTGTTTAACCAAAACAATAACCAGAGTAACCAGAATAGAGAAGGGAAGAGATAAGAGAGAAGGGAGTATATATCTAAAACCAAGAATTGACCTAGAGTTAATCCAAGCAAAGCCACAGGCTTGTTCCACAGAGTCTATCCAGCTCCAGTAGATAAGGGGCTCCCCAGCGCAGAGGGGTGTGGTTTGGTGTAGGCTTGTCCCGCCTCCCCTGTGGGTCTCAGCAGACCAGTTCCTGAGGAGTGGCCTTGGTGGTTGTGGGAAGAAAATTGGCAACTCCCCAGTTCCCTCTCCACGGACCAGGTGTCCCAAATCACTCATTTGTATCTGTCCTTACTATGCCACATAGTATAGGATAGCTGTGTCGCTCCACCATCTCCTATGTCCCAGGCTTAGCTGTGTTTTAAACTCCCACTCCGTGCACATCAATGATGCCGCCCAATATGTGCTCCTGCAGCTGTGTTGCAGCACTTCAGGACAGGGGATCAGATTCTCCTGCTGCAGACTGTGCCCTGATGTACCATTGAACCCGGAGATGACTCCCCTTTTCCCCAGGTATGGGAACAGGACAGCTGGCCCCAGTCTAAAGAAAGCACTGCAGTTAGAGATAGGATAATACGTTCCCTCTCTGTAATGGTCCAAGGTTTTTCTCTTGCCCAGATACAGACCAAGCTTTCCCAGCTGCCCTTTCTCTTCTTTATCTCTCCACAGAAGGGGATCCCTCCCCTGTGTGCCTCGGTGCCTCCATGGCCCATTTTATCTCCGCAGTTCACAATCATGCACTTACGGGGTCATCTGGATTTCCCATTTTCTTCTTTGTAGACTCTGTCTCTCTTTCTAGACTCTTGGGATTCAGATTCCTTTGGCTCCAGCCCTTTGTTTGAGAGACGTGGGAAGTATGAATCCCCTTACTTTTTGCCATGTTGGCCTCTCTCCCTCTAAAATCACTATTTCAAATGCTTTTTCACCTTAAATAATTTCCTTCTTAATAACCTAATAGATCCAACAGGATTTTGGTGTCAACTTTTAGAAAAGAGCAGTGATAGGGATATAAGTACAAGTAATGCAGTTACCATTTTGGCCACTTATCTCCTCTTATATTTATAGGTTTATTATAATTTCTGATACATATACATACACACTTCAACATCCTTTCTGCACCTCTTTTCTTAATCTAATTTCTTTGACCAAAAATTACAATTTTAGATTCCATTGACCAACTATTCTATTGTTATAATTTATGTTTCTTTTTAAAAGATACCTTTAAACATCTCTAAATCAATCTTCTCAATAAAAATGATATATGTTTTCTTGAGCAATCTCAATTACTTTATAACAAACTGTGACATTTTATACTTTTCCATAACCAGTCTATAAATTCTGTCACCTCCCTTCATGAGAATTTGTGTGATATTTTTATGTGAAACTCTACTTATGAGGTCACTTATAATAGAGTGTCTTCTGAAATGTATTATTTTATATTGAAGTCTGCTAACTGAAGCAAAGAAAGTGTGGTTCTCTTTAGATGGATTTTTGTTTATCTTTTTTTCCTCTACTGCCTGCCTCTTTAACACATGTGAAATATCTGCAACTTTTGAAGACATGATATCAAATAATGTGTAGAAGAGAGGATAAAATGTCCTTTATTCTTGCATTTCCAATAATTATATCTGTATCACACACCATCTAGAAAATAGAGTCTAACATTTATAGTATATGCCAAAGTTTCTTTGAAAAGAAGGTAGTCAAAAAGTCAGCCTCAGAAAGATGTACAATGACTGTGTAACAGTAAAAAAAAAAAAAGAGAGAGAGAGAGAAGATAAACTTCATTATTTTTAGAACTTTAGATCTTTGTAGGTAGAATAAGCAAAATGACTGATATTTCCCAGGACAGTTCTAATTTCTCATTTTCTCAGCCCTTTCCCATAAATACACGGTTGTCAGGCTCTGTACCATAACCTTTAGTTTTACTTTTTTTAATGTCTATTTATTTCTGAGAAGGGAGGAGGGGCAGAGAGAGAGGGAGACAAGACAAAGAATCTGAAGTAGGCTTCAGGCTGCCAGAACAGAGCTTGATGCAGACCTCTAACTCATGAACTGTGAGATCATGACATAAGCCGAAGTCAGACCTTTAACCAACTGAGCCACCCAGGTGCCCCTCTAAGCTTCAGGTTTAAATGTTGTGTCAACTAGTATAATTGCAGCTAAGGGGACATGATATTTTCATTTTCAACACCTTGATATGTAACTTTTGGTACTTATACCACTAATTGAGTTTAAAATCAACTCATTCTTGGTCAAATTTTCACCACAAATAGGATTTATTTGCTTCTTTCTTTTACGTTGAGTCTATCATATAAAATGAAGGAGACAACTTTTTCTCATTTTAGTTTTCCCAAAACCTAAAATATAGGAAGAACAAGACAGTGAAAGAACTTGGGTTGGGTATCTTTTTTTTCCCTACTATGAAATAAGTAGAGAAAACACATATTAGAGAGTCAAAAAGCATATTTGTTGAAGGCACAGAGAATACTATCTTGGTTCTAAACAGCTTTCAAGAATGTGTCTCAGCACATTAAGAAGGTTCACCTGGAGCAGCCATGGCCACCCTGCTCCTCAGGAACATCTGACCCTCTCTGGCCCTTCTGATTCACTTTCTCTTCATTAGTGGGTAGAAAAGGATGGGTAGAGGCAGGGGACAAGAGGTTGCTCCATTCTGGGATACTACTTTCCTTATGATGTTTCCAATTCTCAGCCATTGAGTAAGTTTTAAACAATTTTCTAAGGATTGCAGAAATTTTGTTATATTTTTCCATTTCCTAGAACACTGAAGCTTTGACTTTATGACAGCCAGCCTGTCGAGTATAACAATGGCAGGACATATTTAACACTTGAAGAAAAAGCTGCTATATCACAGGTTTGAACCACAGTAGATGAAAGAGTAATAAAATAATAAGTGCCATATAAGATTAAATAGGATACGCATACCTCTGTTAACGCGACCTTAGCTCACTGCTAAGTGAGGGCTCATAAAAGCTGCATCAGAAATATGGAGATGATTCCATGGTTCAAGCACCACTATGTATAGCCTCCAAAGAAACCTTAATTAAATTTTAAGCAAAGAATCCATATTAGCAGAAAATAATTGCTCCATTCGACAAGACTTGTTTTTATCAAGTGAAATCAAGTTACCATACCCTCAGGTACAGGGCATGGTACATGCCTGTACTAATTTACCTGGCACACAGTCACTTTAACAGAGTCATGTGAGGTGTATTCCCCTTTTACTCAAAAGCAGTCAGCTCTCATCCATGTTAAAGTGTACATTGTCCTCATCAGTAATATGAAAGCCTATTCAAGCATAGTGCTTCACCATGGTCATACTCCATCATACTCCATTATGCCAGCACTTTACTTAATCACTGTCAGCCAGGTCCACCCATTTTAGCTCTTGCCCTACTACCTTCACATTCACAAATGTAGCAGATGCAAGCATGCCATTAATGATGGTCAATTTTTTTTCTTAATTTGCACAGATGATTGAGTAATTTTTATTCATGAGGAAGCCTCAAATTTCAGATTTTAATGGGGTAAGAATTGTCCATCGTAAAAAGATCATCAATTTAACATGGTGTTTTCCAATAAGGTTTAAAAATAAATTTGAGTGTAAAGTGTTAATGTTCCCTTTCTCTCGACTTATTGTTTTAAGACCATCTTCCTAATTATCAGAAATAAGAAACCTAAGTGTACGATACAGAATTATTAACCATAGTCACATTGCTGCACATTAGAATTCCAGAACGTATTTATCCTCATGAGGTGATGGATACGTTAATAAGCTTGACTGTACTCAACATTTCACAGTTTATGTGTATATCAAAACATCACAGTGTACACCTTCAATGTATGCAATTTTACTTTTTTATTTTTTATTTTTTAAAATGTTTTATTTATTTCTAGAAGAGAGAGAGAGAGACAGCGTGAGCAGGGGAGGGTCAGAGAGAGAGGGAGTCACAGACTGAAACAGGCTCCAGGCTCTGAGCTGGCAGTCAGCACAGAGCCCGAAGTGAGGCTCGAACCCACGAACCACGAAATCATGACCTAAGCGAAAGTCGGACGCTTAGCCGGCTAAACCACCCAGGCGCCCCTCAATTTTACTTTTTTAAACAAGAATCTCCACTTAAAGCACGATTTGCATTTTATACTTGCAAAATGTATTAGCCTTTATCTACATGACCAAGTAGAAACAGAAAAATGTATAAGAAGTACTTTATATTTTTGCTAATATATATGCACTATTTAATGTGTGCTTCTCAGAGTTCTAAGTAATTTATATGATTAGCTTATCCTCTGAGGTAGGTGTTAATATTGTTCCAATTTTAAAGATAAGTACACTGAGACTTACAAAGATTAAGTTGACGAGATTGAATTCTGTTCAATAATCCTAATTTGGAACTGCAACAATAACATTTACTTGGTAGGTGATTTGGGGGAAACTACCTAAACTCTCTGAACTTCAGTTTTCCTTCTCTGTAAATATGGATAAAAATAGGGGTGCCTGGGCGGTCAGTCAGTTAAGTATCTGACTCTTGGTTTCAGCTCAGGTTATGATGTCATGGTTTCATGAGTTGGAGCCCCACATCGGGTTCTGTGCTGACAGTGTGGAGACTGCTTGGGATTCTCTCTCTCTCTCTTTCTCTCTCTCTCTCTGCCCCTTCCCCACTTGTGCTGTTTATGTCTCTCTCGAAAATGAATAAATACCAAAAAAAAAAACCTTTAAAAAAAATTATAGAATAATCACCTACAAATGCTGCTAGAGGAATAAAAAAATGTCTGCAATATGTCTGGTGTACAACAATAAGCACTCAACACATGATAAATATAATCATCACAATGCTTACAGAGGGGTATAGTGAGAGAGACTTTTTTATGTGAGTAGCTCTGCATTTATCTACCTCCCATTGATTACCACGTGAAATCAGCCATTCTCCTTTTAGGACTAGCAATATATAAATCTGCTTTTCAAGTTTCAAATGTACCCATTTATCTCATATACCTCATGATTAGGAGATGAGATCAGTGCCTAATTCACTTCCAAATATGGCTTCCAGAAAATTATATTCTATATTAAATATAAACCTACAGAATTCTTCACTACTCCTTCAAGGCATATACTATCCTGTTACACAACTGTCCTCTCTTTTTAATAGAGTTACATATTAATTTTCTTTTCAATAGTATGTGGTTTAATGTCTTCCTTATCATCCTCTTTTATTATCATAGGGACCTGGGATTTTCTAGAGCTGTCAATACCAACAATTTTGCCTATTCGTCTTTAATGACATTCTCATCCATCCTACTTCATTCAAAATTTATTACATTCTGACTCCATTCTTGGAATCAACAACTTCTTGGAATCAACAACTTTCATATCCCTCTCATGACCATAGTGTCCAATCCTTTATGAGAAAAATTATTGAGAAATCTCATTAAGACCTTGCCCCAGTTACACTGAATTATTTAGCCTGTTCCTGGTCTTATATCCTTCCTTATTCCTCATCCATTCATGATCCATAATCATTGTCACACTTCTGCAAACACCCTTAACTCTCAGACACTTGTGTCCCAATCCCATAGCTCATCTCACAATCCCAAATTCAGTGTTGGTGGAAAAATTGAAATGGACAGATTATTTTCACTATAATTAATGGTCACTAACCATACGGTAATCCTCAAGGCTGCCAGGCCACCTTGCTAGGCTTTTCTAGACATATAGATCTTTCATCGTCCATACCAGCTATCTAATAACTTTCCTACTTTCCTCAGATCTCCACACTCTCCTCTACTCCCTAAAGTCAATACATCATCCTCATTTCATAACTCACAGAGGAAACAAAGCCAACGAATTGGCCTCTTCCTCAACTCCCAGCCTCTGATCCCAAGTCTGCCTCCATTTGCACTAATCTTGTCCTCTTCTGTATTTTTAAATGAAAGAAGTTCCCCTCCACTTCTCAACAACTACTTCCTTAGTGTGACATCAATATTTCTTCTCTTTGCATTTTCTCCGAGACCTTGCTCTATTGACTATAGACTTGTGATCTTTTCCATAATCACTTCCAAACCAACCAGCCAACCAACCAACCAACCAACCAAACAAACAAACAACAGTGAAAAAACCTCAAAACTCCCTTTAAACTCTGTATTATCTTTCCAGTCTTATTTCTATTGGTTATTCCAGCCAAATGTCTTGGAAAATATTGTTACTTAACAAGGTTCCTTTAGTTCCTGAACCATCTTTCAAGCTTTACTCCTAATTCCAAATCAGTTTCCAAAGTCCAACATCACAAAAACCACTCTGAATCCCTATATTTTAAAATTATACATATATAATTATAAATATATAATATAACTATAAATATAATTTTTACAGTGTATGTAATTTAAAAATATGTATTTAAATATAACTTTCCATAAGCATTTGACAGACCTGCTTACTTTTACTTTATTAAAAATCTTTTCCTAGGTGCCTGGGTGGCTTAGTTGGTTAAGCATCCGACTTTCACTTGGGTCATGATCTCATGGTTCGTGGGTTCGAGCCCCGCGTCGGGCTCTGTGCTGATTGCCAGCTCAGAGCCTGGAGCCTGTTTCAGTCTGTGACTCCCTCTCTCTCTGACCCTCCCCTGCTCACGCTGTCTCTCTCTCTGTCTCCTAGAAATAAGTAAACATTAAAAAAAAATCTTTTCCTGTTGCCTGTATCCTCTAGCCGTTTCACTTGTATCTTTTCCCTCACCAAACGTCTAAATGCTGGTGAGTCTTTGTCCTGAGATCTCTTTCTTTTCTCAGTCTGTATTATCACGTTATGTAATGTCCATCCCTAACCAGTGACTGGAAACTCGACACCACAAATAGCAAGTGGTTGTAGGCTGTAGCTTCTATGGTTGAACGGTAAGAATCAAAGCCCAAAAGCTAAAAGCTGCTCCTGCAGAGGGATTCAAACACAGAAGAGCAGTGCATTTTTAGAATGACCCACTACTGTGAGATATTTGCATTTATTAAACCTTTTCCTGAACATTAAATGTGATTTCATATTTCAGTTTACCAGATGAAAGCTCTAAATCTACTTTTCAGACAATATTTCAAAAATCCCCAAACAGTTGATAATACTTCAAAGCCATTTAACATGAGACCTAGTCCTGGGGATAAAGATATCTTATTACACTCAACAAAAGTAACTAGAGCTCATTAAATACCTAAGGATTGAAGATGGCGGAGAAGTAAGGAGCTCCGTACTTGCACTCGCGCCCATACATCACACAGAAAAGATCTGAAGCCATTGGAAACCATACAAAACCTGAGAGACTGGGAGAAAAAAGGACGCAGAATCCACTGAGAAAGCCTTCTAACGTGAGTGCGAACTGGGGAAGGTAAAATCAGCCCGGGATAGGAGCCTACAGGGTGGGAGGCGATCCCCCTCTACCCTCTACGGGGAGTGAGAGGGGAAAAGGAGAGAGTCCGAGACAGAAAAATCTCCGCTCGGTGCATAGAAAGACCGTACTTGCCAAATATCTGCACACCAGGTCCCCTCGCGACAACTGGTCCTGGGGGAGGCTGAGCACACAGGCTGCTTCTTTGTGCCGCTCCTGGAGGTGGGGTTTTAAAGTGGAGCGGGTGCGCCTGCCGCCATTGTGGCTCCAGGGCGGCTGGGATCCCTGAAAGAGACGCGCAGACACCGGGCATCCGCGCTCCTGGCTGGTTGGAACTCGAGAGGGAAGGCAAAGAGCTAAAAACTGGGAAATTTGCCTGTGAGTTCGTGTTTCGGGTGACGACCCATAGAGAGACCCGGTTTTCCTCACTCCAGCGGTGGCGCGCCTGCCGCCATTGTAGCTCCAGGGCGGCTGGGACCCCTGAAAGAGACGCGCAGACACCAGGCGTCCGCACTCCTGGCTGGCTGGAACTCGAGAGGGAAGGCAAAGAGCTAAAAACTGGGAAATTTGCCTGTGAGTTCGTGTTTCGGGTGACAAGCCAGAGAGACCCGGTTTTCCTCACTCCAGCGGGCTCAGGCTACGCGGACACTGCAGGCAAGCCCCCGCGCATGCGCACCAGAGCCGACCAGAGAAGAAAGCAGCAATCCTGACTCCGCCCCCAGAGCTCAGCAGGGAGCCTGGAATTGCCCGAGGGGGTTGTCTGGGAAGCTGTGTCTAAGGCAACTTCAGCGGGGCGCGGACTGGGATTTGGAGATTGGAACTGGCCTGGGTTAAAGAGTGCAACCAACTTCGGCTGCGTCCCCGGAACGGGGAGTTGACACGCCAAAAAAAAAAAAAAAAAAGCGAGCTGCAGTGCGGGGTTCAAGAAGGGACTGGAGCACCGTCACTCTCCTTCCCACAATCGCCAAGGCAGAACCCCCGCCTGAGGCATCGGATCACGCCACGCCCATCCCTGCCTGAGAGGTGCCCTCCTCCCTTTTTTTTTTTTTCTTTTTCCTTTTTTTTTCTTTTTTCTTTTTTTTCTTCTTTCTTTTTTGTTTTTTTTTTCCCCTTTCTTTTCTCTTTTTTTTCTTCTTCTTTCTCTTTTCTCGCTTTTTTCCCCCAAAACACTGACCTGATTAACTCTGGTCGCCAGCTTGCTTAAACAATCACAAGTCCATTCTGTAAATGTAAATTCTACACCTACCGAATTTTTCAGCTATTTCTCTCAGGAGTAATTAGACTATATAGTTTCTCTGGATAATTCCAGCATCCTTCTCTTACCTATCCAACCACATTCTACCCTTTACCTCTTTGAAAAAAGTTTCTTATCCCTTCTGCCTGTTCATTCTATTTCCAAATCTGCTTTGTCTCACCCTGCCTTCTCTCTTTTTCTCTATGCTCTTCAACCAGCACTGCATACACACGGCTATTTAACTGTAGCTGGGAAATCCAGGTATATGCTTTAAACCATTCTTTGTCCATCGGTTATCTTCTTTTTTCCTTTTATTTTCCCCTTTTTGACCCTTTTATATATTTTATGCTCCCTATTATTCGCCCTCCCTCCTCCGTCTTTTCTATTAACTTTTTCCTTTTCCCTCTCACTTTGCATGTTAGTTGAATCAGCCTGTGCGTTTGTGTGCTCCTGCTCCCTGTGTGTTTGTCTGTCTGTTTTCTTTTCCAGGGCTACCTCAAGAAACAAGCTAGAGTACACAAGGTGAAGAGTCCCAAATATCACTACGAATAGGAAAATAAAATAACTAAGGTCCCAACAAGAGTGACCGAGGGATACCATTCAAAAACAATCTCTGAAAGGATAGGCCCTGGAAAGTCAAAGAGTTTCTTGGATATAGCAGTGCTCATAGAAACAGAGAGCATAACAGGTCTTTAAACCAACAAGAGCCGGAAAGCTAACTAAAATGACGAAACGAAAGAGCTCTCCTCCAAAGAAACTCCAAGAAGAAATGACAGCTAATGAACTGCTCAAAACAGATATCAAAAGCATAAGTGAACAAGATTTTAGAATAATAATGGTGAAATTAATAGCAGGGCTTGAAAAAAACATAGGCGACATCAAGGAAACTATGGCTACAGACAGAATGGAAAATAAAAATAGGCATGAAGAATTAAAAAATGCGATAAATGAGATCCATAATAAATTAGAGGCCTCCAACACACGGCTTGAAGAGGCAGAAAGGAGAATAAGTGATTTAGAAGACACCATTCTAGAAAACAAGAAGCTGACAAAAAAAGAGACAAACTGATCCAGGAACAGGAAAGAAGAATTCGAGAGCTCAGCGACACAGTCAAACGCAACAATATCCGTATCATAGGAATCCCAGAAGAGGAAGAGAGAGGGAAAGGTGCTGAAGGAGTCCTGGAACAAATTATAGTAGAGAACTTCCCGGACCTGGGGAAGGAAGTCAATGTGGAAATACAAGAGGCTCAGAGGACTCCTCTCAGACGTAAATTGAATCGATCTTCTGCACGACATATCATCGTAAAAATGGCAAAATACAAGGACAAAGAGAGAATTTTGAAAGCAGCTAGGGAGAAAAGGGCCCTCACATACAAAGGGAAACCCATCAGAGTGGTGACAGCCCTATCTACTGAAACGTGGCAGGCCAGAAAGGAATGGCAAGAGATCTTCAATGTGATGAACAGTAAAAATATGCAGCCAAGAATCCTCTATCCAGCAAGCCTGTCATTCAAAATAGAAGGAGAGATAAAAACCTTTCCAAACAAACAAAAATTGAAAGAATTTGTCACCACGAAGCCAGCCCTACAAGAAATCCTGAGGGGGATGCTCTGAAGGAAAGGTTGCAAGGAACAAAGATTCCAGAGACACCACCACAAACATGAACCCTACAAAAGATACAAAGACTCTAAACCCACATATTTCAATAATAACACTGAATGTAAATGGGCTGAATGCTCCAATCAAAAGACATAGGGTAGCAGAATGGATTAAAAAACAAAATCCATCTATATGCTGTCTATAAGAAACTCATTTTAGACGTGAAGATATCTTCAGATTAAAAGTAAGGGGATGGAGAAATATATATCATGCTACAGGAAATCAAAAGAAAGCCGGAGTAGCGATACTTATATCAGACAAACTGGACTTTAAATTAAAGACAATCACAAGAGATGAAGAAGGGCACTACATAATAATTACAGGGTCCATCCATCAGGAAGAACTAACAATCATAAATGTCTACGCACCGAATATGGGAGCACCTAAATATCTAAAACAATTAATCACAAACAGAAACAAGCTTATAGATAAGAATGTGCTAATAGCAGGGGACTTTAATACTCTGCTTACAGCAATGGATAGGTCAACCAGACAGAAAATCACTAAAGAAATAATGGACTTGAAAGACACATTGGACCAGATGGATCTGACGGATATATTTAGAACTTACATCCTGAGGCCAGGGAATTTACTTTCTTCTCAAGTGCGCATGGCACATTCTCCAAGATAGATACTGGGACATAAAGCAGCCCTCAATAAATATAAAAGAATTGAGATCATACCATGCACACTGTCAGATCACAATGCTTTGAAACTGGAAATCAATTACAGGAAGAAGTCTGGAAAACTTCCAAAAACATGGAGGTTAAAGAACACCCTTCTAAAGAATGAATGGGCCAATCAGGCAATTAGAGAGGAAATTAAAAAATATATGGAAACAAATGAAAATGAAAACACAACAATTCAAAATCTATGGGATGCGGCAAAGGCAGTCCTAACAGGAAAGTACATTGCTCTCCAGGCCTATTTCAAGAGATTGGAAAAAGCGCAAGTCCAAAATCTAACAGCTCACCTAAAGGAACTAGAGGCAGAGCAACAAGAACGCCCTAAACCCAGTAGAAGAAGAGAAATAGTAAAAATTAGAGCAGAAATAAACAACATAGAGACCAAAGAAACAATTGAACAGATCCATGAAACCAACAGTTGGTTTTTTGAAAAGTAAACAAAATTGACAAACCTCTAGCCAGACTTATCCAAAAGAAAAGAGAGAGCACCCAAATAGACAAAATTATGAATGAAAATGGACTTATTACAACCAACCCCTCAGAGATACAAGCAATTATCAGGGAATACTATGAAAAATTATATGCCAATAAATTGGACAACTTAGAAGAAATGGACAAATTCCTAAACACACACTCACTACCAAAATTCACACGGGAAGAAATAGAAAACCTGAACAGACCCATAACGAGTGAAGAAATTGAATCAGTGATCAAAAATCTCCCAACAAATAAGAGCCCTGGACCTGATGGCTTCCCTGGGGAATTCTACCAGACATTTAAAACAGATTTAGTCCCAATTCTTCTCAAGTTATTCCAAAAAATAGAAAGCGAAGGAAAACTCCCGGACTCATTTTATGAAGCCAGCATCACACTGATTCCCAAGCCAGACAGAGATCCAGCAAAAATAGAGAACTACAGGCCAATATCCTTGATGAATACGGATGCAAAAATTCTCAACAAGATCCTTGCAAATCGAATCCAGCAGCACATCAAAAGAATCATCCACCAAGATCAAGTGGGATTCATTCCTGGGTTACAGGGCTGGTTCAACATTCGCAAATCAATCAATGTGATACATCATATTAATAAAAGAAAAGATAAAAACCATATGATCCTGTCAATAGATGCAGAAAAAGCATTTGACAAAATACAGCATCCCTTCTTAATAAAGACTCTCGAGAAAGTTGGGATAGAAGGAACCTACTTAAACATCATCAAAGCCATCTATGAGAAGCCTTCAGCTAACATCATCCTCAACGGGGAAAAACTCAGAGCTTTCCCCCTGAGATCAGGAACACGACAGGGATGCCCACTCTCACCACTGCTGTTTAACATAGTGCTGGAAGTCCTAGCATCAGCCATCAGACACCAAAAGGAAATCAAAGGCATCAGAATTGGCAAAGAGGAAGTCAAACTTTCACTCTTCGCAGATGACATGATACTCTACATAGAAAACCCGACAGACTCCACCAGAAGCCTACTAGAACTGATCCAAGAATTCAGCCAAGTTGCAGGGTACAAAATCAATGTACAGAAATCGGTTGCATTTTTATACACCAACAATGAAGCAACAGAAAGAGAAATCAAGAAACTGATCCCATTCACAATTGCACAAAAAACCATAAAATACCTCGGAATAAACCTAACCAAGGATACAAGAGATCTGTATGATGAAAACTATAGAAAACTTATGAAGGAAATTGAAGAAGACACAAAGAAGTGGAAAAACATTCCATGCTCATGGATAGGAAGAATAAATATAGTTAAGATGTCATTACTACCTAAGGCACTCTACACATTCAATGCAATTCCAATCAAAATTGCACCAGCATACTTCTCAAAACTAGAACAAACTATCCAAAAATTTGTATGGAACCACAAAAGACCCCGAATAGCCAAAGTAATCCTGAAAAATAAAACCAAAACGGGAGGGATCACCATCCCAAACTTTAGCCTCTACTACAAAGCTGTCATCATCAAGACGGTATGGTATTGGCACAAAAACAGACACATAGACCAATGGAACAGAATTGAGAACTTAGAAGTGGACCCAAAAGTATACAGCCAACTAATCTTTGACAAAGCAGGAAAGAATATCCGATGGAAAAATGACAGCCTTTTTAACAGATGGTGTTGGGAGAACTGGACAGCAACATGCAGAAGAATGAAACTAGATCATTTTCTCACACCATGCACAAAAATAAACTCAAAATGGATAAAGGACCTGAACGTGAGACAGGAAACCATCAAAACCCTAGAAGAGAAAGCAGGAACCAACCTCCTTGACCTCCACCGCAGCAACTTCTTACTTGACACATCCCCAAAAGCAAGGGAATTAAGAGCAAAATAAACTGTTGGGACCTCCTCAAGATTAAAAGCTTCTGCACAGCCAAGGAAACAACCCAGAAAATTAATAGGCAACCAACGGAATGGGAAAAGATAGTTGCAAATGACATATCAGATAAAGGGTTGATATCCAGAATCTACAAGGAACTCACCAAACTACACGCCCGAAAAACAAACAACCCAGTGAAGAAATGGGCAGAAGATATGAACAGACACTTCTCCAAAGAGGACATCCAGATGGCCAACAGACACATGAAACGATGCTCAGCATCGCTTCTCATCAGGGAAATACAAAATCAAAACCACACTGAGATATCACCTCACGCCAGTCAGAGTGGCTAAATGAGCAAATCAGAGAACTCTAGATGCTGGCGAGGATGTGGAGAAACGGGCACCCTCCTGCACTGTTGGTGGGAATGTAAACTGGTACAGCTCCCTCTGAAAACAGTGTGGAGGTTCCTAAGGAAACTAACAATAGAACTCCCCTAGACCCAGCAATAGCACTGCTAGGAATTTACCTAAGGGATACATGTGAAATGTTGGGATGCATAGGGACATGTACCCCAATGTTCATAGCAGCACTTCCACAATAGCTAAACCTGAAAGAGCCTAAGTGTCCATCAACAGAGTGAATGGATCAAGAAGATGTGGTTTATCTATACCATGGAATACTACATGGCAATGAGAAACAATGAAATCTGGCCATGTGTAGCAACATGGATGGACCTTGAGTGGTGTTATGCTGAGCGAAATAAGTCAGGCAGAGAAAGACAAATATCATATGTGTGCACGTATAGGGAGGATTAGGAGGAGCTTAACAGAGGACCAAGGGGGAGAAGAAGGGCAGAAATGGTGGGGGAAAGGGAGAGAGGCAAACCATGAGAGACTCTTGAATGCTGACAAAAACTGAGGACTGGTGGATGTGGGGGGGAGGAGGTGGGCATGGAGGAGGACACTTGTGGGGATGAGCACTGGGTGTTATGTGGAAACTAATTTGACAATAAACTATTTGTAAAAAAAATAAATAAATAAAAAAAAAATACCTAAGGATTATCGTAACCATCCAGCTTTCTGACTTGCAAATTTTGAAAAACTGCATAAAATTTTAACAGTAAATTTAAGTTGTATGTGTATACATATAGTTAAAGGAAAATAGGAATAAAGCAAGCAGTTTTCATGCCTGCTCGTTTTTAAAATATTTTCTTGTTCTAAATCCTTAATTTAATAAACTTTTTTTTTCAGACTAATGAATGGCTCATATAATAAGATAAACCAATAAGCTTTGGAAATAATTATATAACATGAAATGACTCCCATTTTTCAAGAAAGTGAATATACATTTTAAAAATAATACATAACTGGGGACATTTTTCTACATTAAATTCTAAAAGCCTGTGTCCAAATAAAAGGAAAGGGGCAGTTTGAGTTCAACAAAAATGCTTTTCCTAGTAAGCTGACTTTACTTTTGCACATATTTATGAGATTGGATAGCAGAAGAGTCTTCACTTTAGAAAGGCTCCATCTCTGCTGATTTTCTTCTAGACCCCATTTCTGATAAGCCACAAAAGCTATGCTTCCACTTCAAGAGGGAATCAAGAAAGTTAATTATTCTCTGAGTTTTGTCCTAGGCTCTGAATATCTGATAAAACTTAAAGAGTTAGACCCCAAACATATTCCAGGACTTTAGTTTTGAACAAAACTCAGCTGATCCTGGCATTAATACCCCTTACATTAAGTGATTTGTAGAATATTATCAATTGTTCGCCCAATACTCGCCTTTGATTAGACCCTGCCGAGGATTCCTAAAGGAACTCTGTACCTAGACCCCTTTCCAATATTAACCCCTAATCCCAAGCAACTAAGAGACTCATTCTCCTTTCCTTTCTGAGTCTCCCAGACACTCTATCTACTATACTCTGTCATTCACACTATTTAATAAATACTGCTTTAACTTTCTCCAGCTTGCATTTAATTTTTATCCTGTGTGAAGCCAGGGGCCCTCTTGACTCATCCTTCAGGACTCCCCCCAAGATCCTCGGACTCAGCCTGCCTGCATCAATCCATCTACTATATGTTTTGTTGACAGAAGCTGTATCTGCTTTAAACAAAATCTTTCCATACAGTATATATACGGCTTGAAAAGAGCAATCATTCAGAATCCATAACTCTTACTAGTTTTTGCCCTTGTAAAAACTTTAAGGATGCTGGACGCTTCGTCAAAGGGTATTAAGATATTAAAGTTTGAAGCACACATTTATGTCATTCATCTTCACCTGTTCTCCAACATCTATAACAACTCATCTCAACTTGGGCACTTTCAGTGACGTTCTCTCTGCAAAGTATCAACTGCCTACATTTATCAATTGTTTATTATGTGCCAGTAAGTTTGCTGGGAGATTTTACATGGGTTATAATAACAGATTTTCTAAACAATTTTTTTTTCACAAATGACAAATCACAGAAAAGGCCCAAAAAGTTTGCATTAGCCACCTATCATGATAGTGTAGTTAGTAAGATAGTGTAGTTAGTAAGATGTTGTGTCATGATGATTCTATCTCATTCCTTTCTTAAACCAACATTACTTCTGCAGGGTCACATAGTGTTTTTCAGTAGTTTAATTTGTTCATGTTCATACTAGAATAGATTCAAGTATGCTTTTAAATTACTACAACCTATTGACCTAATTCTCTATGTTAAAGCAACATAAATGATTTCTTGTCTTTAAAAAAATAATCATAACAAACATTTTAACCATTTCATGAAGGCTTATTTTGTGTCCGGCACGCTGCTATGTTCTATACAATTTGGACTACTTGGGTTGTGTTTCATTAACCCATTTATTCAAATTGTCATATGATTAATCTTTCCATTTAGTCAAACTTTCTGAAATAATCATGTTTTATGTTTTCTATAGTTTAAAAAAATTCATTTCCTTCCTAACCAACTGTAGCTGTAAAAAAGAAGACAAGAGGCCTCAAATGGAGTTGTATCACCAAACCAAGAGCTCTGTACAAGTTTCAGGTCTAAAATGGAATCTTAAACCGGTCACTCAGTAATCATCAGATCAACATGTAAGGTAATATGCCTGATAGGCCTTGTCATCCCCTAAAGAAAAGTAACTTTGCAATAATCAACCCTCTTTTTTTGCCAGTGTAATTTCCTTGTTCCCTCTTCCTTCCTCTTACAGAAGTCTTTCATTTTGTATAGCTCTTTGGAGTTTCTTTCAATTTGCTAGATTTGATGCTGCCTGACTGAATAAATTTTTGTCAAGTAAACTTTTAAAAATTTAATATGCTTCACTTTATCTTTTAATATAACCTAAGAACTACTTTCTCAAATTTATTGAAATTGCTTTATCAAATTTATCACTGATGTCCAAAATCAATCAATTCAATAATTTTATTTTTTATTCTTTACTTTTGTTGATACTGTAAAGACTCTCATATTTATTTGTTTATTTTAAAGTAGTTTATGATCATCCTTAGACAATGAACAACTGGAAAGGTAGCAAATCTCATATGAAGATTCAGAGAGGAGTGATACAGTAATGACCAATGTAACAGTCATATGACCATTATATCCATGGAATGTCCTCAAATTAAGGACTGCCTCGGAGTGGCACTGATTCATATGTACTATTACTCTGTAAATTTCCCAAAGATCAGAATCATGCCACATTCCTTTACCTTGCACATGACAGGTATTTTCTAAATATCTTTTGGACGATCCTAATTTTTCTCCTGTGCTTTTGGCATCATGTTGGTTCAATTTTGACTACATTAAAGTCAGTTACATTAAACCAAAATTTTACTGTATACCCAAACTGCTTTTATTCTTTGAGATATCAGCATAAGATATAAAAGATAATGCTAATTTGCTAATAGCAACATAGGATGAAAAGTACCTTTTGTATAGGCTCTCTTTCATCCTCTGCTTTAACCATTATATTATACTTATTCCACAGCAAATAAATTCCTAACAATATGAGACATTGCTTCAGTTTCTTTATTCCTAGAAGTCCCTTGAAGTTCATGAGAGGAATATTGGATAATTGTGCTGATAGGCATGGATATAAAGTCCTCAATTTGTGCCTTAATGTGTTTCCAATTTCTTAATGCAGTCACTGGCCAGTGCATTAGATTATACAGAATTACTAAAGCATCTAGTGCTTATAGACTTATAGCCTTAGGGTATTTTTCTGTACCATTTATTAATGGTAAAAGTAATTAGGAGAGAGAATTGATAAAATGGTTATTGTCTCTCTGGTTAAATATTGAGAGTTTTTCTAAGATGGATGTGAAAGAAGCCAGTGAGAAACAATCCAGGTGATATATGTGGTACACAGTTGCTACAGGTGATGAAATTGGCTTTTCTGGCACCAAGCCTACATGCTGATGAGGTACAGGATGTCCTCAGCTCTCAATGTGTGCTCTTCTGTTTCTTCATTCCACAAACACATACATGAATTTTCCTTTGATGCTATTAACTTTGTCATAGAAATATGGCTTTCATTTTATTTTCATGATGCCATCTTTAAAAGGCACTGCTTTCCACTTTGGGGTATTCAAAAAATTATTTGTCATTCTAAGAGAAAATGTAGACAGTTGTTTAACATTAGCAGCCTTCGTTGTTGGAGAATTGAAATATTCAGACTAATGAAGCATTGTTGATATCTTTGAGTTTCAGCATGGAATCCAGGAAATATCAGTGATTTATGTCCTGGTTGTCTGGCTTTACTACAAAGGATGTCATTATGGTATAATAGTATGGAATAAATTGCCTTAAAAGTGAAACAACATATATATTTCAGTAATCATACAGAAAACATGGCATTGGTATCTAAAACCAAGCTGAAGGATATATTAGTTGTAGAATTTTGTTAAAGTATAAAAACATTTGAGACACGCTTTCAGAATGATGGAATAAGTACTTCCAAAAAAATCTGCCTCTCCATAAAAGTATCAAGAACACTATCAAGCATTGTATGCATCAACTTCTCAAAACGTGGAAATTAATCAGTCTTATAATAATTCAAGGAGCGTTTTTGCAAGGAAAACAGCTGACCCTCAGAAATAACAAAGCTTGGTGGTATATTAACTTGTTCTACGACCTTTACTCTCTCCCTAGCTCCATAGTAGCCTTGAAGACTAATAGCCTTTTATCTGTGAATACTAGCAGCCTAGCAACTAGTATTTTCCTGAGACTAGAGGGAACACAATGTGTTTGGAGTGTTCCAAAAAGTGCCAATCCAGAAAAATGTTCATTATTTGACATATATGGCAGCTCCCTAGAAAAGCCTTACACTTAGAGTTTGTCTTTATTTGACTTGACTCAAAGCTTATTCAGTGAAAGAGAAACAGACAAAACCCCTTGTATTCAGAGTAATTGCTGAAATAAAATTAGAGACAATTGTTTCACAATGCAGATGCCTGAGTTGGTAAAAACAGTTGGAATACAAGAGGTTAACAAAAATTAATTAAGTAATCAACTAAAATAAAATAAAATAGGTCTAGAGAGTGAAATGTCCATAGGGGACTTTGAAAGTTTCTGCCATATTTCCAAGATATTGAAGTATAGAACTATGCATATGTCCAAAAAAGAACTCAGAACATCATAGTCTCTCATCTTCTATTAATCTTCAAAGGGAAAAAATGGAAATAACAGCAGGATTATAAACTGTCAAAATGTTGAAAATATTTCCCAACACATACACAGACCTCTGCTTCAAGGGTTGGTAGATTTACTGGTTCAAAGAATTAAAAGGAATTTTTTATCAGCTCTTATAAATATGCGAAAAGAAATCAAGAAAGCTATGTCTAAAGGATTAAAAAAGAGGGAAAGTTATTTCTTTCCAAATATATAATATGATTAAAAAGATAGATATTACAAAAACAAATAGAATTTCTTGAGTTGAAAAGTATAACTTATGAAAAATTTACTATCTTGGCTCAACTTCATATTTGAGCTGGTAGTAAAAAAATAAGCAACTTTGAATACAGAAGTATAGGACATTGGAGATTCTCTAGCCTGAGGAACATAAAGAAGTAAAATGAACAGAGCCTCAGATCCTCAAGTGCACCAATATACATAATGGGGAGTATCAGGAGAAGCAGAGAGAAAGACAAGTGCAAAACAAATATTCAGAGGAACAACGGTTAAAACTACCTTACATTGATGAAAAATATGAGTTTGCACATGCAAGAAGCTCAACAAATATACATAAAATAAATTCAAAGAAGTCAGTATCAATGTACATTATAGTCAAAATACTAAAAGTCTAGGACAAAGAGAAACTTGAAAGAAACAAGACAGAAGTGACACATTGTGTACAAGTGATTCCCCAATAAGATTAATATCTGATGTCAGGTCCAAAATCATGGCGACCAAAAGGCAATTGGATGGCACTTTCAAAAAGGGCTCAGAGAAAATGATGTAAACCAAGAATTCTATGGTAAGCAAAAATGTACTTCAAAAATGGAGAAATTAAGGCATTCTCAGAATAGCAAAAAAGAGAATATTATGAGTAATTATATGCCAACAAATTGGGCAATTTGGAAAAAAATGGACAAATTCCTAGAAACACATAAACTACCAAAACTGAAACAGGAGGAAACAGGAAATTTGAAGAGGCCCATAACCAGTAAAGAAATAGAATCAGTAATCAAAAACCTCCCAACAAACAAGAGTCCAGGACTAGATGGTTTTCCAGAGGAATTCTACCAAATATTTAAAGAGTTAACACCTATTCTTTTGAAGCTGTTCCAAAAAATAGAAATGGAAGCAAACTTTCCAAACTCATTCTATGAGGCCAGCTTTACCTTGATTCCCAAACCAGACAAAGACCCCACTAAAAAGGAGAACTACAGACCAATTTCCCTGATGAACACGGATGTAAAAATTCTCAACAAGATACTAGCCAACCAGATCCAACAATACATTAAAAGAATTACTCACCACTATTAAGTGGGATTTATTCCTAGGATGCAGAGCTAATTCAATATCCATAAATCAATCAATGTGGACGTCACATTAATAAAAGAAAGGATATGATTCTTTTAATAGATACAGAAAAAGCATTTGACAAAATACAACATCTTTTCTCGATAAAAACCCTCAAGAAAGTCGGAATAGAAGGAACATACCTCAAAATCATTAAGGCCATATACAAAAAACTCATAGCCAATATTATTTCCAATGGGGAAAAACTGAGAGCTTTTCCCCTAAAGTCAGAAACATGACAAGGATATACACTCTTACCACTGTTATTCAACATAGTTTGGAAGTTCTAGCCTCAACAATCAGACAATAAAAAGAAACAAAAGGCATCCAAATCAGCAAGAAGGAAGTCACACTTTTACTCTTCACAGATGACATGATATACTATGTGGAAAACCCAAAAGGTTCTAACAAAAAATGCTAGAACTGATACATAAATTCAGCAATGTTGCAAGATATGCAGTAATGTGCAGAAATAGGTTGCATAATAAAGCAGAAGAAAGAGAAATCAAGGAATTGATCCCATTTACAATTGCACATAAAACCATAAAATACCTAGGAATAAACCTAACCAAAGAAAGATCTATACACTGAAATCTATAGAAAGCTTATGAAAGAAACTGAAGGAGACACAAAGAAGTGGGAAAACATTCTATGGCCATGAATTGGAAGAACAAATATTGTTAAAATGTCAATACTACCCAAAGCAATATACATATTCATTGCAATCTTATCAAAATAAAATAGAGCTAGAACAATTGTAAAATTTGCATGGAACCAGAAAAGATGCCAAATAACCAAAGTAATGTTGAGAAAGAAAACCAAAGCTGGAAGCATCACAATTCTGGACTTCAAGCTGTATTACAAAACTGAAAGAATTCTTTGCTACCAGACCTGCCATTTGAGAAATATTAATAGGAACCCTTCAAGATGAAATGAAAAGACAGTAGAAAGTATTTCAAATCCATGTGAAGAAATGAAGAGCACTAGTAATGTGAGCTACTAAGATAAATATATAACACAATATAAATGTACTTTCTTTCAAAAATGTATTCTCTTATATACTTAAAAAGTAATTAATAAAAGAATAATTTTAAAATGTATTAATGGAATTATGATTAATGGAATTAAAAAGATGTTATTTTCCTTGACATAGCACAAGGGATGGAGGAAAAAATGATCTGTACTGAAGTAAACTTTTTGTATACTATTGAAATTAAATTGTATAGTTATAACCTAAACTAGTTTAAATTAAATTGTTAATTGTAAACCTCAAGGCAATCACTAAGAAAATAGTTTAAATTTTTAGTAAAAGATAAACACAAGAAAATTAGTGGTAGTGTAGAAATATTATTACTTAATCTTATTTAACACAAGAGGCAATAATGGAGAAGATAAAGAATCAAAACATGATAGAAAATAGCAAAACTGTAGGCATAAGTCTTACTTTTAAAATTATTACATTAAAGATAATTGGATTAAACAACCCAATCAAAAGGCAATGATTAACAGAATGAATTAAACACAGAATGCAACTATATAATTTCTTCAAAAGACACACTTTAGATTCAAACATAAAATAGACTGAATCTAAAAGGATGGAAAAAGATATGCCCAAGTACACAGAAATAAAAAGAGCTGAAGGACCTATAGTAATATCAGATCACGAAGGATGACATTTGTGAATAAGAGTCAAATAATCTGGAAAAAATAACAATTATAAATGTCTATGAAGCTAGGAACAGAACACAAAAATGCATGAAGCAAAAAGTGACACAAATTTAAGGAAGAAATAAATAGTTCAATTATAATAATTGGAATCTTCAATATTGTCTTAACTTTCACAGTATTTATACCTATGTAGAAGAATAAGTGACCTACAAACAACACAAATTTATGCTGTCTGGTATACTTAAGTTTGAAATTACCTTTACTTGCATTCCTTACATTGTTGTGTGTTCTCTGAATTGGTCGTTAGTGTCCTTTCACTTTAGTCTAAAGGACTCCTTGAAGAATTTCTTAAATGGCTGGTCTGCCAGCAAGAAATTCAGTTTTTGTTTACTTTAATGTCTTAATTTCTCCTTCATTTATCAGCAGCTTAAATGAGGTATGATTAACTGAAAGTAAACTCCGTATTTTTTTAAGTTTTGATCTAACAACGTATCTATAGATATAAATATATACAAATACACATAGACCAGAAGGACCTCCCACAGACTGAAGCCCCACAGTCATAATAATGAACAGATACTTTATATCCTGTGACTAGGAGAGCTATAATATAAAATATAGTCAGTAATGAGTGTTGGTGAGGAATGTGCAGAAATTGAAACTCTCATATATGACTGGTGTGATGATAAAATGGTACAGAACCTTTGGAAACAGTTTGGCAGTTCCTCAAAGTAACAGTTACCATATGACCCAGAAATTCCTTTTCTAGGTATATACCCAAGAAAAATAAGAAAATATGCTCATATAAAAATATATATAATTGTGTTCATAGTGTATTCATAATAGCTAAAAATTTGAACACCCTAACTGCCTATCAATGGATAAACAGGTAAACAAAATGTGGTTTATCCATAACATGGAACATTATTGAACAATAAAAAGCAGAGTCACTGATACATGAATGTATACTACAATATGATAAACCCTGAAAATATACTAATTGTAAGAAACCAGACACAAAATATCACATATTGTATGATTACATTTCCATAAAATGTACATAATAGGGAAATCCTCAGGGACAAAAAGTATGAGTGGCTGCCAGGATCTCAAGGGAGAGGAGAATTGAAAGTAACTCTAATGAACAAGGGGGTAATGCTAATGTTTTAAAATTAGGGCATGGTAATTGTTGTACATCTCTATGGATATACAAAACACCATAGAATTATACACTTCAAAAATGTGAATTGTATGGTACGTAAATTATGTGAATTATATCTCAAAAATTCTCATGAAACAAGTTTTATTCAGCTTCTGAGATCAAAGGACAAAAAAGATATCATTCAATATTTGAGAATTAAATTCATAGCACACCAAACAGTTTTAAAAATCTGTCAAAAACAAAGTCTTCAATTAGGGAATTAAACTTCCTAAGTAATAAATTTAGGCCTACCTAAGGCATTTCTGAAAATAATAATATTGATGAAAAAATAATAAGCCAAAGTATTAAACAATGATAAATGATGTGGGTTGGTAATAGATCTCTGTATTTAGATAGTTCAAATATATCAGAAGGATACATAAGTATTTTCAGAATAATTTATATTTAGGTATTTGGTGAGGTTAGCCTCCTTTGTGGAGAATGGATGATCTCTACCTTGGAGTGGGTCATAAGTTTTTATCAGTTTCACTCAATTGATATATTTCATGTTATCAAAAATCTCTAGGCAGACAGAATTTTAAAGAGTTAAATATAAAGTCCCTGAACAATGCAAGCATTCTTTTCAAAGCTCTGTTATTGGAAATGGAAGAGGATGAAAGCACAGAATATTCTTCTATTTTTTGCAAGTTAAATTATTTATTTTTGCAACTAAAATAGACTTAAGAAATAATATTTTTAAACATTAAGTGAATTATGTTATAAAATAAAATTCATGCATGAGACAATTCTTGTAAATGTCTATAATGTTAAAAATTTTTTAAAGTAAAACATTACAAAAACTAAAACATATTATCCATTAGATGTAACCGCAATTACTAGAAAGAGTCCTTTTTTTCACCTAATTTCTATTAGTACTCATTATAATCAAAATAATCCTAGAATTTGTAATTTAAATCTCCTGACACTGTTCACTACTGAACTTCTCATTTCTCAGCAGTATTAATGGAAAATCAGAATATATGTAGTCATAGTGTTTATATCTAATATTGTTTGCTCCAAACATAGTATAGATATGAAGAATACTTTTTGCTTATATTTAGAAACTGATCACCTTACTTTATTCTGTTTTCTGTATAACAGTAAAAGTGTGTCATTTACCAAATAAGATTTCCACTAATTAGCATGAAATAAAGGCCTTTGATGATATGCCAATCTTTATCATCACATTTCTTAAAGCTCAGTCCCTATCTCCACACCCTGTACCCTGAGCTCCCCCCATTTGAAATTACCTCGTTTTACTGCCTGTTATAGTCCATTTCTGACTTCGAAAATTTTCTCTGGAATGCCATTCCTTCCTGTATATGTTAGGTCCTCTTCTTATTCATGATTCAGGGACAACTCAAATGCTACCTGCCAAAATAATCCTCCTTTGACTGTCTCAGTCAAGAAAAACTAAACATTTACCCTCTCTATGCCAATAGCATTTGAAAGTTATCTTTAGAATACTTATCACACCATTGTGTTTATTTTTCTTATTAAACAGAAGAAAATAGTAATTTTCTATTTTATTTTCCTGGAACCTACCCCAAAGTCTAGCTCATATTAGATATTAATGTATATTTGTTGAATGAAGGATAAACAAATTCAAACTAACAAAATGTATGCATGAATATACATACATGTGTCCTATGTTTTGTCCAAATTGAGCAATATATATGTTGGGTTACTTCTGAGAATAATTGAGGAAAGGAAACAGCCTTCTATTATGTCCTTTATCCCTACAAAACATCACCAAAAATCAAAACATCAACCAAAATGGGAAAATAGTATCTGCAGAAATACAGTCTACTTACACAGAAAAATATAAGAAATCATTCATATGATTATTACATTTTATTTTCACTTACTTGTGAATGAGAGGTAGAGAAAGCATCATATTTGTAAAAAAATGTGGAAATGCCAATTCTGATGTCAAACTATTTCTGCAACCAAGGTACCATTTTCTTCCATAAATATACAAATGCCAAACATGCTCATAAATATGACATTTTTAGGTTGTCTCACCGTAGGAATTTGGAGAGTATAGAAAGCATGTGTTTCGTCACCCTTCAATTTGAGAGAAATCATTCTAGAGGTCTCCCAAATATAAAATTTTTGTCACTACTAGGAGTATTATAAAATATAGGAAACACATTTAGGTATATAACATGCTATACAGAGCTGGGGGGAATTATCAAAATAGTTAAGGAGTTGAAAACGTGGGGCGCCCGAGTGGCTTAGTCGGTTAAGCGTCCGACTTTCGCTCAGGTCATGATCTCGCGGTTCGTGGGTTCGAGCCCCGTGTCGGGCTCTGTGCTAACTGCCAGCTCAGAGCCTGGAGCCTGTTTCAGTCTGTGACTCCCTTTCTCTCTGACCCTCCCCTGCTCATGCTGTCTCTCTCTCTCTCTCTCCTAGAAATAAATAAAAAACATTAAAAAAAAATAAAAAAAAAAGAAAGAAAACATAACCAACTGTCTTCCTCCCAAAGTTTGTTTCAAGATTAAAAGGTATTTTTTTTTTTTTAGTATTTAAATTGTTACAGGAACTTGGAGTTTAAATACACTGTAGGAACATTTTTTCTCCTTAAAAACTAACTCTTCAGTAAGTCATAGGACAAACTGTTACCAATTTGAGTTCAAGTTTTCAGTTAAAAGACTTCCCAGAGGTTTCTCATGAAAATGCCTTTTTAATGAATCAAGTTCAACTCAAATTTTCCTGCCGAGACAGATAAAATCAGAAGGCTCAGTTTTTAATTAAGTGGGTTCACAATCTCTATACCTTTATTCTAGTTGTCCTATTTGGTAGTCTTTTACTTACTACATGGGCCAGCACATATGACAAGCATGACCTGAAGACTTACCAGATGATGTTTCTAAAATTAGAAATACTATTTATTTTTCCATTTAAAGAAAAAATATGTTTAAGAAGCATAAAAGTATATGATATCTATGAATACTCTCTTTTGGCACAGTGACATTTAACAGACATGTATGTGCTAAACTCCTACTACATTCTAGGTATTAGGGCAGAATGGTAAAACTCAATAAAAGAATCTTTGTTCTCCCAGAACTTATATTCCACATAGGAGAAACAATATGCAAATAAATATGAAAAATATAGAGCATATTGCATGACATTTTTATAGGCAAAAATAAAGCCAAGGGCAGAGATACTAAGATTTGGGGAACGAGACAGTCTTTTAAATGAAAGGGGCATGGAAGACTGCATGAGAGGATAATACCTGAGTGTCAAATACAAAAGATTTAGGGGCCGGAGGAAGAGCATTATAAGTCGAGGATCAGCAAATGCAAAGGCCCTGAGGTAACAGCATACCAAGTATGCTGCAAGAACTATAAGAACCAAAATACCAAGAACCAAGTAAATTCTATCACAAATATAATTTCAGAAAAAGTGGTGAAGTATATGTATGTTTAATTGAGAGATATATTTCCTTTGACTTAAAATATTAAAAATAAAGCATCATAATCTACATTTTGATGAATTATTTAAACAAGAATAGTTGTTATACACCATAATGAATGTGAAATTTGTACTTGGTAGATATAAATGTACCAATTAGATTGGCATTTTAGTACCAATTATGCTACCTAATAACTATGAATTTGTATGGGTCAAATAAACAGTTTCCTCAGTTATAAAATGATGTTGGATGTACTATATTCTCCTACTTCATACTTTACATGAACTGGAATCCCTGAAGATCTATGGACTACTTATCTTGAATAGCTAGTGTGGCAGATGCAGTGGGTAAGATATTGTTGCATAAAGTGTGCTTTCTTGTGTTTAAGAGCCTACCTTGGAGAGGAGAGGACAGACAGGAGAAAAACAGAGACTGGAACTGTGCACATAGTAGAAAGTAATGTCTTGAAAGCCGCGCTGGCAGTAAGGGCTTTAGGAGTTCAGAGCACAAAAGATTACTTAAGGTCAGGTGTATCCTCAAAGGTCTTCACAGAAAAGATACTTTATCTTAAGGAATGGTGGAGTTGGGATAAGTACCAACTTGTGGGGAAAGAGTATGAGGCAGAAGGAGCTAAGTCCATGAGAAAGGCGACAATGAGGGAGTAGTGTCTCAGAGTTAGGGGAAAGGCCTGAGTCTGTAATGAGGACAAAACAGGTATTTGGTTGGCTGAGGAACAGAACAAATAGTTTTGTCTTAGAGCCTAAATGTGAGCAAAGGATAGTCTTCAAAGGCTTTTGAGAGTAAATAACAAACACACACACACACTGAATTTGAAAAGACTAATCTTTGAAGTCAAGTCTCCAATAAATAAATAAGTAAATAAATAAATAAATAAGCCATCATAGCATTTAAAGCATGAGGTCAAAGGTCATGAATTTGATATGCAGGAGATTCTGAAATAAGAATAAAAAAGAATTCAGCTGACTGAGGAAGAATAAGAGACACTGATTATCACTAACATTTTTTTTTCCTAATGAAAAAAGAATACGGTCAAGAATGTTTGGAATGAAATTTATTTTGGTTTGAGGTAAACCATAGGTAGTAATATCTAGTATAGGAGTGCTGACAATACCGACTTCATCTTTGGCGCTCTATCTTACCTCCCCCGGGGCTCTGTGTTCCAGGTTCCGTGCAGGTTAATGAATGCCCTGCCTAGAATGAGTGAAGGTTTGTCCTGGTCTTCACTTAAGCTGTTTAGATATCGAGTAGTTGTTTGGACATCGAGTAGTTTATTATTTTTTAACTTTTTAAAAATGTTTATTTATTTTTGAGACAGAAAGAGATAGCATGATCAGTAGAGGGACTGAGAGAGGGAGACAAAGAATCCGAAGCTGGTTCCAGGCTCTGAGTTGTCAGACACGGGGCTCGAACCACAAACTGCGATATCATAACCTGAGTAGACACTTAACCGACTAAGCCACTCAGGCGCCCCATCAGGTAGTTGTTTAGGCGTCAAGAGGAGTATAGTTTCTTTCTCTCCGTCTGATGCACAAGTGGCGCCACAAGGTCTGTTAAGAGTTAGACCACGATGTCCTCTGCACATCCCCTCACTCAACAAAATCTGAAGGCTAAGACCTAGACCTTGTGAAGATTAGCCGCGTGTCTCTGGAGTGTCACCTGCCTAATCCCCTATCAGTTAGCTTCCCTGAATAAAACTCTGTGTAAAATATATGAAATCGCGTGCTTCATTTTCTCAAAGTGCCTTCTCAGGAGGATACTTTACTGTCCCTCCTCCACCTTCTAAGATCCAACAAGAATTTGGGAATAAGGCTGGCCTTAAGAATCATAATAGAATCGGGGCGCCTGGGTGGCTCAGTCGGTTAAGCGTCCGACTTCGGCTCAGGTCATGATCTCACGGTTCGTGGGTTCGAGCCCTAAGTGGGGATCTGTGCTGACAGCTCAGAGCCTGGAGCCTGTTTCAGATTCTGTGTCTCCCTCTCTCTCTGATCCTCCCCTGCTCACGCTGTGTCTCTGTCTCTCAGAAATAAAAAAAATATTAAAAAAAAAATCATAATAGAATCTAAAAATAATAACAGATACCTTACACTGACAACCTGTTCTCTTAGATAGCACACAAGATACTTACCTATTTCTAAACCAATGTTACTGACTTCTTTTAAGAGACTTTGAGGTTTGCATAATTATATACCCTACTGACAGTCATTCAGTATGGATTCAGTGTGACTCAAAGGCCAGCCTCTTCAATGTATATAACATCCAAATAAATAAATATAACATCCTAATAAATTAGTTTCTAGAAATTCAAGAGTATGCTGAATGTGATGAATCCATAAGTAAATGGTAGGATTAGAAAATATAGGTATTAAATCAAATAAGTAGGACTGATCTATAATAAAAAGAAAGAACACTGGGCAGCAATTAGGGGCAGGAGGTCATTTAGCACATTTAGGATCAGCTGGATGAAGTCTGTAAGGGAGGGAGGAGCAGGGAAGGAGGGAGTGCTGTTACAAAGTGCTTCTCCTCTTAGTGTGAGGAGAAGAAATTGCGGAGCCAAACTCTTTCAAAATAGCAAAGTTCAAAAGCAAGGAAAACCCTGCCCAGACTGTGACCTGCCTGTCCTGAGAGGTGATAAATTCTGTTGGATTAGAGGCTTCAAAGCCTCAGTAATAACCAAGAGGACATAATGTTAAGGAAGATTTTAATAACTGACATTATATTGTGTCAAGATTAATTTTGGTAAATCAATGTTTAAATAGTATTCTTTAAAAATTATTAAAAAATTATAATGTTCATTTTTTTTCATTTTTCACTAATCTTCAGTTTTCATTTTGGCACCATCCTCATGAGGTTTTAACTTCTGAAAGAGAAATACCTGTCGTTTTATAAGATTAGGTAAGTTTATTTATACATTTTAAAAAACATGTTCATTTATTTTTGAGAGAGAGTGAGTGGGAAACAGGCAGAGAGAGGGAGACAGAGGATCTAAAGCAGGCTCTGCACTGTCAGTGCAAAGCCCGACATGGGGCTTGAACTCATGAACCGTGAGACCATGGCCTGAGCTGAAGTGAGTCACTTAACTGACTGAGGCAACCAGGGGCCCCAAAATACATGCTTATTGAAAAAATAATGGAGTAAAGAAAGCACTTGAGAAAAGAAGTAAATAATCACACCAGAGACAACTATTCTTAACATTTCAAAGCCTAAGTGTTGAGATTATTTTTTTATTCCTGCATAGAAATAGCTTAAATTTCAATGAATATAGGAAAGGTAAACTCCATAAAGATAGAAATAATTTTCCAAGGGTATGTATCAATTAATGCTTTCATATATTTTATTTAAAACCTTGTTTGTTGCTCTTGGCACTATGTTCAACTTGCTGATTTAACTAACTGCTTCAATTCTGTGCAAAAAAATAGTTTTGTATTTTAGAACTTCATGGGACCAGCCTCTGCAGGCCAGGAGAGTGATGGTTGGCGTCGGCAAAAGAAGACACTGAGCCAGCCTCTTCAGGTGGACTGCTCAAACTTATTTTTCAGCTTAGGGTTTTTATATAGCAAATCCAAACAATCATGCTTAAACAATTTACATTTTTTGAGTAGAGTCATAGGATTTAACATTTCTAAGTTTTCTTGGCAACAGTGATTTTACGGTACATGATTTCTACTTCAACCAATAAAATTTAACCAGGTAGTCATAACAAAGTTTTACATATTCTTTACTACGTATGGCAGGGTATCTATGGATAAGTGAAGCATATTTCCAGAATACATGAGATCACAGTGCCCTTTAATTGTTTAAATTCAGTGGGCATGCAAAAACAGGATATACTTGTACCCGCGGTTGTAGGTAACAGACTCTCAAAACCCCTTACTAAGAAACAACAATGTCAACACTTGTCATAGATGACATATGGAAATGTTTTACATGGATCAACTAGAATTTGGTCTGCATTTACCACTCTCATTGTTTGGCCAGAAGAATCCATAAGTTGCCTTACAGGCTGAAGGTCAGCAGGCAAATATTTCCCTAACACATTTTTGAGAAAGCCCTCCAAAACTAGTAAGTATTATTTTTGTCTCTGCTTATGGCATAATACATATTCTTACTGGCAATTAGACCCATACAAGGAAAATGAATTCTAGGACTCTTATAGACCCCATGCATAGCAGACTGTCTCCAATTTTGCTAATTGCTACAATATTCATTAGACAACATCTGATTGAGGGGGTGGACATGATATTTAGGTACATTCCATTTTTGAGGAAGGGGGAAACTTTGGGCGATTCTGTTTTCATATTAACCCTAGAATAGACTAACAGCAGAAGTGAGAGTAAAATGTACAGACTAAGTAGAGAAGAAGAATTCTTTAGGGGGTTCTTCTGACTGCCTTGCAGTCTTTTCCCACAGGTTTTTCCCTGGGCCTTGCCATCAGGGATGACCTGTGCAGTTTCAGTCTCTGGCATAGAACTTATTGTATTTTGTATAGCCTTTATTTTTTGTCATGTATGTTTTGACTTAAATAAGATAGTCAAAACATACATAGAAAATATATGAATGTATTGTTAGGGGATGTAAGTGATTACATTGACCTTTGAAAATGAGGATGCCAACTATAAGGACAATTTACCACTCAATCATAATGAATGCATTTGTTGCAGAATACGCAGACATAATAAGTGAAAAACTGACCTCTAGGAAACAATACTTATTATGTCTATTATTCTTTGTTCTAATAAAGTAAGCCAAATGGAAGATGCTGTATGTGCAAAGGTGAAGTGAGGCATGTTAAAAATTTTAAGAGTTTATTTGAGTGAAAATCTACTTGAATTGGGCAGTATCCAATATAGTCAATAGAAAGGAGCTGTGCAGAGCTATACAAAATGAAAAATAGGTAAAAGGGAACAGGAACAAGGTAATTATCCTAGGCAAAAAAGTGGGTTGGTTGTAATGATGTTACTTTCCTTTGGAGAATGGAAGGGATCTATAAAGCAAGCTACATATCTAGTGCTATTCAAGTGATTCTTTTTTTTTAATTTTTATGTCTTTTATTTTTATTTTTGAGACAGACAGAGCAAATGGGGAAGGGGCAGAGAGAGAGGGAGACACAGAATCTGAAGCAGGCTCCAGGCTCTGAGCTGTCAGCACAGCTGAAACTCGAAACTACAGATGTGAGATCATGACCTGACCGAAGTCAGATGCTTACCCAACTGAGCCACCCAGGCGCCCCATTATTCGAGTGATTCTTGATTGACTAGGTTAAGATTCCATTTCTGGGGGAGTCTAAAGTGTAATGAAGTTAAGTCTTAGTTTGGGGACCTGAGTTTAACATATGTGACCCCATTTGAGGCCTATTTATCTTGCTTTAACATCTGGGAAGCCAACTTGAATTCATATATGGCTTAAGTCCTGGTGAAAATTAGCCCATTGATTTAGTTAATCAGTATTATAGAATTAAAATCTAGAATACCATAGGTGTGAAGTAAATATTTATTAAATGTTGAATGAATGGAAGGGGAATGTATGAGTTTATTTATTGGTGAACATTTATGGAGCTCATGCTATATATATATATGTATCATATGTTACACTATCACTGCAAAATAATAATGAACAAAACAATCTTTCCCTTCTAGAAGTTCACTATATAATAGGGGAGAAAGAAAGCAAAGAAGTAGTTATAAACCAACGTGTAAGTGCTGTCATAAGAAAGCATTCATGGATGCTTACATTTGCCTGGGTGGTAGGTGGTAATATAGTGCTTTGAGTGATGACAGCTGAATTGATTTGTGAAGGATAAGTACAAACTTACTGTTATTGTTATTATTGTAATTTAATTTTATGAGTAAAGAAAACTAACTTCAGAGGAGTAATTGCCACATATCTTGTAGCTAATAAATAGGAGTTAGAAATAAAAACTTCTGTTTTCTATATTATACTTTAATTAATCCATTGTATCATACTAATTGATGTAGAAGCAAAATCCTGGAAATTTGCTTGAGAACACATAGTTAATAACTGAGTCAGGGCAAAAGAGACTTAAGATGTAAAGGTCTCCATTATTACTGTTTTGTTTTGTTTTTTTCCTAGACAGAGCAGTGTATATACTTAGACACAATAATTTGTATAATTGAATTAACAGCACCTCTCACATAGCAATTATATTTGGGTACTGCTATGGTTTTCTATATGATCTTAGGCAGAACAATCACTTATTACTGAAAATCCAGCCTAAATACATTAAGCTTCTATTCTGGGAATGAGACTAGTTTGAGTTACCGCAATACACCCAAAGAAGGGCCTACCTCTAATCACTCTGATATACTTTGTCCAAAGAAAAAAAAAAAAGAAAGAAAAGAAAAAGAAAAAAAAGGCCAATTTCTGAGGCTATTTCCAGTCCCAATAGTTTACAACTATATATGTGAAACTTCCTTTTATGAACCTTTCTATAATATAAATGCCATTTTTGGCCAGTAATAAATAAAAGCTGACTAAAAATAATTCTGGATATTTTGTCTTTTATTCTAGCAATTTATCTGTAAAAGTTATTTTGATAATTTGGTGTATCTTTTTTTAAATCCCATGTGTCGTTACTCAAATGACTTCATATACCAGAAACTGCATGATATATAACCTTTCATAGCACTTGAATGTTGCATTTTTCTTAGAAACAAATTTCATTTAGTCTTGACAGTCTTTTTCTGAAATCTGTAAGCATAAAATTAAAACCCCAAACACCAATGAAAATGGTTATCTGAATTAGAGAAATTTCTGCTACGCATTTGATGGGACACTACTGAGAATATTTCTTACTATGTTTTTGAAATATATATCTTTTCTATCACTTGATTTTTTTAGTTAAAATTCTATTAAGAGGAAAATAATCCTAGAATGAGAAGACAGAAAAAAAGAATTTTAAAGTCGATGCCAAACAAACTGACTAAAACCAAAAAACAACACAGAGAATAATTCAGAATATAAGAGAGTTTGAAATTAACAGGAACACTAGAAATCAACTATATTTTATATCTTCATAACCGTATATATTTCTTTCCTGATTACCAAAACCCAACTATTCTTAGAACTATATTTGACTATTTTTCTAGAATAGTAATAAAAAATCATTTAGATGTAAATGATCCGTTTCAGGAAACATTACTTAAATACTGCATGAAGTTTACTTTTGGTCAATTAGAAGTTAATATTCACATCTCAGTTACCTCACCTTTATGGAACCTGTAAAAAAAGTCACTAAATACTTGAGATTATTTTTTAAGTTTTTGTTTTATAACTGTTATCTCTGTGTAGATAGTCTGAATTAAAGATAAATAAAAATGAATTTTTTTTACATAAGACCTAAGAATATAGATATTGTCACATAGGTGTTAATGTGTACATTATTCCCTTAAATATAATATGTATGCTACAGGCTTTTAAGTTTTCATGGGTATGTACCTATATTTTCCATAGTGAACATGAAGTAGTTTTCTAAATAACAAGTAATAAAAGGGAAATTTATGTGTGCATGGAAAAAGGTTGTAGGTAAACCCAAATTCATAGCCCAGTTCAATATCTTGTGTCCCTTATGGGAATCATAGCTCTTTGTCTCCCAGTACAGAATACTGGGTTAAGATGGAGGTAGAGTAGTGCCTTATTCTACACAGGTATAGAAATATAATAATATCCTTGGGGCTTCTGGGTGGCTTAGTCGGTTAAGTGTCTGACTTTCGCTTAGGTCATGATCTCGCGGTTCGTGGGTTCGAGCCGCGTCGGGCTCTGTGCTGACTGTCAGCTCAGAGCCTGGATCCTGTTTCAGTCTGTGACTCCCTCTGTCTCTGACCCTCCCCTGCTCATGCTGTCTCTCTCTCTCTCTCCTAGAAATAAATAAAATATTAAAAAAAAAAAGAAATATAATAATATCCACCATAGACTGGTCAAGAGCAACTCTTGCACATATACAATGAGGGGCACAGACCAGATTGTATTGTTTATAAAAATAATAACCACAAAAGTCTTACACTATGGATAAACTAGGTCTATAAACACAATGGAGTATTAGACAGCAGTGTAAATGAACTACAGTGACGTGCAACATGCGTGAATCTTCACAGACTACTCTAAGTACAAAAAAAATTGCATAACACATGATATTATTTTCATTAAATTAGAAATAACTTTCATAAAAATAGGCATATTTAGCAATTCTTATAGATGAAGCAACACTACCTAAAAAGGAAAGTAAAGGAATGAGGATTTAGGATGATGGCTGCCTGGCATGGGAGGACGTAAGGAGACTGCCTGCCTGGGGAGCTAAATGTATTTGTTATTCTTCCCAAGAAAGCTACAGTTGAAAAGGTTACATAATTTGCCCATGACCAAAAATCAATAAACGTTGGAGGCAGGTTTGACCTCCCATCTGTCTGATAAGAAAGCCCCTACTTTATCTCATAGAGGGCTTCTTGCCAGGTTGGATATTCCTTTTCACATGAAGATGCAGCAGAGAAGACAAAACCTCTTACAAGTGTAAAAGGTAGCTTTTGGTAATGACAAGCCCACCTTCCTCAAGAAGGTTTTCTACTACAAATTCCCAGAAATTTATCAAATGCAGGAAACCTATGTAACAGGGACTACCTCTTGGGAGATCCTTTCTGCCTGGGTAATTTCAGGATGCATATGCAGATGTCTAAGATGTGGCCAAGACCATCCTTGGTACTTATATATAAAGGAGGTGAAGAGGGAATCAACAAGGAGAGGAGGTGAACTGTGCTAATTTAGCAAGTCTTCTATCTGGCAGGAAAAACAAATAAATGAACATATTTTATTTCCTGTGCCATGTTTGCTCAACAGCTAAATTAGGATTGGTTGAATAATAGGACAAGTGTCTGAGAAAACTAAGTAGTCAGCAGCCTATCCTGATTAATACTGGATATACGTTCATAAAAGCAGAAGCTAGGTGTTCACCTGTCACAGGTACTTTAGAAAACAGTCTTGCATTGGCTAGACTTCTAGATCCTTCCAGCTCTGAGATTAAGTAACTCTAATTTTAAATTTATATTTTCATGAACATTTTATTTAGGGCGAGGAGGTGGTGGTGGGTAAGAAAAACAACATTTGAATGTAAATACATTCTAATGCATGATGCCCATCAGTTCCTGCCAAAATATTCATTTGATATAGTTAGCATTCTTGTTGTCTAAATATAGTAAGTTTGAATTGGGTGAAAACAATGTATTTTATTTTTAACATGCAACTTAAATGTTAAATTTCCTTTGGTTGATATGAAATACTTTTTATTGCAGTAAAATGACACTGAAGTTCTATCTAAAAATAAAATATGTGACTATAAAATGCATTCATCAGTTATTTTTTCCCTCTTTCATCATTTAATTGCCTGATTTTCCATAAATATGCTAAAAAGGAACAGAATGGATTAGTTGAGCTCCATTTACTTCTCTGGACAAGATCTGAGCAATTAAAGAGATCAATCCTATTTATAATATTTTCTGAATCTAACATTTCTCAGGTTAGAATGTCTTTCTCTTTTTATTCAGACTATAAAAGTCCCACATATCACTTTACTAATTAGAAAAGTTTTTTTAAATTCCACTCTCTGTGAATATATCTCTCATTGCCATATCATTGAACAAAAAAAGATACTTAAAAAAAAGCAGCTCTAAAGTTAAAGATATTAACAATATGCCCCCATATTAACTGTAATCCGCTAACATCTTGGTTGGCATCATGCTATGATAGAGATAAACAAAATCAAAACAGATCTGTTCTGAACTATCTTCAACTTCAGTACATCAAGTAAAATGGATACTTGTCCCATATGTTGTTTATTCTAAAAGTGAAGGATATTTTATATTAAACATCTGCCTGCATACTGCTTTCATGGCCACCACCATCTGAGAAAAAAAATCACAAACTTCATTGATAGCATTTTATGACCTTTAAATATACAATATAATAACACTTCCTTTAGACTGACAATAAACTAGACATTCAGCTTTGATGTAATTTTCAGAGGGCTTATGTTGCCAGGATCCATGGCATAGTTCATGTCAGTGCAAAGAAGTCTGAGTGACTGTAAACAATGGGATCAATAAGAAGCTTGAGGAGTTTTTTCTTATTTCCTTTACATATTTAAAATTTTAAAAGTCTTTCAATTTACCCCCTTAAAGAGGTAATTTTCAACCTCTTTACCTGATGTCTTATCTAAATCCTTAAAGACTGACTCCTATATATGCTTCAAGCAAATCCCAAGTAACATTTTTAAATCCTTTTTGTTTTTTAAAGAGCGATTCATTTTCCCTTGAGTGTACCTGCTACTGTCTAGCTTTTGCACTTGCTTTTCACACTCTTCTCTTTCAGCTGCTAGGTCCTGCCCTCTGCCTTCCGCCAAAGGAGTACACTCAAAATCTAATCATAAGGCATAATCTTTCTTGTTTTATAAATTCTATTTCTTAAACCCTCACAGACTAATGTAGTCTATAACAATGTTTCCAATGTTTCCATTCTGTGTATTCCTAAAACATGCTTCATTTCTTCTCTTCTTTGGAGGCCAGTACTGTAGACTTCTTTCAATAATTGTTAGTAGTATATATTACATTATAGATAACTTTTATATACAGTAAATATTATACTAATAAATATTACTATTGTACTATTTTACAACTATACATTTTTAAAATTTTAATGTTTATTTATTTGAGGGAGAGAGACAGAAAGAGAAGAGGAGGTGGCAGGGGAAGGGCAGAAAGAGAGGGAGACACAAATCTGAAGCAGGCTCCCGGGTCTGAGCTGTCAGCACAGAGCCCAATGTGGGGCTCAAACCCAAGAACTATGAGATCTTGACCTGAACTGAAGTTGGATGCTTAATGTACTGAACCACCCAGGCACCCCTATACATGGTATTCTTAAATAGACTATTACTCCTTGAGAGAAGGTACCACCTACTATTTTTTATATCTTTCTTATGGTTTCTAGCTTTTTTAACTGGCTAACGATATCATAATCTGAGAGTGCATTTTTCATAATTGGAGAATAAGATCATTTTTAACCTTAAAAAAAGTAAGTGACTCTCCAACCAGATTTTACTTATCTCTTTCTTACATGTTACTAGGAAAGGAAAGACCCAGTGTAGGTGGAAGGGCTGCATTTGTGTCTAACAATCTATTCTCAAAAGGTATGATGTTTTTCATCCATATAAGTGTGTATATATATATATGGATCAATTTATTGTAATAATTGAAATTAGATATGTTCAATGATCCTTTGTTGCCAAACAAAAGCATTGAGTTCTTTACTCAATGGTTGTTAATACTGGCTGCATGTGAAAATCTCCTATGGTACTTTGTAAGGCAGAGGTGCTCAGGTCCCTACTGGAACAATTAAATTACAATCAGCAGAGACTAATTTCAGGCATCTATATTTCTTTTTAAGTTGTCCAAGTTATTTTAGTATGCAGCCAGGTCAAAATGCCTGTGGCTTAAAAGGAAGTACAATTAAAAAAAAAAAAGTAGCTGGGGGTTGGTAATGAGTGAATGAGCTCTGACCTAAAGACTGATCCAGAGAAATATGGGTACACCGTCTATTCCCATTCTGGAACACAGATTAGAATTTACTTGTCTCAGATGTGCATGCAACTGCCTGTTAGCTCAATACCATGCAGCATATAAATTCCCACAAATTTTAGTTGCCTCTTCTGTCCAGTGACACAACTCAGAAATATGAATTATTTCTGAATAGTGAAGTAAATATTGACAGTCCAATAAATTCAGTTCATTAAAATAATGATATAGTCTAGTTCCACAACCCCTACATTTTATTTGATTATTGTTTTCTTGGATATTCCTTTATGTGTAAACTGTGTTTTGCTATCAAAAAATGTCCACTGATTTACAATGATATAGGATACAGCTGAAAAAAATAGACATTGAATAGGTTGATCTCTGCAAGCCTAGAGGTAATATAAACAAGCCAGAAGATGGACTGCTATATAATACAACAGAAGCAAAGCCTTATTACTATTATCCTCCAAGTGAAGGTAAATTTAACTAAGCCTACCTAATGCAATGATTAACAAACTTTAATGGGATGGAAGTAATCTGGGTTCCATCCTTTCTACTTCAGCAGATTTGAAGAAGTGCCTTGGGTGAGTATGATGGAAGTCTTCCCTTAACCACTCACTGCAAAACTTTCTCAATTCTGGTTACACATTTAATTATCATGCGATACTTTTAAATACTGTATTATAAATCCCATACAGAAGTAAATCATAATTACTGGGAATAGGATCTTGTTATTTTCTAACCCCCCCCCAGAAGAATCTGATGCACAACAGCGCCAATCACTAGGTTATAGAATAGGCAGAGTTCTCAGATCTCACATTATCAGTAGATTCAGTTTTATTCAGAAAATGTTGATTAGAAAAGAAATACACCTTTCCAGTAAATTATAATACAAAACTACTCTGTTAAGACAAACTGTATAATATTTTGATAATTTATGATGTAAGCTCTATCTTGTCTTTTCTACCTTGATACCAGTAATTTGTGAGGAATCCTGTAGTTTGCATTTGAATGACTTCAATCTACTTTAGTTCCAATTTTTGATATGACCCAAGGAAGCACTAGTAGGTTTTGAGTGTTGCTAGCATGTTTGAGAAGCCTGAAGTCATGAAGATAGGTTAACCTAACATGGAGCTTCTGAGTGTGGCTCAGTCGGGTTAAGCATCTGACTACAGCTCTGTAGGGTAGGGCTCTGTGCTGGCAGCTGGGAGCCTTGAACCTTGTGTGTGTGTGTGTGTGTGTGTGTGTGCCCTTCCCATGCTCACATTCTCTCTCTCTCAAAAATAAAAACATTTAAAAGAGAGAGAGAAAACCCAACATCAAGCTGGAAGCCAAGTAACCTATGCAAGAGGAATATATAGAGAATATTGGATGGTTAGGCTAGAGCACAGTTGTAATTAGGGCAGGGTACATAGGCCAGATTTTCTGGTTTTCAAAACTGGAATTGTAATAAAAATTTTTGATGTGGTATTTCAATTTTCAGTAGCAAATGTATATATAGAGGATTTTTATTAAAATTGAGTCTTATTTGAAAAAAATATATAAATAACAAAAAATCTCTCTAAATTATATTTGAATTCTGAGCAGTCAAAAACAAAATAAGAGTATGTTAGTTAATTTGAAGGCAGAGCAGAAAGAGGTTTCATATTAGTGTTAAGTCTAAGTCTCTCGCTGCTGTAGAGTTGCCCCTGACAAATTCCACACACCCTGAGGCTACCTGTCACTGCTAGTCACTGCCACTAATGTATGAAAGAGTCAAGTGAAACTATTGAACTAATAAGGTAGACCAAACAACAGCTTCAGTTGATTATGCGATAGAAGAGAAAATGATTATATTTGAGTGAACTGGCAATTCAATCACAATGATAGAATAAATGTTGGTTGAGTTTTATGGAAAGGAAAAATGACAGAGATATAATCATTTAGGCATCCTTTTCAAATTCCTCAGGATTTTATAGAATCCTACAATAAACGTTGTCCTACGTGTTAAACTCTTCAAAAGAGTATATGAGAGAGAGAGAAAAAGAGACTTTGTGTATATGTATGTGTGTGTGTTTGGCAGATATTCAATGGAAGTTGGATGCTAATATCAAAGATATTTTACCTTTCAGTGAGAATATGGCATTGCTAACAAGGTAATATATGAAACAAGACATACAGATATGATGCAATGTAATAACTATTTAAAAAATTTTTTATAGTTTATTCATTTTTGAGACAGAGAGAGACAGAACATGAGTGGGGGAGAGACATAGAGAGAGAAAGAGACATAAAATCTGAAACAAGCTCCAGGCTCTGAGCTGCCAGCACAGAACCTGATGCGGGGCTCGAATCCACAAACCTCAAGGTCATGACCTGAGCCTAAGTCAGACACTTAGTAAACTGAGCCACCCAGGTGCCCCCAATGTAATAACTATTAACCAGTAACCTTTTTATTACAGCAACATTCAGGAGGTAGAGCCAAGCATAAAATTACCTCTACTTCCTCCTTTATTCTCTTCCATCCATTCTCTTAAACATGTGTGAACAGATAAAGTCCTAGACAACACTGAAAAGTATGTAAACTTTCCTTTGTTGCTCTCACACATTGTTTTCTGAATTCACTTCTATTTTCCCATGAGCAAAATAAATTATTGTTAAAAGGAAAATAACAGAAATATCAGAAATTCCAGAATCAGAAGCAAGTAAGTAGAAAATTGGGCTTAAATTAAGGTGGTCATTGTTCATCTCAGATCACACTTATTCATTAGTTAATTTACTCATTCAGAAAACATTTATTGTCCCATGGTATGCCAGGAAATTTGTTGGATTCTGGAAAAGCAGCCATGGTTTCACCATCGAGGAATTCAAATCATGTGAGCAAGGCAGATTTATAATCCTAATAAGGAATTATAAAAGATAATAAATTCTGTGAAGAAAATTTTTTAATTCTCTGAGAAATAAGGTGATATATAAATCAGAATGGCAGCTTCAACCTTTACAGATTGGTAGAAAGAAAAAATGAGCTAACAATGAAGAAAAGAGAGAGTATAAAAAAAGAAGAAGGTAAGAGAAAAACTAGAAAAGGGATATTTGAAAAAGAGAAGAAAAGAAAAGGTGCTAAGGGGAGCCTGGGTGGTTCAGTTGGTTAAGCCTCTTGATTTCAGCTCAGGTCATGGTCTCACAGTTCATGAGTTCAAGCCCTGAATTGGGCTTTGTGCTGATAGCATGGAGACTGCTTAGGATTCTGTCTTTGTTTCTCTCTGTTCCTCCAATGTTTGCTATCCATCTCTCAAAATAAATAAAAACTTTAAAAAACTTAAAAAAAAGAAAAGAAAAGGTGTTAGGGTAAAAGAAGTTGGCAACTGTGTTGATGATGTTGGAAAATCAAGTAAGCTAAAAGTAAAGAAGTGCCCACATGGTTTTACACCCCAAAATCCAAGCATGAAATCAGTTTCAGTGAAATCATTACTGGGGCAATTTACAATGAACTGAAGAGTAAATACACGACAAGTAGATATACATGTGTCTTAAACAAAAGAAGGAGGAGGAGGAGGGGAGGAGAAGCAACAGCAGAAGAGGAAGAGGAAAAAAGAGGAAGAGGAAGAGGAGAAAGATGGAGGCAGAGGAGGCGGAGGAAAGTGTGGATGGGCATATTGAGAAGTTGTACCACAAAGTAAAACACAAAGTGGGGGCAAATCCTGTAGGAAAAATAAAAATCACATTTACTTTAGTTGGATTTTTAAAATTAATTAATAATTAATTGATTTTTAGAACAGGCTTTAATGCTGCTGGGAATAATTTACTAGAAAAGAAAATATGAAAGATGCAGGAGAAAGGACCAGGAGCAGAAAGAATTTAAAGACAGATATAATCCAGAATGTAGCTGGAGGGTCTATCCTCTGGTCTGATCAGAGTCAATACATTTGTTATAACAGAAAACGGAGAACATGGGGGAAAAGAACACAGTTGTTGTGTTTGCCTGATTCTTTCAACTTTTTAAACCAAGAATGAGAAAAAAGTTAACTAGCTGAGAGTGAAGGAGGAGGAAAAAGAAATGAGAGATTTGAAAAAGAGAAGGTAGGAAGGAGTCATATTGAAATAGGAAAGGAAACTCACTAGAAATACCGAACTGATGTATTAGGTAAGAACATCAGCTGAAAGAAGAATGAGGCAAGGAAAAAAGAGTAGATGTTGCTTGCAGTAAAGATGTTCACAAATAATCATTGCTGTTGATGGAGAAGGGGGACTTCTAATACCTTAGACATCAACTTTTCCCTTTTAACATATGGGAGGCCAATCAATGATCTAGAGAAGTAGATCCCCCTCCTTCCACAGGTGACATTTGGCAATGCCTGGAGACTTTTTTTTTTTTTTTGTCACAACTGGGAGAGTCATAGTAACAATAAAAACATCTAATGAATAGAAGCCAGAAATGCTGTCAAATACCCTAAAATGTACATGATGCCCTTTGAATTATCTGACCAAGAATTAGTTGATCCTGTCAATAGGGTCAAACTTGAAAAACTCTGGTCTATGGGAAGATGACTTTAGAATTTAGAATTTTCTGCTACTGGATGTTAAGATGTTGGAGATTCATCATCCTTAGTAGAGATTTTGGTTTCTTTTAATTTTTTTTTTTTTTTTTTTTAGCATTTATTTATCTTTGAGAGACAGAGTGCAAGCAGGGGAGAGAAAGACAGAGGGAAACACAGATTCTGAAGCAGGCTCCAGGCTCCAAGCTGTCAGCCCAGAGACTAACACGGGGCTCGAACTCACAGACTGTGAGATCATGACCTTAGCCGAAGTCTGACCCTTAACTGACTGAACCTCCCAAGTACCCTGAAATTTTTGGTTTCTTTACAAACCTGTACATCAAGAAGTTTTTCTTAGTTCCTAACTAAACAGTTGCTGAAGCATTTTAGATTCATTTTATTTTATTCTCTCCTCATGGAATTTGGGAAAGTACTCCCTGATATTTTTTAAACAATGTTAACAAGTACAACTTGTTTGCTCAACTTCTCCTTTCTTATACATATACTTTACAAAACATAGATCACTTTTTGATAATAGAGGTTTATGTTTTGGATGCAAAACCAGCCCCATGACAATGATTATGAGCCTAGTTTGGCAGTGTCCCAAAGGCATCCAGGAGGAATGTAGAGGTCTGTGGGGAAGGAAGCAGTTTCATAATGTCAACAGCAAGAAAGAGGGTGTTGTAAATAATGTTATAAATGCTTTCCTTAGAAGTCTAAATACAAATCCCTATGATACAATGTTAGTATTATGGTAAACATTTCTTAAAGCAAGTATATTGTCTACTATACTTGCCAAAGAACCCATAATTCATCTTGGCTTTGAATAGACACTGTGGTTATGAATCAGCCAAGAACTAAGCATAAATGGAATGAAATCATACATCCCATCCCTACCATGTTGAGAAAATACAATAGTGACAATCACCAGGGGAATACCTATACTAGTCTAAGTCTGATCTCTGTATGTAAGTAGGTCAAACTAATCAACATTTAAATGGGACACGCATTTAAATGGGACTACTGTTCCATAAATAAATTTGAGATTTTTTTTCTTTTTTAATGTTTTATTTATTTCTAGGAGACAGAGAGAGAGAGAGAGAGAGAGAGAGTGAGCAGGGGAGGGTCAGAGAGAGAGGGAGTCACAGACTGAAACAGGCTCCAGGCTCTGAGCTGGCGGTCAGCACAGAGCCCGATGCAGGGCCTGAACCCACGAACCGCGAGATCATGACCTAAGCGAAAGTTGGAAAGTCGGACGCTTAACCGACTAAGCCACCCAGGCGCCCCAAGTTTGAGGTTTTTAAAGAAGAAATTAAATAAAAACACACACACATTTGAATCAAAAAATTATACGCTGAAGCTATCTTATGAATAACAGTAATTAAATTCTATTCCATGAATCATCAGTTTCAAACAATTTAAAATTCCCGTTATCTCATTCAAGGGAGATGAAGATTTGAGGATTTCAACAAATACATAAAAATCTTGGTTCACTGAAATCAAACAAAATAAGTATTATTTTACCTTTTGAAAATTTAGATGATTTTATTGTAGAAACTTATTAACAGCTCATTCCTCCCACCAGTTGCCACATATGACTAAATGGGATAGAAGTGGATTAAAAAAAAAAAACAAACAACTTCAACAGAAACTGAGTTTTTACTCGTATAATATTTATGTCAATTTTTAGCAATTTATGTCAAGTTTTAAGTTTTAAACTTAAAAAGTTTAAGATGATTGTAGACTCACATGCCGCTTAAGAAATAACACAGAAAGACCTTGTGTACCCTCTTATCAGTTGTCTCCAGCGGTAAAGTTTGACAAAATTATAATGCAACGACACAGCCAGGGTAATGGCAATAACACAGTCAAGACACAGAATATTTCTATCACCACAGTATCATTGATGTTGCTCATCAATAGTTACACCTATTTCTCTCCTACCTGCACATCCTCCTTAACTGGTAAACGATCACTAATCTTTTCTCCATTTCCCTGATTTTGTAATTTCAAGAATGTTATATTAATGGAATTACGCAGCATGAAACCTTTGGAAATAGACTTTTTTTCTATTCAGTATAATTCTCTGGATATTCATTCCAGTTGCTGCATGTATCACTGAGTTGCTTACTTTTTATTACTGAGTAATATTCTGTAGTAAGAGTATACCAGTTGGTTTAACCATAGCCCTGTTGAAGGAAATATGGGTTGTGTGCAGTTTAGGCTATAATAAATAAAACTGTTATAACATTTAGGTACAGATTTGTGTGTAGATAAAAGTTCTAATTGCTGAACCATATGATAGTTTGGTGTTTAATTTTGAAGAAACTGCCAAACTGTTTTCCAGAGTGACCATCCAATAATATATTGAGCAAAGTAGGAGTGATTCAGTTTCTCTGATTCTGTCAACATTTGGTATTGTCACTGTTTTGTTTGTTTGTTTGTCTGTTTAGTCATTCAGAGAAGTATGCAATGATATTTTATTGTAGCTTTAATCTACATTTCCCTGATGGCTAATGATGTTGAACAGGTTTTCATGTGCTTATATGCCACCTGTATCTTCAATGAAATGTCTCTTCATGTTTTTCTCATTTTTCTAACAGATTTTTTTTACTATTGAATCTTAAGACTTCTTTATTATATACATAACCATTTGTCAGAAATCGTTTGTGAATGTTTTCTTAGTCTGTAACTTGCATTGCCATCTAACTGACAGTATCTTTATACAGCAAAAGTTAATTCAAATGAAGTCTAATTTGTCCGTTTTTCCTATTATGGATCCTGCTTTTGATGTCCAGTCAAAGAATTCTTTGCCTAGACATAGATTCCAAAGAACTCTATGTTTCCCTTTTTCTAAGAGCTTATACTTTTATATTTTACAATTAAGTCGGTGATAAATGTGTTAATTTTTATTTAAGATGTTAGGTTTTAGATAAGACTTTTTTTTTTTTCTGCTTATGACAAGTTCCCTCCATTGAATTGGTTTTGCAACTTTGTTAAAGATCAGTTGAGCAGAGTGCCTAGGTTGAGTCTGGGTTGAGTCTGGGTGTCTGACTTGGCTCAGGTCATGATTTCACAGTTTGTGGGTATGAGCCCTGAGTGAGGCTCCATGCTGACATCACTGGGTATCCCTCTCTCTTTGCCCTTCTCGTGCTCATGCTCTCTTTCTTTAAAAAAATAAGACAGTTTTTTGAAATCAGTTGAGCATATTTGTATGAGTCTATTTCTAAATTCTCCATTCTATTTCATTGATCTATGTAGCTCATTCTCCATCAATACCAGAGGTTTTGGTTAGTACAGTGATAAAATATCGCTTAAAATCAGGTCAGTTGAATTCTCCTACTTAATTCCTAACTTTCAAAAACAATTCTCACTGTTTATTTTAGTTACTTTGCTTTTCTATATAAATTCTATATACATAGAATAACTATGTCTATGCCTACAAAGCAGTTGGCAGGGTTTTTAATAGGAATTTTGCTAAAATCTGAATCTCAATGTAGGGAGAATTAACATCATTACTGTATTGAGTTTTCCAACCATCTTTTAAAATTTATTTTACCCAATATTTCATCGTTTTCAATATACTATCCTATACATGTTTTGCTAGGTTTATATCTGTTTTTTTTCACTTCTTGAGTAATTTTAAATGTCATTATAATTACAATGTTTCTGTGTCCACTTGTTCATTGCTAGTATGTAGAGGTACAGTATATATGTATATGCTGATCTTGTATCATCTGATCTTGCTGAATTTACTTATTAGTTCCAGGTAGGGGTGTGTGTGTGTGTGTGTGTGTGTGTGTGTGTGTGTGTAGACTTAGATTCCCCTGGTAGACAATGATGTCATCTGCAAATAAGAAATACTTTACTTCGGGGTGCCTGGGTGGCTTAATCGGTTAAGCATCCGACTTTCGCTTAGGTCATGATCTCGCGGTTCGTGCGTTCAAGCCCCATGTCGGGCTCTGTGCTGACTGCCAGCTCAGAGCCTGGAGCCTGTTTCAGAGTCTGTGACTCCCTCTCTCTCTGACCCTCCCCTGCTCACGCTGTCTCTCTCTCTCTCCTAGAAATAAATAAAAAATTTAAAAAAAAGAAATACTTTATTTCTATTTTTTCAATAAAAAATGTCTCTTCTCTCTCTCTCTCTCTCTCTCTCTTTTTTTTTGGTCTTTTATTCACTGGCTAGAATTTGCTACACTATGTTAAATAAGAGTGGTGAGAATGAACATTCCTACTTTGTTCCTGCTCTTAGCAGAAAAGTATTTAATGAATCACCATTAATAATGTTAATTGAAGGCTTTTATAGACTTTTTATCACACTGAGGAAGTCCCCTATATTCCTATTTTTCTCAGAAAAAAATTATCATGAATGGGTTTTAAATTTAGTCACGTTTTTTTTTCTGCATTGATTAATATGTTCTTGTGATTTTCCTTCTTTGGCCTGTTAATATGGTGGGTCACAAGACTGACTTTATTTATTTTTTTAAATTTTTTATTTATTTCTGAGAGAGAGACAGCATGAGCAGGGGAGAGCCAGAGAGAGGGAGACAAAGCATCTGAAGCAGGCTCCAGGCTCTGAGTTGGCTGTCAGCACAGAGCCCGATGCGGGGCTCAAACCCACAAACTGAGATCATGACCTGGGCTGAAGTCGGACACTTAACCGACTGAACCACCCAGGTGCCCCAAGACTGACTTTAAAATAATGAGGTCTGCATTTCTAAAATAAATCTCACTAGGTTTTCAGGTATAATTCTTTTTACACATTACTGAATTCTATTTGATAACGTTTGTTGAAGTTTTGCATTCATGTTCATGGGGGATATCTGTCTCTAGTTAACTTTTTTTGTTCTATATTAGTCTGATTTTGTATGAGAGTAGTACTTCTAATCTAAAATGAATTAGAAAGTGTTCCTCTCCTACTTTCTGAAAAATATTGTGTAGATTTAGTGATAAATTCTTAATCATTTGGTGGAATATTTTAGTGCTAGTGAAATCATCTGAACTTGAATATTTATTTAGGAAATGTTTCCACTGCAGACTTAGTTAATAGTTAAAAGAGCTTTCGAATTGTTGATTTTACATTGGGCAAATTATTATTTTTTTTTTTTAAATTTTCTTCTTTACGTGTTTTTTTTTTACTTAAGTTTTTAAATTATACTTTCCACATTTTCATGTGTGCACACCCACCTTGTCCCTCCTGCCCTCCCCTATCCTCACACATCTCCAGTCCTCTTTTGAAGCATTCAAGTTCTCATGGTTTCCCCACCTCCCCCCCTTCTTCTCCCCCTTGGTCCTCTGTTAAGTTCCTCCTAATCCTCCTATACGTGCACACATATGATATTTGTCCTTCTCTGCCTGACTTATTTCGCTCAGCATAACACCCTCAAGGTCCATCCATGTTGCTACACATGGCCAGATTTCATTGTTTCTCATTGCCATGTAGTATTCCATGGTATAGATAAACCACATCTTCTTGATCCATTCATCTGTTGATGGACACTTAGGCTCTTTCCATGTTTTAGCTATTGTGGAGAGTGCTGCTATGAACATTGGGGTACATGTGCTCCTATGCCTCAACATTTCTGTATCCCTTGGGTAAATTCCTAGCAGTGCTATTGCTGGGTCATAGGGGAGTTCTATTGTTAGTTTCCTTAGGAACCTCCACACTGTTTTCCAGAGGGGCTGTACCAGTTTACATTCCCACCAACAGTGTAGGAGGGTGTACATTGGGCAAATTATAGGACATTGAGTTTTCAAGGATTGCTCTATTTGAAGTTATTAAACTTAACAGTGTAGAATTATGGCTTGATTATCATTTTGATGTGTGCAGAAATATCCTTTGCTCCATTTCTAACATTGGTAATATGTGTCTTAAGTTTTTCTGTAAGTCTTGCTAGAAGCTTGTCAATTTTATTAATCTTTTCAAAGGACTGGCTTTTGTCCATTAATTTTTGTATTTATTTTGTTTTTAATTTAACTGATTTCTTTTTTATATATATATTTTATTTATTTCTAGGACAGAGAGAGAGAGAGAGACAGCGTGAGCAGGGGAGGGTCAGAGAGAGAGGAAGATACAGACTCTGAAACAGGCTCCAGGCTCTGAGATGGCAGTCAGCACAGAGCCCGACGCGGGGCTCGAGCCCACGAACCGCGAGATCATGACCTGAGCGAAAGTCAGACGCTTAACCGACTAAACCACCCAGGCGCCCCATAATTTAAGTGATTTCTTCTATTTATAATCTCCTTCTCTGTGTCTGCTTTAAGTGTATTTTTGATTTTATGTATATATGTATGTATATAAGTTCATTCCTTTGGTAGGAACTTACATGTTTGACTAAGGCTTTTCCTCTTTTTTTTTTTTTTTTTTGAGAGACATAGAGGGGTAGAGGGAGAGGAACTCTCAAGCAGTCTCCACACTCATCTCACAGCTCCATGCCACCAGGCTCCATCATGACCTGAGCCGCAATCAAAAGATGGAAACTTACCTGACTGAGCCACACAGGTGCTCAAAGGCTTTTCCTCTTTTCTAATGTAGGCATTTAGTGCTATAAACTTCATTTTTAGCAATGCCCACAAATCTTGACATGCTGTATTTCATTTTTTTAATTTTTAAAAGATATTTTATTTATTTCTGAGAGAGAGAGAGAGGCAACATGAGGAGGAGAGGTCAAAGAGATAGGGAGATACAGAATCCAAAGTAGGCTCCAGGCTCTGAGCTAGCTGTCAGCACAGAGGCCTACGCCGGGCTCAAACCCAAGAACCGAGGGATCATGACCTGAGCAGAAGTCAATGCTTAGCTGACTGAGCCACCCAGGCACCCCAAGATGTTGTATTTTCATTTTAATTCAATTCAATATATATTTTTTAATATTCCTAGAAAAAATTTTAAATATTTATTCATTTTTGAGAGAGAGAGAAACAGAGCACTAATGAGGAGGGGCAGAGAGAAAGGGAGACACAGAATCTGAAACAGGCTCTAGGCTCTGAGCTGTCAGCAGAGATCCCAATGTGGGACTCAAACTTCATGAACTGTGAGATCATGACCTGAGCTGACGTTGGACATTTAACCATGTGAGCCACCCAGAAGCCTCAATATTCCTAGAAACTTTTTATTTGACTTATGGATTATTTAGAAGTATATCTTTAGGGGTGCCTGGGTGGCTCAGTCAGTTAAGAGTCTGACTTTGGCTCAGGTCATGATCTTACAGTTCATAGGTTTGAGCCCTGTATTGGGCTCTCTGCTGTCAGCACAGAGCCTGCTTCAGATCCTCTGTCTCCCTCTCTCTTTCCCTTCCCCACTTGCTCTGTCTGCCTCTTTCAAAAATAAACTTTATTTTTTTTTTTACAAATAGTTTATTGTCAAATTAGTTTCCACATAACACCCAACAAAAATAAACTTTAAATAAAAAGGAAGTATATTCTTAGTTGCCAAGTATTTGGATATTTTTCTATAGTCTTTATTTTATAATGAATTTATTGAGATATGATAGACACACAAAAATCTATATATATATTTAACATGTACACCTAGATGAGTTTGGAAATAAGTATACACCCATGAAACCATCACCACAATAGTACCCTTTCACCAACACCATCCTGTTTTCCTCTCCCACCAGGCCCTGGAAGCCTCATTCTACTCTCTGCTTCTATGAGTTTGACTATCTTAGATTCTTCATATAAGTAGGATCATGTACAATTTTTTTTCTCATGTCTGGATTATTTCACTTACCTTAATGCCCTCCAGGTTCTTATCACAAATGACAAGATTTCCTTCTTTTTAAAGACTGAATAAGATTTCACTCTATTTAAATACTACATTTTCTTTATCCCTTCATCAGTGGACATTTACATTGCCTCCATGTCTTGGCTATTTGAATGGTGCTATCACACACATGAAATGCAAATTTCTTCAAGATCCTGATTTCAATTCTTTTGAATATATACGCAGCCACATAAAAGAAAAAAAGACTCAAATAAATGACATCAGAAATAAAAGGGATAAATTACAGCAAACACCACAGAAATACAAAGGACTATAAAAGAATATTATGAAAAATTATTTGACAGCAAATTGAAAAACCTAAAAGAAATGGTTTAATTCCTGGAAACATATAACCAAAGAACTGAATCAGGAAGGAATAGAAAATCTGAATAGACTGATTACCAGCAAGGAAATTTAATCAATAATTGAAAAAGAAAAACACAAAACAAAACAAAATAAAAGAACAAGAAATGAAAGTCTAGAACCAGGTGTAAATTCTACCAAATTCACAGGTAAATTCTATCAAACATTTAAAGGAGAGGTAATAATACCTATTCATCTCAAATGATTGAAAAAAAATAGAAATAGAAGGAAAGCTTCCAAATTCATTCTCTGAAGCCAGCATTACTGTGATACCGAAACCAGAATCAGATAAAGACACTACAGGAAAAAAAAAAAAAAAGCAGCAGGCCATCTCTAATGAACATAGATGCAAAACTCCCCCACAAAATATCAGTAAACCAAATTCAATAATGCATTAAAACAATCATTCACCATCATCAAGTGGGATTTATTCCTGGGATACAAGCGTGGTTTAATATTCACAAATCAATGTGATATATCACATCAATGAGAGAAAATATAAAAATAATATAATCATTTTAATAGATGCAGAAAAAGCATTTGGCAAAGTACAACCTCCATTCATGATAAAACCCCTCAACAAAAGAGATTTAGAAAGAACATATCTCAAAATAATTAAGGCCACATATGAAATAACCACAGCTAATATCACACTCAACAGTGAAAAACTGAGAGCATTCCCCTAATATCAGGAACAAGAAAAGGATGTCCACTCTCACCACTGTTTTTCAACATAGTACTGGAAGTCCTAACCATAACAATTAGACAACAGAAAGAAATAAAAGGCACCCAAATTAGTAAGGAAGAAGTAAAACTGTCACCATATGCAGATAACATAATACCATATACAGAAAACCATAAAGACACCGCCAAAAAACTAATAGAACTAATAAATGAATTCTGTAAAGTTTCAGCATAGAAAATCAATGTAAAGAAATCCATAGCATTTCTAAACACTAATAATGAAGAAGAAAAAAGAAAGAAATTAAGAAAACAAATCCATTGAGGCTGCTGGGTGGCTCAGTCAATTGAGCATCTGACTTTGGCTCAGGTCATGATCTCACAGTTCATGAGTTCAGCCTCCACATCAGGCTCTGTGCTGACAGCTCAGAGCCTGGAGCCTCTTTCAGATTCTGTGTTTCATCTCTCTCCTCCCTTCCCCTGCTCATTCTCTCTCTCTCTCCCTTTCTCTCTCTCTTTCAAAAATAAATAAAAACATTAAACAATTTTTAAAACAAAAACAACCCCTTTATAGTTGTATGAAAAATAACAATGTAACAAGGAATAAACTTGATCATGGAGGTGAAAGACCGGTACTCTGAAACCTATAAACCATTCATACTTTTTTTAAAATTTTTTTTTTAATTTATTTTTAGGAGAGAGAGAGAGACAGCGTGAGCAGGGGAGGGTCAGAGAGAGAGGGAGTCACAGACTGAAACAGGCTCCAGGCTCTGAGCTGGCAGTCAGCACAGAGCCCGACGCGGGGCTCGAACCCACGAACCGCGAGATCATGACCTAAGCGAAAGTCGGACGCTTAACCGACTAAGCCACCCAGGCGCCCAAACCATTCGTACTTTAAAAGCTATAAAACATTGATGAAAGAAATTTCAGAGGTGCCTGTGTGGCTCAGTCAGCTAAGCTGCCAACTTCAGCTCAGGTCATGATCTCACAGTTTGTGGGCTCCACTCTCACATCTGAGCTGTCAGCACAGAACCTGGAGCCTGCTTCCGATTCTGTACCTCTCTCTCTGACCCTCCTGCTCACGCTCTGTGTTTCTCTCTCTCTCTCTCAAAAAAAACAACAACAACAACAACAAAAAACATTAAAAAGTTAAAAAAAGAAAAAGAAATTGATGACAAGACAAAGAAATGGAAAGATATTCCCTGCTAATGCATTGGAAGAATAAATATTATTAAATTGTCCATAGTACTCAAAGAAATCTATAGATTTAATGCAATTACTATCAAAATACCAACAGCATTTTTCACAGAACTAGAAAAAAATATTCTAAAATTTATATTGAACTATAGAAGATGCAAAATACCCAAAGCTATATTGAAAGAGAAGAACAAAACTGTAGGTATCACAATCCCAGATTTCAAGATAAATTACAAAGCTGTAGTAATCAAAACAGTCTGGTAATGGCACAAAAACAAATATATAGATCAATGGAATGGAACAGAGAGCCCAGGAATAAGCCCATGATTATGTGGTCATTAATGTTTAACAAAGAGGCAAGAATATTCAATGGGAAAAAACAGTCTCTTCAACAACTGGCATTGGGAAAACTAACAGCTACATGTTAAAGAATGAAATTGGATGACTTTCTTATGCTACACTCAAAAAATAAACTCAAAGTGTATTAAAGACCTAAATGTGAGATCTGAAACCAAAAAAAAAAAAAAAAATTTCCAGAAGAGACCACAGAAAGTAATTTTTCTGACATCAGCCATAACAACATTTTTTAGATGTGTCTTTTGGGGCAAGAGAAAGACAAATAAACTACTGGGACTACATCAAGATAAACAGCTCTTCACAGCAAAGTAAACACTCAATAAAACTAAATGACAATGTACTAAGGGGAGAAGATATTTGTAAATGACATATCTGATAAAAAGTTAGTATCCAATATATATAAAGAACTTCTACAATTCAACACCAAAACAAAACAAAACAAATGATCAAATTAAAAAATGGCAGATGTAAACAGACATTTCTCCAAAGAAGACATACAGATGGCCAAGAGATACATGAAAACATGTTCAACATCACTCATCATCAGTGATATCCAAATCAAAATCACTCTGAAATATCACTTCACGCCCATCAGAATGGCAAAAAATAAAGCAAAACCAAACAAGAAAGAACAAGTGTTCTTTTTCAAGGGAGGATGCAGAGGAAGAAAACTAAAACAAACAAACAAACAAACAAAAAACAAAAAATCAAAACCTCATCATGCACTGTCAGTAAGAATGCAAAATGGTGCAGCCAGTGTAGAAAGCAGTATGAAGGTTCCTCAAAAAAGTAAAAATAGGATTACCATATTATTCAGTAATTCCACTATTAGGTATTATTTTTGTATTTATCCAAAGAATACAAAAATCCTAATTTTTAAAAGATACATGTATACCTATGTTTACAGCAGCATTATTTACAATAGCCAAATTATGGAAGTAGCCAAAGTGTCCACTGTTTGATGGATGGATAAGGAAGAAGCTGTGTATATATATCAATGGAATATAACTCAGTCATAAAAAGATAATGAAATCCTGCCATTTGCTACAACATGATGGGTCTAGAAAGTATAATGCTAAGTGAAAGAAATTAGTCACAGAAAGGCAAATACATTTGATTTCATTCATATGTTGAATTTAAGAAAGAGAAAGAAGAAAGAAAGAAAGAAAGAAAGAAAGAAAGAAAGAAAGAAAGAAAGAAAGAAAGAAAGAAGCAGAAAGGAAAGGAGATAAAAAAAGAAAACCCATTTAACTAGAGAAAACAAACTGAGGGTTACCAGAGGTGAGGTGGCAGTGTGTATGTGAAAGAGATGAAAGGGATGAAGAGTATTCATCATGATTAGCATTTACTAATGTATAGAATTGTTGAATCACTATATTGTACACCAGAAACTAATATAACACTGTTAACTATACTAAAATTTTAAAAAATTTCTGAATCTTTCTTCTATTTCCCCCACCCTGCTGTTAAGACCAGTTATTGGTTTTCATTGCTGTAACTATATATTTAAATCTAAAGGTTTTCCTTTTACCTTCTATTCTGTAACTGAGACTTCCTATTTACTTGCTAAGATACTTAATTCTTTTATTTGTTTCAAACATGCTTATATTCATTAAAACGTTTATTATGGTTGTTTTAACATCTTTGTCAGTCAATACCAACATTTCTGTTATAGTTCTGTGAGCATCAACTGATTTTCCTATTTCAATCATTGTGATCTTGTTTCTTGGTATGATAAATGAACAATTAATGGTAATAGTTACTATATTTATAACTTGTAAATATAACATCAGGAATGTTCTAAAACATATACTGCTGACTGATAAAAAGGGGAAAACAGATTGAGATACAGTATAACACTACTTACATAAAATAACACATGACAAAACACATAAGCACATAAACAAAAATGTGTGCTATGATAATTTACCCAAATAAGATGATAAACGTTAAGCCTATTAGAATAGTTGTGTTGTAACTGAAGAGGATGGAGTTTTAAGAGATTTGAAATATGGGCATCAAAAGTAACAAATAGGTGAAAATCGAGATATAACTGACTTCAAGAAATGGTTAGAAGTGGCAGTACAAGGGCTAAAATAGTCTCATGCATTGCCGTTGGATCAGTATTATTTACAATAATAGATAAAGGAAAGCCTGATATAAACTTAATATTTAGAGATATGAGAGTAACCATCGAATCTATGTACTCAAACAAGACAGTTTTTTAAAAATAAAATGAGGTAAGTGTTGGAGACGCCTAAGGCTCATCACTGCTGCTTTTCATTATAGAGGTTTTGTGTATGTTTTTAATTTTTACTATTTGAATCTTTTAATTTTATAGATTTTATATCAGCAAATTTGATTTATTTTAGTCAATTAATTGGCGATTTCATAATTATGTAGCTATTACCTGGAGAGCTATCTAGTATTAGAAAAAAGGGTAGGACCATTACTGAAAACAAAACTGGAACATTAATTTTATTGAAGGAATTAATTTTCTTTAGCAGTAATTTTTTTTCCTGCCTTGTTATCAAAACAATAGCCAAAGTGTGAATTAGGCAGATTATCAAAATAATTCATTTTATTTTTCTGTGTTGTACTAAAGATAACGTATCTTACTTAAAATTCCCTGTTTATTTTGAATGGATACAATGAATTACCCAGTACAAACCAGTCATGTGGAACATTTCATTAGGAAAGAACTGTCAATTCTTACACACTAAATGACATTTCATGTTTCACAATCACTTCAATGATTCTATATTTTCCTGAAGTGTTTTATTACCAGATGTCACCTCGTAAAGTGTCAGGAAAAAAAGGAAACATAAGGACATAATAAAATATATCGCAGACTTTTAAACAAGTGCAGGTCTTTGCATAGGTTAGCATTAGTAGTTGATTTCAGCTTCCGGATTTTGTTGTATGCTTTATTTATAATTATTTTTCCTTCTTATGTTATCTTCATTGATGTTTTATTAAGATATACATTAACTAAAGGCAAGTCCTGTGTAAAACCTACCATAAATAATTTTACTTTAAAACCTTGTGGTTTTGTTTTTGTTTTTGTTTTTTTTTGGGTGCTACAAAACGACTAATCAAAAAGTTGATAATATAAACTTGAGGGGCGCCTGGGTGGCTTAGTCGGTTAAGCGTCCGACTTTCGCTTAGGTCATGATCTCGCGGTTCGTAGGTTCGAGCCCCGTGTCGGGCTCTGTGCTGACTGCCAGCTCAGAGCCTGGAGCCTGTTTCAGAGTCTGTGTCTCCCTCTCTCTCTGACCCTCCCCTGCTCACGCTGTCTCTCTCTTTCTCTCTCCTAGAAATAATAAATTTAAAAAAATTTTTTTAAAAAGTTGATAATATAAACTTGAAAAGAAAATGTCTTCCTTTAGACAATGCTTAATGTAACCTCAACTTTTCACTAGATAAATACATTAGGCTATTTAAACAATTATACATTATATAATATTTGCAGCATTTAAATATGAAATACAGAGCTTATCCTATGGAGATATCAACTTAATCTTTTACAAGTCTTCCTCACAGACCTAGGAAGATAGACCAAAGGCACTTATGAGCAACCACGGTGATGACAGCTATTTAGAATTAGTAAACATTTTTTTCAAACATTTTTTGTTTCTACCAGCTTGGTGTATCTTTTACTAGACCTGCATTATTGTTGGAAATAACAATAATGAATAAAATCTATTTAGGCATGTAACCATAGATGAGCAAGCAAAAAATCACAAGAAACCAAGAGGAAAAGAGAAAGGAGAACCTCAGAAGAATGGTCTGTTGAACTCAGAAATGGAGATATTGCTGAAGCAAGGGATCATCTTTCAGTAATCACAGCATTTCAAAGTAAGGAAAACTGGAGGTAAAGACTGGAGCTTTCCCCAGGTAGGGAATCCGACAGATTTTCTTTTCTTTTCTTTTCTTTTTTTTTTAAGAGAGAGATAGATTGCAAGTGGGGGAGGGGCAGAGAGAGAGAGAGAAAAACAGACAGACAGAATCCAAAGCAGAATCAAGCAGGAGGCGAGACTCGAACTTATGGAACTGTGAGATCATGACCCGAGCTGGAAGTCAAAATCTGACACTCACCTGAATGAGCTACCCAGGTGCCCCTCTGACAGATTTTCTAGAGCCACCCTCTTCCATCTACCATAAACTAAAGGTCTAAGAGTGCTAACACATTAGTGGAATAATCAACTGGTAACAATATAGGGAATAACACCCTTAACCTGAGAAGGAATATCTACAAATAAACAAAAAACATTGGACCTAACAAAAAATATTGAAATTATCCCATGTAATATAAGGGGGAAAAAAATAACAACTAACATAAAAAAAATGTGTTGGAGGGCTTAACCACTGTAACCATATAGATGAATGTAATGAGATATATAAACTTTGGGAAAAAAATGATAAATCTGGCATTCTTGTTTGAATATCTTACAAAACATTCAAGAGCATCTATAGAAAACACTCTAAAACTAACAAGAGAGTTTGGCAAAATTTTTATTTAGTAAACTGACCTGTAAAAACTTCTCTTCTCCAGCAATAACAAATGAGAAAATGTGACTTTAAGTAGGTGCCAGTCATCCTAGCAACAAAAAAACAATAGTCTCTGAATAAATCTAACAAAACATGTGAAAGGTATTTATGGAGAAAATTATGAAAAATAATTAAAGCATAAAATAAAATAAAACCTCAAAAAAGTTTATTATATTTTAATTGGAAGATTCTCTATTAGAGAAATGTCAATTTTCTTTAATTTAATATATAATGCAATTTTATTCAAAATCATGATGGGATTTTTATAAGCTCAACAAATTCACCCTAAAATCAATATGATATACTTAAGATCCAATAACAGTGAAAATATTGAGAAAAAAAGAATTAAAAAGAAAGAATTTTTCTAACAAAAACATAAAGTAGTTGAAGACATCATTGTATATTTAGAAAGATGGATATATAGATCAAAGGAATAAAGCAGCCAAAAACCAGACTAAAGCATATATGAGACTTTGGTATAAAACCTGGTATATCAGAGGCAATAAGACAGTCTGTTCAATAAATCGTGTTGGCCAATTGCCTTTTCATAGGAAAATAAAGTAAAATAATATTTTTATCTCTCCTCTCTCTTTTGTCTCTCCAAGCTTAACTGTAGAAACCAATCTTAAATATTATTAAAATTTTTGGAAACACATGTAGTGAAGGATCTTATTGCCTCAGGGTGGAAGAGGATGTCTAAAACAAGATATAAAAAGTAGTATAAAATGAGAGATACAGATATTAATATTCAAGTTTGGATATTATTTTAGAAAAAAAGGATGTAATACCACTTGCTATAAAATATGGCTGCCATGAAAATATGTCTCAAGTCACATATGGCAGGAGGTATAATGACCTCCAGATTTTGAGGGAGTTCAGATATTTGATTGATGAACTCCAGATATTACAGTCTTGAAGTCCATTATCCAGTTCATGATGGGGCTGCACTTCTCTCAGCCTTCTCCAGCCAGTGACTGAGGGCAGGAAAATACTAGGGTGACACATTCTTGGAGACCGTGGACTCCAAAGAGAACTTGGCTCCACAGTTTTCACCAAAACTTTCTTAGAACTGCTCCACAGTCTAATCTTTTCCTTACTCAACCTTCCTTCTTTCAGTCTTACCTCCTCTGAATTAGACATGCCTCTTGGTTTGACAAGTCTCCCAGCCTCTTCTAATTCTTTGCCAATTTTTTCTTCACACTTGTTTTCTCCTCTTGTATAGCTAATCTCCCCTTTGTGTCTGATTCTCAAAGAACATGAATTAACACAGAGTATCAAACACCAAGAAATAAAAGCAGAAGTTAAAAAAGAATGACAGAAAAACTTAACATCAACTTTTGTCTGTAAGATGTAATAGGAAATTTATTACAGGATCATAGAAGCATGATATGACTTGCATATTCATGGAAGAAAAACAACTATCATAAAAATAATCACCTCTATCAGCAGTTGGCCAACATAAAAATGATTAGGTAGTAAATATTTTCATTTTCTTCTTCCAAGTTGCAAAATTGAAAGTGGTATATAGTACTTATGAAGCCATTTAAAATGTAACCTTTTAAAAATATAAAATTATTTTAGCTCAAGGCCCTAAGGAGGAGGAGGAAGATGAAGAAAAGAAGAAGAAGAGGAGAAAGAGGATAAAGGAGAAGAAAGAGAAGAAAAAGAAGAAAAGCCAACCATTGTGTGATGACGACAATATTCAGATAATGACTCTGGGTGACCCATCACAAAGGTAAGACTAGTCCAGTCTATGAGACTGGTGTTCAAAACCCACCCCCTAAATGAATTTTGAAAAAACTGTAGCCATTTGTACATGTTTAGGATGACTCTTAACATTTTCATCTTCAGTTTAACAAAGGATATAATTACAGCCAAAATTATATTGTACCTGTGTTTAAGCACACTTTTACTAAAAATTTGGATCTATATGTTTAGTTTATTCAACTTATGGAAAATGTATGTCTAAAAGTCCAAATGTCAAAGCTGGTCCTATCTTTCTCAAATCCAGACTCACTCCATATCACACACCCACATCAACTTTGTTTTTCATTGTAAGTATAATGATAAGAATCAGCATCACTAAACCCATATCATCTCTGATTTTGAATTCTAGGAGCTAGGTTAAATGATGGGTGAATAGATGTAGAAATGAGAAGTGGGCACATGGACAGATAATTGCTAGATAGAGGCAGGCAGGCAAACAGAGAGGCAAAAAAGACATTTGCCCCAGAGATTGTTATACCCTGGTATTATGCCACAATTGGATATGGCATGAGTTGGTGAGAGTTGCTTTTTCCTCTGTAAAGTTGTAGCAAACGGGTTCCAATGAGAGACAGGTGAGGAAAAGCCACATATATCTCCTAAGTCAGACTAGTTATGGAAAGGGTACATATAGAATTGATCATCTGGAAGATAATACCTTCCAATTCTCTTTGCCCAGGTACCATACTCTCCCCACCCCAAAAGTGGTTGATTACCTCTATAGTTACATATACCCCAACTTGAAGACCACTAGTCTGGGAACATTTACGACAATAACAGTTCAACACAAAAAGTGTTTGGTGGTGATGGTAGTATTGGTTTGAATGAATATGAAATTCCAAGCTTATAAATTTAAGAATTCTCTGACATTGCATACCTGTTGTTATTCTTTCCCATTTGGTTCTAATTTGTGTATGTCAGCAGGACATTCTCATTCCTTGAATTTCTTTATCAGCCTTCTGAAAGGATTGGTCCTTACACTGGGGGATGGCAGAGTTTGCTCCACTAACAGTGCCTGTGATTGATAGTGACTGATAGATTACCAATTGCTTAACTTTTTCTCCCTACTTAAAAGCTCCAAGAAGACATGAGATCACTCTGAGGAAACCAGGCGATATCAAAAGAAGGCTGTGATTTTTCCACCATTCATATGGGTTTAGACATTCAAATGCAAAGTTAAGTTGGGGTTTTTTGAAGTGTATTTTTCTGCAAAAATCATCACTGAAAGCATAGTAATATGCCTTTGTTAAATGTAATACAAGTTATCATATGTTGTTTAAAAACTAATAAAAATAAATTGGTTCTCACCTGAGTAATGTAGCACACAATAAGATGCAAGATGTTTTTCTTCAGTTCTATTAAAGTTGATATAACAACTAACTCTCTTCTGAACATTTACTAAGGACCCCTTCTAATGAAATAAACAGACTTTAAAACCCTAAAGACCTGAATGTGAATGAAAAATATAAGAAAGAAAAAAAAAACATTGCCATTAGAGTTGCAATACACAGTGTACAAAGAAACAAAATGTTTTGATAAAATCTACCAGAAAACATGATAGAACATGACGAGATGGCTTTCCAGTCTTATTAACTGAAACATCAGTTTACAATAGACAGAGGCTTCTATAGTATGCAGTTTTCAGGGAGTACCTAAATCCTGGTTCTGAAATAGTCAAACAGGTATTAATACCTCACCAGGGCAAACCTGACTATTAATGTTCTAATTCATTTCTTTTAAGAATAAATTGATTTGTTGGAATGAACACAAACATTTACACACATGTAATTCATCTCTTTTACACAAATAATCTACCCTTTTGTACTTACTAACAATTATATATATGCCATATCATATTTAAGTACCCAATGTGTGTGTACATTTTTATGTTCTCTTAGAAAACATGTTTTTCTTGTTTTACTCAAGTGAATTCAGGTTAATGTATATTCTAATAAAAGAATGGCTTATAAAGAAATTCCTAGCAGAAAATAGCTATTTTTGCCTTTGTATATTTTAAAAGGCATGCCTGAATGGTTTACTGAGATATAAAAGTACATAAAAGCTTTATTAGTGTTTTATTAAGGGACTAGATGCATAAAAAATAAGTGACTTCCCTGGTGCTACTCTATAAATAAAAATGATCTCCCTGGTAATAAATGATCTCTCTGCTCCTTTTGTGGTCTCAGTCTTTGATTACAACAAAACATTGGCATTGTGTTGCAATCAGCACAACACAGATTCTGGTCCAATCTCTGCCTCTAAAAGACCTTGCTTTTTAATGAAGAACTTGCATAGGAGATCTTATAGTTGTTCCCTTTAAAGCTCTCCACAACTGGTCAAATTTGTGTCTCTAGAAATTGGGCATTTTGCAATGCTTCCTTGGACAGGGCAATGCCTTGAGAAAGATTATTTGGAATGGGACTTCTCTAGAGATTTGAAACATCAATCTGCACGTGACACATTAAGCAATGCTGTTCAGAATGTCCACGCATACGCACACACACATGCGCGCACACACAAAGTCAACTAGAAATTATTAATGCATGAAAAATGGAAAATAGGTTCAATAGAAAGACTCCATTATCTAACAAATGATGTGCTTTCAAAGCACATTAAAATCCTACAAATCTTAACAGTACTGGTTTATTAGAGAACAGTTGCTTTGCTTCTGGAATCACTGTTTCAGAGGCAAAGTGTATCTCATTTCACTTGCGATTTTATAATGAGATTCAAACCAACATTAAAGAGTGGCATATTTGTTTTCTGAAGGATATTCCCCAGGCATGCCCAAAGCCAGGCTGGCTTCCTGTCTGTGCCATTGTTTGCACATTTTGTAAATATCACTTGAGTTTTTCTGTATCCTATCATAAACTCCCAAATTCCAAATGACCTCCCAAATCTACCGTACCACAAATGCTGCTTTAATATCTTGGAAGACACAGTTCTGGGATTTAAAAAAAAAAAATTCTCTTCAACAAAGGTCACCTAAACACCATCTTCACAAAGGGAAGACATTTTTACTGTCTATTCTATCTCCATTTTGATAGTAGGCTGCCTGCTGCCTACTTTGCATTCTGTTCTCTAAAAGGCTTATTAATGGGGTCTAGAGGGAGGCTGTCAGAAATGGCAGACTGAATCAAGGGATTTTCCTTCAACATCCAAATGACACACTGAAGCTAGAGAATTAAACAGATGACTACCCAGTGCCCTTTTGTCTGAAGATGAAGGTGGGATTGCCAACTTGCAAACCAATGACTGACATTTGGGTGGATTAAACCATCCTGCTATTGTACTGCTAGTTTATAATCACTACTGTTTTCTTGATCTCAAGTGTCTCAGCAAAAGCCTTCTCAGTTCTTAGTCATGTTTGTAGAAGCCCTCAGCTGAGCTTTTGCTGTAAACATTTATCTACCAAGAAGCAGTGTTCTGACACTAACTGAGAAGAAGCGTTGGCTTCTAGGTATTTAATTAAAACATTAAGGGAAAAAGCGTCCCTGTCAACATTCACAAGTACTTTCCTATAGCTGAGGGTTGCTGTAATTGAGTTTCCCTGTAAATGCATTCCTCCCCTCCCCAGCCTTCTCTGAGAGCAGCAATAGCTTGAGGTTCACTTTGCTTCATGCTGTTAGTTGTGGCTTTGAGACTTTGCCCCATGCTGTCACTTTCCTGATTCTCTCAATCTGGTTGTTAGCTTTAATTTCTAAAATCAAGATTGGATGGCAACAAGGGGCTTTAATGAAGAGTGAAAAAGTCATTTGTTAAACAGCATTAAGAATTCTTATTTGCACTGCTGTATAATGTGGTCAAGCCAAATGCTTTCTGCTTTTATGAATCATCCAATTTCCTTGCCACATAATTAATGTTAATAAGGGGAAGGCATTGTATAGGAATGAATTCATCATAATAGATGTTGGCTCTAGGTGTAGGTTCCTGGGGTGCCACCATTTTCATTTTGAAGTACTGTAGGAACCATTTATTTTAAGGAAGGACATGGAGAACAAATCATAAATGGTCATTTGAATGTTGACGAAGTTCATAAAATAGAAGTACTTAGTTTTCCTTAAAAGTTGCATTTTTCAGTGAAAAGATAGTAAAAAGATATCTAGTAATGCCATATTAGTGCACCTTTGTGAAAAGTATCATTTCTAAAAGCACATTTTTAAGCTACTCTGTGCCTTGGACCATTGAATGTAATAAAGGGAGATTGCCCATGCAATTCTCTCCAATGCATCAAGTCAATTGAGAGAAGAAGCTTTATTCTCCTTTCATAAAATGGAGAGGTGGAGATTTCACAAAACATCTTGAACCAATCAAGATTGTAGCAGCCAAGTGTTACAGGAAAGATGCAAAAGCAGTTATGGAATCTCTACTGAAGTTCTACATTCAAATGAAAATAATTTATGGGGTTCAGCATATTTGAAAGAGTTCACTCTTTTAAAGATAACATAGCTACATGCTTACTTCAATGTCATAATTTAGAATAGCCAAATTTACTTCATTGATATGAACAAGTTAACGTGTCAATTCAACAAGCACCTACTGAGGGTTTGTTAAACTGGTAACATTGTACTAAGTGAAAATATACAAAACTGTAAATATGCCCAAAAATATCACAAAATGCCCAATTTATGGGAATTACTTTTTTCTTAAAAAGAGAAAAATATGTTTAAGAGAAAACTATTTTTTGAAAACAAATAAAAATGCAGGCCATGTGCATACACTAAATTAAGCACTGTAGTCAATCAAATAAGAGCGTCACAGCAGGGCAAATGCAGATACAATGGCACGCCAGGCTATACTCCCCTTTTAGTTTCTGCAGTCCTTCTAGCTCATGCAATAAGTAGAGTTCTAGGCCATTTGAAGACTTGAACAAGCAAGCATCAAGTCTGCCTTGACTATAGTAACACTCTGACTGGTTCCCTGGCATTTCCTTTTGGTATCTGAGTCCCTCCCTTGATAAACTGCCATTTACTTGATATGTGAAATTGATTTCCTACCAGACTCTCGTTGGCCTTGCCCTTAATCCTGTTCTTAAGGCAGACACATTTCTATGTTTTGTACAACGACGATAATGGCAAACACCTGCCTGCCTGCTTCAGCATTCTCCTTACTTGTCAGGATTCTTGCCTGCTTTCTTGCCATATTTTCCTATGTCGTTGTACCCACTTGGATGTCTGTTTATTGCTTTTTTTTTTTTTAATATTTTTATTTATTTCTAGGAGAGAGAGAGACAGCGAGAGCAGGGGAGGGCCAGAGAGAGAGGGAGTCACAGACTCTGAAACAGGCTCCAGGCTCCAAGCTGGCAGTCAGCACAGAGCCCGACGTGGGGCTCGAATCCACGAACCGCGAGATCATGACCTAAGCGAAAGTCGGACGCTTAACCGACTAAGCCACCCAGGCGCCCCTGTTTATTGCTTATTGATATCATTTTCTATTTGAGTGTGAAACCTACCTGACTTATTACCAATAAAATCTGTAATGAGTATGACCTGTTCCTTACAACATATGCTTATTTTGGTCCATCACACGATCAATTTATTTGAAAAGGGCAATCTATAGTATATGCCTTCTAATATATTATCCTTCAGTGCTTTCCCCCTAGGACAGAACATGAGGAAGAACCACTTGGGATAAAAGAAGTTTCAAAGAGAGCATTTTGCTTGACATTATTCTATCTGCTCTCCAGGAAAGTAGATTTCCCTGTGGCTTACCCACTTCAACACCAGTCTCTGTCTATTAACTACCATTCTTGACATCTATCCCATTATCTAGGCACTCACTTGTACCTATTTATTTTTGGCTATTAAACTATCCTTTTAGAATTCAGTGCAATTCAACAAAAACTGATTAAACATCTACCACATTGCAGGCACCATGCTAAGTGCTAGAAAAACAAAGATGAATATACTGTCCCTGATCTGCAAAAGTTCTCATTTAATGAATACAGCTCTATCACTACCTGAAATCTGGAATTAACTCTATGAACCCTGGCTTGTGCCTGTATCTGACTAAACAGGGCATTTTTTTTCTAATTTATTTACCAATAACTTGTTTCCTAATTTGTCCGAAGGGCCATAAAAGCAAGCAGCATCCTGATTCTAAAGACTACTGCCTATTATTTTTTTACAGTTCTTAATAGCCAAAATTCTCAAAAAGATGATTTGCATTTGCTATCTCTATTCATTCATAACCCATTCATAACCCACTCCATTCTGAGTTCTATGCCCATCACTTGACCAAAATTGCAAGGCCCATCAGTAGTCTTTATATTGTAAGATTTAATGGACACTCTTCTACATACACCTAACTTAAGACATTGTTATTGGGGACTGTTGGCCATTCTCTTAAAAAATGTTTTTCACTCTAATTATCTGGGTGGCCATATTTTCTTGTTTTTTTCTATCTCCCTAACTGCCCTTTCTCAGTCTCTTTGTTGGCTAATTTTCTTCTGCTTATACTCAAAATGCTTTACATATTCAGTTATCCATCTTGAGCACTCTTTTCCCCATTTTCTCCATGTACATATTCTCCATAGGTAATATCAGTTCTGTGAATTTTTTAAGTAACATCGATATGTTCTCAGCTTATATTACAAACTTATAACTGTAGTAATAAAGTTCCAAATTTATATTTCTAAGCAAGGCCTCTCCTCTGATCTCTATTCTCCCATCTCTAACTAATTAGGCATATAGCAAGGGAAGACTGCTCCCCATCTTCTAGGGTTGTCCATATCATCCCCTAGGTGAATAGAATTTCCACTCCCTCTGTGCTGATACAATGTGAGGTCTCAAAGAAAACAGCAAGACACTTGTGCATAAACTGTTGGAGACCTTTCTAAATTAAAATATCCACCTAGATCTGTACTTAATTGCTCCGCTTATCTTTTTCACAAAAATGGCTTTTAGTATTGTTATTTCTATATCTTACTACCTTACTTGACAGGCCAAGTGTCAGGAAATATTTGTCATCCATATTTGTGATTTCTATATGCTTGCGTTTTCTATAATAGTTGTTTTTAATGTTTATTTTTTAGAGAGAGAGAGAGAGAAGAAGGGCGGGAGAGAGAGAAAGGGGAAGAGACACAGAGACACAGAATCCGGAGTAGGCTCAGGCTCTAAGCTGTCAGCACAGAGCCTGACGAAGGGCTCAAAATCACTAACTGTGAGATCATGACTGGAGCCAAAGTAGGACACTTAACTGACTGAGCCACCCCGGAGCTCTTATGCTCTGCAATACCTAAACAGTGGGTATTAACTGTTATTATACATCAAAAGCCCTGTGAAACTTAAAAAAAATCAGAGCCTTAACTCAAAATATCTAATGCAATAAATCAAAAGTGACAGCCATACACCTCTATTTTTAAAGTCTTATCCTAAATGTTCATCAATGGAAGAACAGAATAAGAAAACAACAGAATATTATATAGTCTTAAAAAAGAAGAAAATCTTGCCACTGTGACAACATGGATAAACCTGGAGTACATTACACTAAGTGAAATAAGCCAGACACAGAAGGACAAATAATGCATGACTCTACTTGCCTGAGATATATAAAACAGTCAAACTTAAAGAAGCAGGGAATAGAATGGTGGTTACCAGGTGCTAGTGGGTGGAAGAAATGAGAAAATGTTGGTCAATAAATAAAAGCTTTAAGTTCTACAAGATGAAAAAGTTTTGGAGATCTAATCTGTAGCAACGTGACTATAGTTAACAATATTGTATTGTCTGCTTAAATTTGCTAAGAGGGTAGATCTTAAATGTTCTCACCACACACACACACAAAATAAATTGTAATGATGTAAGGTGATGGATATGTTAATTTGTGTGAGATATATATGTATGTATATATATTTGTGTGAGATAGTTATAATCATACACACACACACTATATATTTATATAAAGAGAGATCTACATACACACCTACGTACGTTATATATAATGAAATAATCACCACAGTAATCACCACATCTAATTTCCTAGATGATTTGTGATATAGCCAGAGCTGTCAATCACTAGAGTAGACAAGTTGGAAGAGAAGATGCTCAAAAACATTTACTGAATATATCAACCAACATTTTTCAATAATCACAGTAAAATATTAATCACATTAGTATTATTTAAAGAGTTGCTTGCTTCAGAAGCAAAAAAGTAAATAAGTGTTGATTTACCTGGCAAGAGACCATAGACTTTAGTACTATTTTGAAAAGAAAATAGAAAAGACTTTGTGGGTTTTTTTCCAATTAATATAAACAAGCAGTTATTGCAGTATCCAAAATTAATAGCAGGTAGAAAACCTATTAAATGGGAGACCAACTGATCTGGGTCCTTTTTATTTAGAAGCAAGCATATATTAAGCTTACATGATATTGTAATGTACCAATGAATAAGGTTGTAAATTTGATGCAAAATGGGATTGCCTTTACCCTAGGAAAGTTTACCCTTAAAAAGGAGACCAAAACTAAAAGGAAAAGGAAATTATATTGTAATTCATTTACTTACTATATTCATTCTTCTAAAATATTTAACATGAATTTTGTAAACTTCTTAATCAGGTAGAGAAAATCTTCGAAGATATGGGAATAATTTGATGAAAATAGATTTATGTTTCTCAGCCACCTCTGAACTATGTCATTGTTAACTTTGTTGCTTTCAACCCTAATTGAAGAGATATATGTGACTTGCCTGTATAAAATGATTCTTTTTATTCAGTAGTGACATATATCACCTCTCTTGAAGAATTAATTAACCCAAAAAGGTGCAGATTGAAAAGAACTCACCATAATTTACATGTGTAATGTAATTCCCTAGGATGTAATTTTGTACCAGAAAATAGATAATTTCCTTATTATTATGAACTATTATGAATTTTAATAGCCAAAGAAATCATGAGTTGTTTTGAATCTTAGTGGAAGAAAGCTCCTTAGGAGTTACTACTGCCCTGTCATATGACAAATATCATTCCATTCCCCTATGCACTCAATGAGTGCTTTACTGATGTTCTTTGCTGGAGTTATATTGCTCTTAATTGTTGATATTGATCCTAGTGTGGCAAACAGAAATTAGAGAGTTAAGAACTTCCGAGCATCCTTTGAAGAGTTCTGAGGCAAACAGTATGAAAACATTAGTGCCCATTCTCTACCTGCTCTCACGTTGTAGATTTACTTTCTAGACAACTAGAACTTTGATGTTAGAAGGTTAGGACATCTACTCCAGACAAAAACACATAGGAAGCTTTTTTTTTGTTACCTTACCCCTCAAAATGTTTGAAAAATATTTGTTGTAGGAGTCATACGTCTCAATTTATTATTTAGGAAGTTCACTTCCTTTCTGTTTTTTTTTCCTCTTTTTTGTTCTATTTGTTTATCAAATTTTCCTCACCTGAAATTATATTAGATTTTTTTAAATTTTAATGGTTAATAGATTAAATTAGTCAGTAAAAATAGAAAAGTACCAACATACAACAGGTGTTTAAAAATACAGGTCATTCAATCTCTCGATTTGCACATGCATGCGTGTACACGTACACACATGTACACACACACACACACACACACACACACACACACACTGAAACAGCGAGGGCCCCAAAATATTCAAAGTTTTGGCATTTTTCAGAACTATATTCTCCATGGTAGAATCCAAGATGCTAATAATCTTGATGTCAGTAGTTTGAAGTTCCAGTCACATATGAGATTTGTGAAAATAGCTGTTGTTTTTTAAATATTTTCTCTCAATGAGGTTTTACTTCTAGGGTTTCAAAATAGATTCCTGTGCCCACAATGACTATAAAGGGCATGCTACTGAGATCACATGAGATTGGGCGCATTCAGGGTGGTATGGCCATAGACTAAAGGGCATGCTAAAAAGCATATCCCAGTAGAAACCCCTTAGCCTGATAGGGACTGCCTAAATGTTTAATGACATTAGCTCCCTGCAAACGACATTCATTTCCTGCATATGCAAATTTTCTTAATGTGAGCCCCCCCATAACAGGTAGAATGTATAAAGTTAATGAAGCCGTGTAATCACAATCACTATGGTGACTACAGTCCCCTGAGAACAATATGCGATAATATACATGAGTTTTGACTTTCTTTGGAAACAACAGCTTGTAATTTGAAAATAGATAGTAAAATATTTCCATTATTGTCCTCTAACTCCTACGGCAAAAGCAGGTACAAATAGATTATGCTCTTTATTAACTGAAAATAAAATGATAAGGGGAAGCAAAAATACAATGTTAGTAATTGTTTATTTTCAATTTTCAATGCCTTCATTTGGCTTCATTTTAAAGCCTTTTTTTCCCCCCATTTAATCAGGAAAACACCAAGGCCTTTGGAGTCAGATTTTTTTTTCTTAAATCCTGATCTTGTTAATCCCAGGGAGGCTACATAACTAGTGTTTACTGCTATCGTGTTAAGATGACATGACTATTCATTTTCAATGGGATAACAAAGTCCTCAAATATTTCTCAGTGATTGGAAAAGCCTGTGAGGGGGAATGAAAGGATGATTCTTGGGAATCCTTGCTGCATTGATTTCTTTTATTCTAATTACTTCATATTTTCCTAAAGAACAGGAAGGAAATTAGTAACATAGCAGAAATCTACAACTCCCTATCTGTAGGCTTGTTTTGAACAATTGCTAAGTCCATAGTCAAGTGAAGATGATCATATGCAGTAAAGTATGTTTATTGCGCAGGAGGTTTTGGAGGAGTGTTAGAAACACTGATACCTAAATTTGTTTCCGTTATCTCACATCTCTGTTTATTTCCCCAAATATCAAACAAAGTGTAATCTCTTTTATACCATTCAGGACAAAATGTTACATGAGACATATCCTCTGAAGACACAGAATCAAGCCATCAACATCTACATCATCATATAATGTTTATGAATATGGCGCACACCTGAATTTTCCTTTAAACATCTCCCAGTCAATTATACTTAACTCTGACTCTCACTTATTCACTCACTGAAAATGAAGGGCCTTTCTTAATCAAGCAGCAGATTTGGGATAAGTGTTGGTAGCACACAAACATACACTGAGTATTTTGTGTTCCAAGTAGTTGAGAAATATAGTCTGCACAATTAAAACTAATAAAGTAAGATTCTGCCTTATGCAATTATATGTTTTAAAAATTAACCATTTGAAACTGTTTGGAGAACACTAATTGATTTTCTTAATCTTCCAAATGAAATTCAATACAACCCATTAGAGATGGAATTGGCCATGGTCAAACACTGAAATTTTTATATATATATAAATAATATATATATTTACATATATATAAATTTTATATATACATTTTATTACTAAATTTCATTTCTAAGAGTAGTTTTTTGGCTCATAGCAAAATTTAGCAGAAACTACAGAATTCCCATATACCCCTGCTATTTCCTATCCCTCCCACTATCAACATTCCACTCCACAGTAGTATATTTGAGTCAATGAACCTACAATGAAACACTGTTATTTAATTTAATATTTATTTTTTTTTGTTCATTGTGTTTTTTATTTTTTGAAAGAAAGAGAGCAGCAGAGAGGCAGAGAGAGAATCCCAAGCAGACTCCACATTGTCAGCGTGGAGCCTGATACGGGGCTCAAACTCACAAACTGTGAGATCATCACCTGAGTTGAAATCAAGAGTTAGACACTTAACCGACTAAGTCACTCAGGTACCCCGACACACTATTATTAGGCACAGTCCATAATTCACATTAGGGTTCACTCTTGGTATGGTACCTCTTTCAGTTTTTGATAAATATCCTATGACATCTATACCCCATTGGAGTATTATACAGAATAGTTTCACTGCTCTAGAAATTTGTGCTTCATCCATCTATCCATCTCTCTCTCTCTCTCTCTCTCTCTCCCTCCCTCCCTCCCTCCCTCTCTCTCTCTGGAATCTCTGGAAACCCCTGTTGTTTTTGCTTACTCCAAGCTTTTGCCTATACCAGAGTGCCATACAGTTGTCATCATAAATGTATAGCCTTTTCATACTGGCTTCTTCCACACAATAATACACATTATATTTTCCCCACATTTTTTCAAGGTTTGATAGATACTTTCTTTTTTAGCACTGAATAATAGTGCATTGTTTAGATACACCACAGTTATTTATTTATGCAACTACTGAAGAACTTTTTGATTGTATCCATTTTGGGAATTATAAATAAAACTGCTCTAAAAACTTAGGTGCAGGTTTTTGTGTGGACATGTTTTCAATTCATTTGAGTAAATGCCAAGGAGTGAATAACATATATTTTGACTTGACTAGTACATTTCCATGAGGGTAAATGTTCATGAATTGGCCTCTGGGTCATAAGAGTAGACTCAGGAGATAGAATATGTGGATTTAGACTTACATTATAAAGCATAAGCTTTAACAATGCTTTTGGCCAGTTCACTAATTATCCAAAGAAAATGTATGAAAAATGTTAGAAAATGTGAAGTACCTATAGAAATGATATTTGGACATGTAATTAGTATGTTTATTTGAATAGTCTCTACCATTTTGCTATGGAGAGAAGGTAGGTACCAAGACTCTGAGTTTCCATGAAATCTGACATTAAGGTTAAAAATTAAATAACCAAAGAATACTAGATGTTTTAAATTAAGCCATTCACTAAAATATGATTTTTTTTTTCTGAACAGTGATGCTAGATGGACTTATGATAGATAGGTAGATAGGTAGGTAGGTAGGTAGATAGATAGATTAGATAGATAGATAGATAGATAGATAGATAGATAGATAGATAGATGATAGATAGATGATAGAGAGCAAACCATCTACACCTAGATCATCATATAATGATGATCCTATTTATGAATATGGCCCACGCCTGAACTTCCTTTTACAAACCTCCTAGTCAATTACACTTACTCTGACTCTCACTCACTAAAAATAGAGGATCTTTCTTTATCAAGCCCTTAATCATAATCATATATATATGTATGTATGTATGTATGTATATATATACACACACACACACACACACACATACACACACATATATATGGAATATATATCTCCTTGTGTTTATTAAATATTTTAACTTTTAAAATTAGAGAAATTCCTTAGTATTTCTGGCTTGACCCTGACACTAGATGATGTTTCATTTATACAGGTGGCAGGTAAGCAATTAAATGGTTAAACATCATCCCACATATATTTGGTTTCTGTACTACCACCTCCATTACCTCTGTTTAAAACCTACTTTAACAGTTTGTGCCTCCAATATTTCATCACAATTGTTTCTCTCAGTGTCACCAGTGCCCTTCACATTATTAAATCTAATGTTGATTTCTTAGTTTCATTATATCTCATTTATCTACTGCATTTGACACAGTTACTCACTTTTGTAATCTTGCTTGGCTTTCTTACAGGGCACTCCACTCTCTTAGCTTTCCTTCTATCTCACCTGCTACCTCACTGATCCTTCTGGCAGGATCTTCCTCATCTATTTCATCTGTGATGGTGTAGCACAAGGATCAGTCTTTGGTCTTCTTCTCTACCTGCACTCACCTCCTTGGTGATGTCATCCTGTTTCAGTCTCTCACTTATTACATATTCCATGTGTTTTTATCTCCAGCTGAGACCTCCCTCCTAAACTCTGTAAATATTTGTTGAATTAAGAAAATCATATTTTTAAGGTAATGGGTATTTGTAGAATAGTCATGCAAAGCTCTTAAGAGCAGTCAAGAAATAAATTGGCAAAGATATGGGGAAAAAAAGGAACCCTCATGCACTGAGTTTTTGGTAATGCAAATTGATGCAACCACTGTGAAAAACAGTGTGGAATTTTCTCAAAAAATTAAAAAACAGAAACACCATATGATCCAGTAATTACACTACTAAGCATTTATCCCCTAAACTGAAAACACTAATTCAAAAAGATATATGCAACACTAGGGGCACCTGGGTGGCTCAGTCAGTTAAGTGTCTGACTCTTGATTTTGGCTCAGGTCATGATCTCACAATTATGAGATTAAGCCTCTGTTGGGTTGGTTCCATGCTGATTGTGAGGCCTGCTTGGAATATTTTCTCTCTCTCTCCCCCCTCCACTCATATTCTCCCTCTTTCCCTCTTTCTCTCTCCCTCCCTCCCTTCCTCTCTGAAAACAAATGAACATTAAAAAGAAAAGATATATGCAACCCTATATTTATCACAGCATTATTTACAATAGCCAAGATATGAAAGCAAACTGTTTCCAGTTATAGATGAATGGATGAAATGGATGTGGGATGCTACTATGTGGGATATTATAATGGAATGTTACTCAGCCATACAAAAGAATGGGACAACGTGGGTGGCCCTGCCAGTATTATGTTGAGTGAAATAAGTCAGAGAAAGATAAATACCGTATGATTTCATTTATATGTGAGATCTAAAACCCAAAACAAACAAACAAATAAAATAGAAACAAATTAATGAATATAGAGAACAAAATGGGGACTGTGGGAGAGGGTTGTGATGCGAAGAGCAAGATAGGTGAAGGGGATAGAAAGGTACAAAATAAATAAATAAATCATGGAGATGAAAGAAAGCGAGGGAAGATAACACATTTCCTTATACCAATTTAAATTTGGTTGCGTGTAACCAAAAATAGCCCCAAATTTACTGTAGAAATGCCTTCTACTTACTATGGAATGCATTCTACTGTAGAAATTACCACAGGTGAGCTATCTGCAACAATTTAAAGTTTATTATCCCTTTAGTTGTATTCAACAGAGGGGAGAAGCTTATCCTTTTTTCAACTTTCTGACCAAAAGAACCAAGATTCCTTCTAGGTAGATCATTTTAAATCATGTGCTCATTGCAAACAACTTGTTATGGCAACTGTGATAGAATTAATAGTGGACCACTGAGAGTCCATAGCTAACACCAAGGTCGAGAGTTTCATAAACACAAAACACACGAAGAGTAAAGGAACAGCATAAAACTTGGAAGGCACTGAAATTTTGAGGGAATGTTTAACAATCAGTGTAGCTGGTGAATAAACTGCATAAAGGTTTGCAGTGAAGCTGAAAACAGTTTAGTACTAGTATGGAAAGAAATAAAAGCATATTATTTTAAAAGGACAAGTTGACATTCTCAAAGGATCTTCCCTTTCTTTGTCTGGGAACTCAATCATTAGCCCTAAAGATGTCAGAAAGATCAACTGTTCCATGATGCTCCTTACGTGGATATGTGCGCTAACATTTGATTTATTAAGATGAATAGTTTTGTAACAATCACTTAAGCAAAGCTTTACAAGGTTTTAAACTCATTAGGAATTTATGATTAATTATTTAGTCCACAAAATCTGACTGAATAAAATAAAAATATAATATGTTTATTGGGAGGTCTAAGGCAGTTAAAACCTTGGTAGTCTCCTCAAAAAATATGTTGGAAACTCCATTATCAGGATTTTATGAACCAATTTCTCCATGAGGTAATAATGCCAAGTCTAAATAATAGAATTTTGATATTTTAAGCTTTGCATTTTGTTTAAAACTTTCCATAAAAGTTTCAAGATAAGTGCTGTATCTTCACTTTTAGCAAAACTGGAAATTATCCTAGTAGTTGTCATGACTATCTAGCACCTACCTGGATTTCTTTTCACTATCCACTTATGGGACAATAAATGGTCAAAAAGCTTGTATTTTTTAAAATCCTGATTCACAACACCAATAATCCAGAGGCCAGCAATAGCACTATTATTATGCTATTGATAACTCTTCATTGTTTGAATGATAAGCACATATAACTTACTGTTTCTTGTTCAAAAAGATATTAAAGATTTGAACTTACCTTCCTGTTTCAGAGACAAACCCCATTCTCCACTAAAAGTAAATCCACAACTATGTCTATGATTCATTTTATTCTTTGGCCATTTTTTCTTTATTTCCTGTTTCCTCATCATATCTATAATTGAAAAAAATGGCAACACAACCATGTTCCCAGCACCCACCCCAAACATGAAACAGATGTGTGCATTATCTTTGCGCATTTACTCATTGGATCAGCATAGGAAAAGGAAAATGTTTCTCAACTGTTTTGGGTCTCTGGAATTTGGTTGGGTCACATTTATAATTGAGGAGGATGGCTTATATCCAGATAGCCCAAGCAGCATGAAATAACCTTTAATAATTGATAAAGTATCCAGCCTCCATACTTTCTTTACTGTAGTCATTCAATGTTAAACCATTGCTATAAATTCTATCACAAGATCTCTCCTCCGTATTATGATTATGTAGGAAGGAACTCTGAGATTCTCTTGTCAAATTTATCTCTGAGTAAGTGCTCCTATTCTATTTTATTTCGATGTATGACTCCCCAACCACTTAATGCATTTCAATAAAAATATTTATTTTACTATTTCAATAGCGGACTAGCTCTGTGATGTTTCTGGCTGTTCACAACCTGAATAGCATTGAAAACACTATAATGTTACTGCCTGTCATTTATAAGCTAACTATTATTTGCACAACACAGTACTATGACATGATAAAATTGGTTCTTAGAAAATTGTTAGACACCTGAGAGCAAGCTAATATCATCTGGAATAGGGATTGGATTGTTCTCTGGAATGAAGTACATTAAGAGTTAAATGACCAAGAACTTCTTGGAAAGAGAATTCCCCAATTCTCTCTGCCTTATTGAAGAAAGGATCAGGTGCACATACTTGAAAGAATTATCAACTAAGAAAAGCCTGCAAATATAAATTTAAATTGTATATACAGGCACCAACTAAAAGTAGAGGAGGAGGGGTGGCTTAGTCACTTAAGCATCTGACTTTGGCTTAGGTCATGATTCCACAGTTCATGGATTTTCAGCCCTGCATCTGGCTCTGTGCTGACAGTTTAGAGCCTGGAGCCTGCTCTAGACTCAGACTCTGTGTCTCCCTATCTGCCCCTTCCCCATTTGTATGCATGCATGTGCATGCTCTCTCTCTCTCTCTCAAAAAATTAAATAAACAAAATTTTTTTAAATAAAGAAAAAAGTAGAGGAGGAAACATTGTAAAATTGTGTGAAACTATAAATATTCTCACTCTTCCTTTAGCTACCTCAGCTTTTAGTTGTAGTTAAGAAGGCTATTCAATATTATTTACTGAGTCTTTCTTCCTCCTTGCCACCCTCTTCTCCCCTTCCCTCCCTCCCTCATTAAATTCTTTTCTCTTTTCTTTCTCTGATTATTATATTAGAAAAGTCAGTAGCAAAGCTTAGGTGTTTTATTTTTCAATGTAAAATTTACACTTTGTATTTAAAATGTAAGGAATATATACTTTCTACTTTGATACTTCCCTTCTCCTTCTCAAAAGACTACCATCCCAAATCTAAAAAGACAATAATTATAAAACTAACATGTTTCCATGGAAAAATTAAAACATAAAGGAAACAGTATGCCACCTTTTGTAAGGAATTCTTTAGCAATCCTTTGGGCAGAATTATTTTCTTTTTTCTCTGACATCCCACAACTCATTTTATGACCCTTCTTTCATTCAATTCATACAATAATCATGTAAATTTCTATCTACCATTCCAGAATGTAGGATAAAATCATGTCTTAGTAGTCACTAATGGGCCACAGTACATAACACATAAAGAAATGCTGATTTAAAAAAAAAAATGCAGTGGCTTTATATACTCCTTAACATGATTTAACATGTCTCCAAAGCTACAGAGCGATGCCCCTAAAAAGAAAAGAATGGGAAGCTGAAAGAAAAACCCTCTTCTAAGTAACTAGATAGCAGTAGGAACAAGATATTAAGACGAAGTAACCAAGAAAAAGAAAATGTGATAACACCAAATACAAGCATTTTGAAACAACAGTCTTGCTATCATGCAAAATGTCCATCTAGCTTTCAGTTCTCATATCACAGAGCACATCATTAAAAATGAACAATTTTAGTCTGCTCCCAAAATGGAAATGTAAGCAAAAGAAAGTCTTGAAAATGAAAGCCAACCCTAGAAGATTGTATTTAAAATTGGAAAGGAGGGGGATGGGGGTGGGGGACAAAAAACAGACTATATGTGTATATGTTGTAGATTCAATTAGCTGTCAGCATCATCAAGTAAGAACTCCACAGATAGTTAGCCATTGCTATTACTACTTGGAAAAGATTTTGCCATGTCCCTAAACAAATAATAGCCAATGTTCCCATGGGGAAAACTACAACAATGAGAAGAGAAAGTTGTTTATATCATTGTGGCTTGAATACTTGAAAGCCCATTGTCAGGAGTCAGAAGAATAGAGTGCTTAAAAGCAAGGATTTAAAGTCAAATAGACCTTGATACAAATCCAGGTTCTTTCTATGTAAATTTGGGCAACTTGCTTAACCTAAATGTTTTCATCTGTAAAATCAAAATACCAACACATATCTATTACGAGGGTATGTAAGCTATTTACCGCAGGGTCTACATATAAAAACATTAAATAAATGGTTACTATTATTAGGAAAAGTCTGATTTTAACTTGACAGAATCTCAGATAAAAATAATTTCATGTTGTTACCCTAAAGACAATCTCATTTAATATAAGAAAGGATTTTTCTGATCACATGGTTAATGAAACACATTGGGACATTAAAATGAGAGGTATAATTTCATACTTAAAGATCACCTCCTACCTCCATTTCTGTAACTGGCAGTCATCCCAGATTCTCTTGGGTGCATTGAGTTTGAAAAAAAAATAGTTACCATCAATTCTTAGTGCTGTCATCTAGAAAACAAAAACAAAACCAAAAAGCACTGGTGTCAAACTAAGTTGCAGATCAAAACGCAAAGGCGGACTTTAAAAAACTCTTTTCTACCACATGAATGATTAATTTTATAAAGAAATGAAAATCTTCTGCCCTGAGCACAAAGAATGTAACCATTACTGTGCTATAAATACCCCAGGCTCAATTGGGGGATAGGGAAGGAAAAGGACAGTGAAACTGATGGCATCTTTAAAAAGCCCTTTTCTTACAGGATTCTAAATCAAAACCAGATTATTCACCAAAAGCTTTTTGATACATTGAAGGGTTTCTTGGCTGTTTCTTTGGAAGCTATCATTCACTAGTTCACACTGATGCAACATTAGCTGTCACTCAGCGATGAACTTAAAATTGCTGCCACATGGATGGAAAATCAGTACCAGACAGAAAGTGTCTTTGTTAACTCAGAAAACATATTTTCTTTAAAATGGAAAGGCTGACCATGTGATAAATGCTTTTCATGTAATGGATAAAACCACTCTTTACTGCAGGAAGCATGCACCAGCCTTCTGAGACCTGGCAGCTCTCAGATTTTTTTCTTTCTTCAGACCACATGCAAGAATTAGCTTTACTGGGTGCCTTCATAGAACTTACATCTTGCATTTCCCTCCTTCATTTCTCCATTTCCTTTATTCTTCTGCTTCAGGAAAGAGCAATTAAAATAACATGTAAGTTAGAAAATAAGGCTTTGAATAGAGATTAAAAGACCTAGAGGTTATTTGGCAGACATTAGATGAAGAATTAAAGTTTTTAAAAATGTGAAGTATTTTGTGGTTGATTCAATTTAATCAACAAAGGTTTGTTGAGCAATGAACATGTGCATGGCTTTGTGCTTGGTATCATGAAAGAATATGAAGAAGAAACAAAAAAGAAATTAAGTTTCAAAGGACTTTAATGTAGAAGACAAATATTTTTAAGTACAGAAATTATTCGCAGTTTGTTGTTAATACCTCAATAGATCTAAAGGGAAGAGTTGGGCAAATCATTGCTGGGGTGAGAGGTGGGTGTTGTGAGAAACAAACAAATACTTTACAATTGTTTTATCAGAGAAAGCTGAATAGAGCTTCACCAATTGTGGTAGACTTCAAGTGTCAAGAAGGCAGTCTAAATTGGGAGAATGATCCCAGGTAATAGACTCTGAGGATGCTGAGGCTTCAAGACTGGTTGTAGCATAAGATAAATGAGGAGAAGTGATGGGGAGGTTCTAAAAATGTAGGCTGCCATTCAAACTTAAGATTTACATGCTAGGCTAGGGATTTATGTTATAAGGAGACTTTACAACTTTTGGAGCAGTGAAGTTACATGATCAGAGTTATAGTTCAGAAAGATAAATACAGGGATTAATTGGTGGTAGAAGATATTGGCAAAACCAATTTGAAGGATGCTTGCAGTAGTGAACATGAAAGCACAAAACTGAAGCATGTAGTGGGGATGGAGAAGAGGGAGCATATTTAGAAACATCTTTGGAGGTATAACTGACAGAATTTGGTCCTATAATTGGTCTAAAATGTTAAGACTAAGTTTCTTCAAGAGAAATAATTTATAATAAAAAATTAGGGAAGAAAGTGGGAATAACAGGATCCAGTTTTAAACAGATTGAGATTGGTGGCAGCAAGAAATTAACTATCAGCAAAATTTTGGGAGCCTCCATAGATGTCATACCAGTACCAGGTGTCAGGTATATGAAACGGAACAGATATAAGGAAAAATAATCTGGGTCACTTCATCAAACTATATCACACAATAATCCCATTTACTAATTGTTATTTTTCTAACAGATAGCTTAAAATTATTTGCATATTGAAAAGCTTCTGTTTTCACCCAGTCTGGAATTTCAATAATTCTACAAAAATGTTTGCTTTTGCCTAAAGTCCAAATGTTCACTTAAATGTAAACATTGAGGATAAAAATCTGAAGTGATCACAATCAATTAAATGCACAATGAACTTTGGATGTTAAAGAGAAGTGGATAATTCTTTTTTAAAAAATCTGTAGTAGGAATATATTACTAGGTCCTAGATTGCTCTGAATTTATAATTTTGATGAACTGAAATTAGGAAGAAACAAATAGAAAAATATACAGTGTTGATATTTGGTAAGTGGATTACATTTGTATATTTGACTAAACATGGAACTTTATTTTTAGGGCCTTCATTGTGAACTTTCCCAGCATGATTTAATAAAACTATAGTATGTGAATGAATATACAAACTAGTGTAAGAGTCATTACTTTCATTAAGAATATTACAGTGAATAAATTAACCCAAAACAATAAAACCTGAGCAGTTGATATATGCAAGTCATTTACATCTTGTAGACTCATTTAGGGTAGAGAAAAATAAATGTGTTATGGTGGAGGTTTCATTAGCCCTTGCATTTCAATTGACTTCAAAACCACACAATAAGAATACAAAAGCAATAAATATCATCCATAAACAAGAATATCATACAGAGTTGTGGCTTTTTTTTTAACAAGATGTTCTGTGCCATTACACTTTAATAGTCCTGCTGAATTTTCAATATGAAAAAAGCTAAAGAGGCCTGCCACAGTGCCACCAGTGTACACTGCAGCCATATTTTATCCTGTTTTATTACATCATTCTGCATTCAGAGCTACGTACATGATGATGTCTCATGGGAAATGCCAACGATGCTGCAGGAAACCTTAAATGTAATATATTGGCATCTTTTGGTATTCTGTACCTGATGCTAAAGGGCTGGGCTTACGTAGTGCAAAATACATACTCAGTGTAAGTCACATAATAACAGTATGTCATATCCACTGGATTTATAAGCCTGAGGATTTATTGACAGATACAGATATTATAAAGGTGTTTTCATTTAGCATCTTAAAAGTATCTTGGTAGATGCATACTGAATGGACCTGCTCACTGTACTCTTGGGGGGAGAACAAATCCAAAAAGATTTCTTTTTGACAGCTAGCCCATGTGCTCCTCTATTTTCACTACATCCTTTGAGGGATAAGATTTCTTTTTAATCCTGTATTAATCTGTATTATTTTTCAGAAGATTTTATTTGCTATACCAGGCCAGAATGAAAACTCTAGACTTCAGTATTGACAATGCTGAGTTGGAATCTCATTGGTGATCCAACAAAGAACTCTAGATATCAAAAGAGCAAAAAAAAAAAAAAATCTCCTTGTAACAAACATTAAGAAAAATTTGAGGTGCTCCTTGAATATACCAGTTATAGAAAAAGACACTGGAGATCCTTTTGGTGGTGAATTAATACATGATAAGCACCCCGTGTCATAGCTGACAGGGCCTCTAGATTAGACATTTTCTCATAGCTCTTCTAGAACCATGCGATAAACTAATCACAGACATCCAGGGTAAGACTGATGAGTACAACCCTGGAAAAAATGTATTTCTGTTCCCTGGAGGGTGTGCACCTCAGCTTCAATTCAGGTACTTCATCCTGAAAGACATCAGGGCCTGAAAGAACTTATACCTATCTGCCTATAACATACCTATACACCTCACCTGCCTTTCACTTGACAGTCTCTCCTCTTCTTTCGGCTCTCAGATTTGCCACTTCCTCAGAAGTATATCTTGACCTTCCTGCCATCCTGAGGATATACTTCCTCAGAAGTATATCTTGACTATCCTGCCTAAAGTACGCCATTCTCAACTCATTTCCTTCTTATCACTTTCCTCATTGGCTTTTTTATATTATCAAAATCTATAGTCATTGGGTTTGCAGATTTGTTTCCTTTCTTACTTTTTTTATGGCTCTGACACTAGAATGTTATTTTCAAAGAGGGTGGGATCATGTCTGAATTTCATGGCTTCATACCAGCATCTGGCATAGTGCATGGCACATGGTCAGGTTTAATCCATATTTTGGAAGGGGGTAAGAAAATAAATATTTCTTAAAAATGAAAAGAAGGAAGGAAGGAAGGAAGGAAGGGAGGGAGGGAGGGAGGAGTGAGGGAGAGGGAGGGAGGGAGGGAGGAAGGAAGGAAGGAGGGAAAGAGGGAAGGAGGAAAGGAGGAAAAGAGGGAAGGAAGAAAAGAGAAGGAGTGGGGTGAGAGGGAAGAGGGGGGAATGGATGGGGTAAAAGAGGGGGTATGGGGAGGAGGGGAGAGAATGGAACCAAGAAGGAAGAAGCAGCACATTATGTGGCTTATGATTCTTCTTGTTTGTTTTATTAGTTAACTAGTACTAGTTTTTGACTAGGGTTGGGTGACATAACTGCTTTTAATCTCACTTTTTTAAAAAATGAAAAGAATAGCCAGAGTTGCTTGATTGTTGCCAAGTCTAAATGACACAGCAATGGTGAAGCTCTCTGCAAGTTTCCGAGTATAATACACAAAATTTTGTAATCTATATAGCCCTAAAGAACTAATAGGTGTTAATATTAGCTGAAGTTACTGTTTTCTCCACTAAGGATAACTACACAATTAATGGTTTCATTCCGGTTTCTCCTCTGATTTTAAGAATCTCACCTAAATGTATACAGTGTCTTTATTAACTGGTTATTAATATGGTACTTGAGCATACCCTTACCACACAGCAACATAATGACAATAATAATAATTTAGATTGCTGACCAGTTACTATGAGCCTAAAACCATTCTACTATTGTAAGTAAGCTCTTTTTATATATTTTATTTCATTTAATATGTACAAAATCCTGTGAGATAACATCTAATTATTTGTATCTTGATTTAAAGTGAGTAAACTGAGGTACAGAGAGATTAAATAATTTGCTAAAGGACCCAATCCAGTGAGAGACAAAAGTTGGCTGTGAAGAAAATATCTAGCTCCAAGGTTATTCCTCTGTACCTGTGCTCTACAGGATTCTTTTTTTTAAATGTTTATTTATTTTTTAGAGAGAGACAGAGAGACAGAGACAGAGCACAAGTGGAGGAGGGACAGAGAGACAGGGAAACAGAGAATCTGAAGCAGGCACCAGGCTTTGAGGTGTTAGCACAGAACCCAACGCAGGGCTCAAAGTCACAGACCATGAGTTTATGACCTAAGCCGAAGTCAGATGCTAACCCTACTGAGCCATCTAGGTGTCCCACTTTGGGGGGGATTCTTAACAGGCAATCTGTCTATATGATTTCACAACTATAAGGTCTATGGAATTGTTCCCAGAAAAGGATCTTGAATCTAGAATTGTGTTCAGTCAATAGAATTGTTCTCTTTTGCACACTTAATAAGAACATAAAACAGTGACATAGGGATGCCAGAAATGAAAACTGTCCAACCACTTTAAAAAGAATTTTCAAAATACTTTGAAAGTAAGATAAGTAAGGCAAGAAGACACTGAAGAATGAGTCAGGCCACCCCAGATGGGTAGGTGGAAGTATTAATAAACAAAGGGAATTTCTCGCAAGGCTTGTCTTGGGCAGTCCCAAGGTGGGTTGAGCTCTGTACCTGTTCACCAGACTCCTACAAGCTAATAAAGAGGCTTTCATGAGGTCCAGTTATGTATTTAGTCCAAATGGTCTCAACAACATCCTTTTCTCTCAAAACTGCATCTTTGAAACAGTTCCAGCTATGGGAACAGTGGGTGGGATATACCTTCCAAGGGCAAGGGAAAGGGTGAAGAGCTTCCAACTGCTAGCTTATGGGTCAACTGGTGGTCACGTCTTCTTGATTACCTCTTGCAAGAGTACTGTCCTTAAAGATTTTCAAAATAACTTGAATGGGTATCAGAAACTCTAACAGGTTTCCATACCCTTCATGGGTCTCTGTAACTCACCCTGCCTCCTCCTACCTGCCCTTCAGAAGTTCTCCCCATAATGCTACTTGGTGAGTCCTATTACTAAAAAGTGTGCTCTATCCCATTAGCTCTTAGGCTTGGAATAAAGTTAAGAATCACTGGTTTAATAAGTTAGAGACTGTTATGGGGAAGATGAGAGGGCAGATGGAGAGTGGATTTTGTTCTATGCTGCTCAAATATAAACTGAACACTGTTTTCAAGACTATTTCTAGAACTGCTGTGCTAACAACATGCAGTAGTAGTAGTAGTAGTAGTAGTAGTAGTAGTAGTAGTAGTAGTAAATAACAATAAAGTCTTTACTCTGTGCTTAATAGACACTCAGTTTATCATTGCAACATAAATGCAAGGCTTCCTAACAACTAATATATACCATGTTTTCTTCTTACCTCCATCTTACACAAGAAACTATTTCAGTTATTTGCCCAGGGTCTCCCAACTATGTGAATGGTGGATCTGAGATTTAAAGCCAAATCATCCTGACCCAAGACACTCTCCACTGCTACCTCAAAACACATCTTTCACCACATGAATGTGTGCAATACACACACACACACACACACACACACTTTCTCTCTCTCTTCCTCATTTCTGCTTGGCTACTTAGGGACAAAGCCAGAGAGGAACTATGCATGGGTGCATGGGTATTACTGATCCTTAGAAATGCTCTAAAACAAAAAGTACTTTGCTATTTCTTTACTCATATAATGAAATACAGAGCTCTTTTCCAGCATGGTTTATAGTATCCCATCTTCAACATTTTTCAGAGTCTGAAGCTAAACTTTTCATGTGCTACAGCTTCTACACATGTTTTATTCTCAATTACCGTTGATGGATACAACACTACAGAATTTCACTAATGTCCCTGCTTCCTTGGGCCATTGAACATGGCGGCGCAACCATCACCTAGTATACTAATGTCTGTAATATTTCTGTCCTCACCTTCTTGTATACCATCAAACAATGTTTCTCCTGTTTTCACTGGGCTAGCTGCAGGAGCTTCTGTATAAACTGAGAAGACAAATAATTAAACTTGCTAAAAGTTTGTATTAAATAAAAACTAATAAGGTGTCCAAAGGAAGTAGTGTTGGAAATAGGGTTAGAAGTGAGAAAAAGGATGACCAGTTCTTTCAGATACTCAAAGTTCTTTTGATAAGATAAAGGGGATGCTAATGCACATAGACTCAGGGATTCTACATTTCTCATTTGTAATAACTTTCATGAAGAAACACCTCTGCTATGTGATCATTAAGGATCAATGGAAATTTGATTTTAACTTCTCCTCAATCCTCTAATTAAAAGAGCTATGATTCTTATGAAGAAATTCTATAAAAAAGAAACTGCATATTTTAATTATCTACTGAAATTGAGCAATAATATTCCAATAGTTTAAATACTTTTCCTGGAAAATCTCTACATTTTGTTACTAATTAATAAGCAAAGAAACACTTAGCCCTTACAGAATTTTGTATACTTAAAGACTTGTATAAATATCCAATTAATCCCCATCATGCTTTTTATAGATGAAGAACATGGGTTGCAGAAAACACCTGCGACTTTCCCCAGACTCCACATCCATAAGACTGTCTATGCTGTAACTAAAATCCTTGGAGAATGATTTGTACCTACTAAGATTCATGCCATATTTTGAAAGGAAGGAAGTTTTCAGGATTCTACTGTTTTGTTTTAGGTACCACCCTGAATAAATGTTTGCCATTATTTCTCAATGTTATGAGAAAACAATGACATTAAAAAGTGGCTGAGTTTAGGGGTGCCTGGGTAACTCAGTTGGTTAGGCGTCCACCTTCGCTCAGGTCATGATCTTATGGTTCTGGATTCAAGCCCCACATCAGGCTCTGTACTGACAGCTCAGAGCCTGGAGCCTACTTTCAGATGATGTGTCCCCCTCTCTCACTATCTCTCCCCCAACTATGTCTCTATCTCTCTCCAAAACAAATAAAACATAAAAAATTGTTAAATTTGGCTTTTAATTCAAAAGTTGTAATAACCTACAAAATTCAATTCTGATTAAAAATCTAGTTAAAAAGTGGGATATTAATATTTCTCTTAACTCTTAAATAAATTTGCTAGTACATATAATGCTCTGAAAATGAAGGAGAACTTTTGATTCTCCTTTATAGACAAATTTTATGAACTTTATGGACAAATAAAAGCAAGGAATTTTTCACCAGGAATTAGTTTTTTAAAGAGTACAAGAATAGTACTGAACTTTAGAAAAATAAAGGTTGCATTTTTATGCTAATATTTACTGAGTATAAATTGTCAAAGTTCTCAGCATTTTCACAAATTGATTTTAATTTCAATTAATTCTCACAGTGATGTCAATTCTTCCCTATATTAGTTGGGAAAGCAAACCCCACAGTCACACAGTCAGCTAGTGACAAAGCCAGAATTCATATTCAAGTCTGCTAATGTCACAGTGCCCAGGCTTTAACATAGGCACTCATTAATATCTCTGTTTTCTTTGGTATTTTACATTCAGATTGCATGACTATAGCAGTTTAAACCCTCCAGATTAAGTAAAAGTTAACAAAATCAAGAGGAGAGATAATTTGCAGGACTCCTCAAGACTAAAAACCAACAGGATATGAGTGAATTGATCTTTGCTTCTGTGCTCTCTTGATTCATAGTCTATATGGGAAACTGAATAGCATTCAACTCTAAAGCTAAAGCAACACTGCCCAGGCTCCCTGTTCTGTGTTTTCAACTCTTTGCTTTCCTTGCCACTAAGTTTCACATATCTTCAATTCAGTTTCTGCCTTCTCTCCTCATTGTCTAACTTCCAGACTACACCAGACAACATGGAGCCACCTGAGGCTGGTTTTATTAAGAAAGTTTGTATTTTTTATCTGCTTATGAGACAGAACTGAAATAAGTACCCACAATTCTGCACAGTGGCCAGGCTTGTTTAAGCTACAGACTTCTACAACCTATGCCCAGGTTCCTAGGCCCAATTTTACGAAGCATAATATTTCAGAACATCTGGAACAGAGTGGTGAGTTGTAAACCTGAGGCTTATTCAGGTTAAAAGTGACTCTGCCAATGTGTGTGAGATATTTTAAAAAGTGAAATTAAAGAAACAACTTAGGTGGTAACTTGAAATATAGTCACAAGAAAGCATGCTTAAGAGTAGTAATAAGTAGCAAATAGTGAAGGAATCAGTAAGTGTACTAAAGCTTGAGGGTAGAAAATGGAGAAAAAAGCTTTTTGAAAGAGATAAAGCCTACGTGGTTCTACAGAACCATGAATTTGGTTTGGATGGGGTGAAGCCACAATACGGCCAAGGGCACCAGAGTGACAGAAAGGAAAGCATCTCATTTTTCTACATATTTTTTTAAGTCAGCCTTTTCAGTTTAATAAACTTATCCTATAGGCATTTTTATCGAGCTCACATTCAATGTATAGATTAGTTCATGATGAACTGACACCTTTTATGGCTTCCTATCTTTCTCAGCAAGAACATGGTATGACTTCCATTTGTCAAAATATCCTTTCATGCATCTTTTCTTCATTTAGGACTTGACTATTCATTTTTTAAATTTTTTTTTTTTATTTCTAGGAGAGAGAGAGAGACAGCATGAGCAGGGAAGGGTCAGAGAGAGAGGGAGTCACAGACTGAAACAGGCTCCAGGCTTTGAGCTGGCAGTCAGCACAGAGCCCGACGCGGGGCTCGAACCCACGAACCGCGAGATCATGACCCAAGTGAAAGTCGGACACTTAACCGACTAAGCCACCCAGACGCCCCTTGATTATTCATTTTTAAAGTCTTTCAGTTGCTATTATTAAAAAATGTTGTTCTTCAACCTGATGGTTATCAGGGGAGGGGTGCAGGGAGTGGGCAAAATGGGTGAATGGGTCTCCCGACACAGACTTCCAAGTATGGAATGAATAAGTCATGGGATGAAAGGTATCACATAGGGAATATAGTCAATGATACTGTTGTAGCATTACATGGTGAGAGGTGGTAGCTACACTAGTAGTGAATGTAATGTAACATATAGAAATGTTGAATCACTATGTTGTACACCTGAAGCTAATGTAATGTTGTGTGTCAAGTATACTCAAAAATTAATAAAAATTAAAAATAAAGTTTTAAAAATTTATTTTGTTATATTTTATAGCTTCTTATTTCAAAAACAAAAGAAATGAAGAGAAAAAACACAGACAATAATGGCTGCCAGAGGCAGAAATTTGAGGGTAAAGAAAATGGATAAAGGGGATCAAAAGGTATAAAATTCCAATAATAAATAAGCTATGGGAATGAAATGTACAGCATAATGATTATATTAATACTGTATTGCATATTTATAATTTGCTGAAAGTTCTGCTTAAAAATTGTCATCACTAGAAATAAGTTTGTAACTCTGTATGAAGTTGAATTAAACTCATTGTGATCATTTTGCAATATATACAAATATCAAATCATTATGTTGTATACCTGAATTATGTAAATTATATCTTGAAAAAATAAACAAACCAAAAACACTTTAAATGAAGGCAAGTGATTTTACTCTGTGCCCACTTTACTAAATTCTCCTTGTTTTTCATAAAAATTTCATTGCTTAACTCAGGATTTCCAGATGAACAACCATATTACTTGCAGATAGTGATCATTTTACATTTGACTTTCTAGTTCCTATGTCTCTATTTTCCTCTTCCTTACTAATTACATTAGCTGGGAACTCAATGTTAAATAATAATGGTATAAAGAACATTCTTGTCTTATTCCTTGTTTTAAAGGGTTCATATGATGAAAATGAAGATCCCAACTAGGCCATAAGGGTAAGAGGTGGAGAAGATAAGAGAGCTCCATCACAGTAATTATAAGACTGAAAAGGTAGGCTGAGGTACTTTGAAATCTTGTAAACACAGGAACCCATTGAAGGCTTGTCAATGAAGAATTGAGGTGATGTGACAAAGTCATTTCAAAAGAGTTAAAGGTGTTGCAGACTATAAGAAGAGATGCAGGCTAAAAAGGGAGGACAGTAATATTAATCTATGATTTTTTTCTTGAAAAGGCTAAATTTCTAAATGGATTATAATAGTATGCAAGTATTATAAATTGTAAATTATAAAATAATGAGAGTATCTTTCATTTATAATTAGTGGAATCAAGCTATTTAGAGGCGTTTAAGAGCAATTGATTCTTTGATCCACATCTTTTTAGAGGGCTTTACTTTAAGTGCTGGGGGAAATTCAGAGATGTTAAAATCTTGGTGCCCTTTTCCCTAGAATAAAAATATAATTGAGTAAATATATAAACTAAAATATACTAGGTCATATAGGATAAATACCAGAAATGGTAGAAAACAAGTGCTCAGAAGAATGAACTGGGAGAGATGGTCAGGAAGGCTTTATGCTTGAGGTTGAATTTGAACATAAACTTGAAGAAGAGAACGGGCTTTGACTGAGGATATAGAATGAGGAGTGTTTTTGTAGGACAGATGTGTATTAAGGTACTGCACTTCTGATTTAAGCAAAGCTGTAGTGAAGGTAACATACTGGGCAATAACAGAACTATCTGATAGTAGAATAAGGTTTTTTGTTTAATTTTGGTTTGGATTTTTTTTTTTAAGAACTGTCAAAATTACTAAAAAGGTAAATCAAGGCTGCATGGTCCAGAACATTTATTTGTTTGTTTTTTAAGTTTACATATTCACTTTGAGGAAAGAGAGAGAGTACAAGTGGGCAAGAGGCAGAGAGAGAGAGGGAGAGAGAATCCCAAGGAGGCTACATGCTGTCACTGCAGAGCCCAACATGGGGCTCAAACCCACAAACCATGAGATCATAACCTGAGCTGAAACCAAGAGTGAGAGGTAACCAACTGAGCCACCCAGGTACCCTGGTCCAGAACATTTAATAGTTAAAGAAAGTTTTAGAATTTATTTTTTTTTCATTATAGGAAAATGCAGAAAGTTTTATTGGCAAGAAGATACATGACTAGAGTATATTTATGTGTTGTTTGGTAATAGGAAGAAATAAGAATGGGTGTGAGTAGGAAGATACCACTGTCCCTGTCATGACTTTAAGTGTTCTTAGTCCTTGAGGACTGATGGGGGTGGGAGGGAGGGGAAAGGGGGTGATGGGCATGGAGGAGGGCACTTGTGGGGATGAGCACTGGGTGTTATATGGAAACCAACTTGACAGTAAACTATTAAAAATAAAATAAAATAATAAATTTAAAACATGTTCTCTAGTCTTTTTGTCTCCTGTCTGTGGCCAGTATCACAAAGCAGCACGACCTATTTTCTGTGCCATAGTTCTATGAATGCAAATTTTGATTTATTTAAATATTGAAAACTAGAACAAGTGAAACTTCTTACTTTTACGTTGCCATGTATTTGTGTGAATTACTGTCATTCAACTGAAATTTAAAATTAATTAGTAGGTCTAAAATATAGCCTCCAATGTCCTATTTTAAGGCCTAATCCAATGCAAGTTGTAATTTCTTTTTTTTTAAGTAAAAATCAATAGCCCATCGTATTTTATTAATTTCTAAAATCAAACTTTGGATAGTATATTCTGCTGGCACACAAGGGCCCTAAGTAGACCTGTCACTGAACAGGAACTCACACTCTTAGATATAACTTGAATAATACATTTTTAATTAAATAGAAAAATCAGAAAGCTAAAAGTACAGGGTAGCAATAGCATGACTCTTGCACTCTATAAAAATAGTTCTTACATTTTCAGTTTCTCTTATAAAAATGAAGAGCAAAGAAGCAGACTCATGCTTTTGATAATCACCATAGTGAAAGAATAAAAGCATTCTCTTTGTTTCCTTGGTCAGGTATGTTTAGAAGGGCATAGAAGAGGTAAAGTAGAATTTGGCTTCTCGGGTCTCCCATATTTTTCTCCCATCATATCTCCTTCATGAACTCACAACTCATGAAAATAAAGAGTAAATGGCACCAACTTCATTTGCACTCATAGTCCCCATACCGCCCAAAAGTGTGCTTGAATTGGGGCTCAGCAGTATCCCTGTTGTGTTCAGAGAAGAAAGGGTGACAGCGGACCAGGACCCCCATGGAGAATAGGAATAATTATTAATAGGTTTGTTTCCCTCTGCCTCCATTGAGCATAGACTGTTCTCAGTGAAAATCCAAAGTATTAAATAGAAATTTCAGTTATGTGTAACAGAAGCTTTAGATGTATTAAAAAAGAAAAAAACCTGTTTTTCAAAGACTCCCTTTCTTTGAAATAGACAAAAAGGAAAGGTGAAATTCATTTGAGAACTGTTCAAAAGCGTTATAATCTCAGTAAAAGGGGAAAAATGGAAATATGTTCAAAGCCATCTTTGTTTCTTCAGAAATATTTTACAAATGAAATCAAGGAGTATTTGCTTAGAGCAATACAGTCAAACTCACCAGAGAATGAATATGATATACATGGATGTTTATAGAAAAGTGTTCTTCATTTGAAGTAAATTTACTTTACAGAACATTGAACTTAAAGGATTAAGGTGAATTACTATTAAGTTTCAGGAAATGGGCAGCCAGTAATGCAAGAACTTTCTACCTGAAATAAATTGTAAAGTATATTTTAGACATATCTTAGAAAATGTGACTCTATAATTATGAAATAATTTAAGAATAATCAAGAGAAACACATTCACTTCTAAAATCCCAAGAGTTTAGGGCTGGGAGAATCAACTGTGTCAATAATTTTCATTTGTGATCATTCACCATAAGTGGTGTCAGTTTTATGTTGCAATACAATAACGTAATAGAATTTCACCCACATTGTTAAAACACGTCTAAACTAAGAGGAAGGGATTCTTGTACTCTCAAAGAATTCCTTCTTTACTCAATTCATGAAGGAGGAAATTTACTAAATATTAGCAATGCTTGAACGGGGCAAAGACTACTTCAAAAACATTTGATCACTAGACTTAACATAGAGGAAGTCATAAATGTTCTCAGAGTGCAGAATGGAAGTGGCCATCATCTGCTAAGTTTTCCAAAGTGGGAACAGTTTCCTGTCTCATCCAATCAAAACAGTTGATAAAGGGATTCTTCTTAGGCTTGGGAGGGTAAAAGAGGACTAGATGTGGGAGGCCACTCTAAATTACAACCCCATCATCTTTGGCTAAAATAGTGTCTGGCAAGTGGGTGAAGTGGTGTAAGTAGCATTTACTTATCAGAGAAGAACTTGTATCTGGAATTCTGTTCTGCACTATTTAGTTGAGTAATTCCAAGTATTACTTATATTCAAGAAGTATTACTTCTTGAAGCCACAGTTTCTTCATCTGTGAAATGAGGATAGGAACATCTACCTCTCAGAGTTCTTTTAAGTAGTACTGCTTAATAAAAAGTAGGAAATTAAACAAAAAGTATGTGTAACTACTATAATATATATATATGTATATTTAGGAACACATGAATAAATTATCTCTCTGGTACTCACTGTGCTCAAAGGATAAATACTAGTAAACAGGCAAAACACTGCTTTAGTGTTAAATATTATGGAGAATATACAAATATACATGAAATACCACATGGTAGTAGTGGTAGTAGTAAGGGGTCTAGTCCGGAAAACAAGATGTTATGTCATCTAAAACTATTGATCACAAAATGGAGTTATTACAAACAATTTGCTTATCCATGAATAATTGGAAAAATGAAAGAAGTTAAAAAGTATGTATTTTTGCATAGGGAATGACCATTAGTTCTCAATCTAGTGGATTTCAAGCTTTAGAAAGGGCTATTTTGAAATACATATGCACTAAAATATAGTAGCATCGGTATAAATATCTTGAAATTGACAATGAAACATGTAATTTTGTTATTAACTATTGGTGACTATTAACTATTTGTTAATAACAAAATAACTATTTTGTTATTAACAATTAACTAATGGTAACCATTAACTATTTAAGGATTGTTAAAATGGCATGAAATAGTTGACACAAAATCTGACAGCTACAACAAAAATCAATAAGAGGTGAGAGAGCCTGGAATTATGGAGGCCCATGAGGAGGAGTTTTCAACTGTTTAAATTCTTATAAAAGGGGAAGTAATGTTCATGTATGTGTGGAGAAAAATGAAACATTCTTTGGTGGTCTATAAAAAGGAATATGGAGTTTTAAACAATGTTTAAAGATAATATTTTAAAATATTTTACTTTTTGAAGTCCCTTCACAAACTTTATCAATAAATCTTCAAATAACATAAAAGGTGGGGCCATTTCTTTCTTTGCTAGGTATAAAAACTAAAGAATATATGAACCACAGAATTTTCTCAGTCACAAATTTAGCAAGTGACAGACATCAAAATGCAGCCTCTGTCTGCTCTCTCTTAATTACTTCTATCCCACAGTACCACACAATCTCTCAAATGCACATGTCATTGTTCTCTTTTTCACAAGAGGTTATTTTCAGACGAGATCAGGCGAATTCAGGGTGGTATGGCCATATACGTACATGAGATTATTTTCTAACTTGCAATGTACTTTCTTTGAGGAGGATGTTGTGAAATTATAAAAATAAGAATCCTAGAATATTTCTGCTTCATGAAAAGCAGAAATGTGCTTCATAAATATTGAATGGTAGGTGACTAGAAATAAAACATAGTTATTATCTATGTTGCTACCAATAATTAAACTTACTTTTTTAAAGAACTGCTATTTGAGGATTCTATTTATTTTCAAATCCAGTATCTGGAAATGCCCTCTCCTAATGTGGCTTTTTGTACTGGCTGCTTCCTCCTACCCATAAAGTCTGATATATTCTACTGGCATAAATAAATGTAGGACTCACTATCCTCAACAACCGAAACAAATAAAAGAGCAAGGATGGTGTTAATTGGGAACCACAGAAAGAAAAACAATGTGAATGGATGTTGGGAGGATATTTTAAATCCAAGAGAAGAATTGGCTTGATTGATCACTGGGAATACTCTGTCCATAAGGAAGAGTGGTTCCTAACAAGGATGGATGTATCATCTAAGTGCATATGAAATGGCAGCAGCAAGGAAGAAATTGTGATGCATGTAGAGAGCCTTTTCTTTGAATGGTGCCTGTTATGAGACCACATCTGAAGCCCATAGAAAGCATTCTCCTATGTATTGTAGAATAAGTAAAATGGCATGATGGAAACAAATATCATCAAGCTATAAGAGGCTACAAATTGTGAGTTCTTTGTTTTCCAAACAAAAGAATTTTCCACTGTCCAAATGTCTGACAAGCAGACACTGCATCTTTTACTCAGCTGAGAATTTGTTTCAGTTTCATAATCAAGATGAATTGCTACAGGATAAGAAAATTATTTTCTAGGAGGATAAAAGACATTTATAGGGTTGCATATATTAGTAACTAATGATTTTAGTTCAGATTTTATTGAAAACAACTGAGGCAGACAAGACAATGAATGTAAGAAAAGCATGATTTTAAACTACCTGCTGGAAGTATGTAAATAATTGTGCATATTTACTTGTTTTGACTTAGCAGTAATTCCAAAGAAAATGTGTATAGCAAATATTTATTCCCAAAATGAATACTGCACTTACCACTTTACACAGAACAAAAAATTACAGGAGATACAAATATTTTGTGCATCATGCTATTATGAAAGGATAAGAAATTCTATTTCATTTCCAAGTAACAATAATACCACCTTACGGTTATATGGTACATTTTGTCTGAGAGCTGAAAAGGTCATCTCCATGCAAGATAGAGCAGGATTTTATCATTAAAATTAATAACATTTCTGGTGGTGAAAATTCAAAAGTGATAAATAGCATCTGATTTTTGCTGTGTTGGCACAATACAGGCACTGAGTAAAATTTAGAAATTTGTGGCGTCATATTTTCAGATCCATAAATACATAAAGAGAACCATCTGGAGACTTCTATACATTTTGCATATATTTATCAGGAGTCAAGTTTGAATCTTAAAGGTAAGAAACATGTCGAATGTAAAAGGTTCATCTTCTATTTAAACTACTCACTTAAGATCATTCAAAGTCTTTGCTTGGATTTGGAAATCTTTGAGATGGTACTAAATAATTTTCTAGAAATACAAAAGACAAAAATATTTATTGCAATATAATATGAAACTCTGACATATTCTATCTCGCTGACATAGTTCATATATATTTCAATATATTCTCACTGTAGTAGTGAAAACAGTAAACTCAAAATTATAGTTTGGTCACAACCAGTAGTTACCTGTGATCACTGGTCTTCTGATCATTGTATCTATTCTTGTCTTCCAGAAAGAGAATTTACAATATATTGTTAACAAAGAGGATAAAAGACAAGCTGTATGTGCTCCTTGTAGATGTCACTTACCAGTAATACTTAGCATTGACTACACTGTAATTTTAGATGACATTTTAAAATATATAAACATATATTCAAAGGTATTTTATATAACTACCTCTCAGAATTTCAAAGGCAGAATAAGTTTTAGGAATCATCTAATCCTTCCTAATTTTATAGCTAAGTACACTGGAACACCGAGAAATTAAAGTGACTTTGCTTTAGGTTATGCAACATAAGTTACTAGTAGAACTAGTTCATAAATCTAGGTCTATTGATTCACTTTGCTTACATTACTCTCAAGTGTTGATTTAATAGTAGATTAAGACTTGTAATTTGCTTATTTGTGTACACTAAAAGGATGGAAGTATCAAGAGCACTGAAACTTTCAGCATAGAACTATTAGTTTCAATAATTTCTTAGATGATTGATTTCATTAGTTTAATTAGTATTATGCTGCAATTAAAATCACTGTGACCTGAATAAAATGCAAATGAACTTCAGTGAGTAATCTGTATTGATTAATTCATTCAATCACTATGTAGTAAGTTCCTGCTAATTGTAAGGCACTGTTCTAGGCATTCAGAGTACAGGGACAAACAAAAGTAAACCAATTTTATGCAATTCTTCAAGAAAAAGATCACACAAAACAAATATATTAATTGGTAATCCATTCTTTAGAAAAAAGAATACACTGTGTAATGAAGTCTAAGAAATGAAATACAGGGGCGCCTGGGTGGCTTAGTCGGTTGAGTGTCCGACTTTCGCTTAGGTCATGATCTCGCAGTTCGTGGGTTCGAGCCCCGCGTCGGGCTCTGTGCTGACTGCCAGCTCAGAGCCTGGAGCCTGTTTCAGTCTGTGACTCCCTCTCTCTCTGACCCTCCCCTGCTCACGCTGTCTCTCTCTCTCTCCTAAAAATAAATAAAACATTAAAAAAAAAAAAGAAATGAAATACAGTTTGATTTAAATAAGGTATTCAGAAAAGCCCAACTTGAAGTACTAAAATTTACATGGTGAGTGAAGAAGCCATGAGGATGAACATGCAGTAGGGACAGCAAGTGCTGACATCTTTCATGGGGAGATGCTGGTGTCCTTAAGAAACAGTGAAAGGTCTAGAGCAGTGGAATATAGGACAGGGTTGCCAGGAAAAGAGATCAGAGCAGGTGTAAGAAAGCCATGGTCTGGGGAAGATTGCTATGACCCTGAAGTCATGGAGATGTCTTGAACTTTCAGATTTAAAGCCCTAGAAGAGCTCTGAGCAGAGAAATGATCTAATCTTTCTACACAATCAGTCTGGTTCCTCTGTTGAAGATCAACTTTAGTGGAACAAGAATAAAAGCAGGGAGGGGTGCCTGGGTGGCTCAGTCGCTTAAGTGGCTGACTTCAGCTCAGGTCAGAACTCACGGTTCACAGGTTTGAGCCCCGCATCAGGCTCTGTGCTGACAGTTCAGAGCCTGGAGCCTGTTTCGGATTCTGCGCCTCCCTCTCTCTCTGCCCCTCCCTCTCTCTCTCTGCCCCTCCCCCACTCATACTCTGTCTCAAAACTAAACTATAACATTTTTTTTTTAAATAAAAAAGAGTAAGAGTAGGGAGACCAATAGGAGGCTACTGCAATCAAGCAAGCAAAAGATGATGTGGCATTAAAGATTGTGCTAAAACCTGGAAAGAGCCTAAGTGTCCATCAACAGATGAATGGATCAAGAAGATGTGGTTTATCTATACCATGGAATACTACATGGCAATGAGAAACAATGAAATCTGGCCATGTGTAGCAACATGGATGGACCTTGAGGGTGTTATGCTGAGCGAAATAAGTCAGGCAGAGAAGGACAAATATCATATGTGTGCACGTATAGGAGGATTAGGAGGAACTTAACAGAGGACCAAGGGGAGAAGAAGGGCGGAAATGGTGGGGGAAAAGGGAGAGAGGCAAACCATGAGAGACTCTTGAATGCTGACAAAAACTGAGGACTGATGGATGTGGGGGGAGGAGGGGTGGGCATGGAGGAGGGCACTTGTGGGGATGAGCACTGGGTGTTATGTGGAAACTAATTTGACAATAAACTATTTGTAAAAAAAAAAAAAAAAAGATTGTATCCATAAACTCAGTACTCTGGAAAATCCATTCCCTACACTATAACAGATCAGTCAGGAAACAGACTCTTCATTCAAATAAGGTAATTTGTTATTTTAATAAAGGAATTATTTCCAGGAGTGTGTCCAGATTTAACGACATTATCATTAAATAGTGTAATACCTTGAGGCAGGTAATAATAGGAAAAAGGGCTACTGTATAGGTCTAAAGAGGCAATGAGAGCAAGGTATTACTGAAACCTAAAAAGCATAGCTATATGGAAAGGGCCTCCTTATGGAAGTCACCCTTTCCTAAAGGGAATAGTCAACTGATCACCCACTAACAGAGAGAAACTTTGGGAAATAAATGCCCCTACATGACTCTCCTCTCTCAGGGTGGAGAATAAACTAGAAGCATAAACAGAAGGTTACAACATATTACCCTAATTCACCCAAGTATACTCACAGAGTAAACTGTTACAAACGTACTATGTTTTGTTTGGAGAGAATGCATATGTGCATAAATTTAAAATACATACATTTATGAAAATAATTCATGAATATGACTAACTCATTAAAGTTGTTAATGTATTCTTATTCTTGGGCAATGGTGTATAAAGTTTACATATTATTGAATTTGTTTTTAATGGAATTATTCTATTCAGTATGTCAGGGAAAAAATGATGTGTGTTTATTCATCTGTTTAATATCAAATCAGATATTTAGGAATTATTATTTGGAGTTATTTAATATGTGCTGAGAACTTTGGAGATTTCCAGAAGATAAAAGCATACTTAATTCATTTGAAGTTCTTTTTATCTTCTGGACCAGTTAGTTCTCTCTTCACTTTTTTCCTGACCTTCATGGCATCCTCCATTGAAACAAATAGTTCAGATGCAGGAAAACCGTACCATTTCTTAAGGTTCAGTAATTTCCTAAACTGATTCCTACTTTCAGCTTAATTCAGAGTAAATTCAGTACCTCTTATCTCAGTAGAGTTCTCAACCATAGAAAAGAATAACACTATAATAAAAGTAAATATTATGTTTTATAGTGCTTTTTATTTTTCAAAGCATTTTCACATATAAAAACTCAACTGGTAAGGAAAACATGAATAGTAAAAAGCACTTATAAACTTAGCTAGAACAGTAGAATCTCTGCATTTTATGAAAATGGATGTTGTCAGCAGTCCACACAAAACAACAGCCTCCTACACCTCAAAACAATAGTGTAATATAAGTTCAAATGACTGAAGTTACTCAGAAACCACTGAACTTAGAATTCAGTGAAGATTACAGTGTAAAATTTCATGGAATAGAGTCAATCTTTCCATCCCTGCTCTTTCACTTGAACATTCAAATAATCTTCTGCTGTGATTCCTAGGTGTATTTCCAGCTGTTAAATAATTGAACTGAACCAGGTGAAAAAGAATGGAGAACCTACCTCACTGATAATTCACTGGAAAGTATTATCTTCTTTCCCATTTCCTTTACTTAATCAACAAGCAATCTCCATTCCATTCCACAATAAATATTTTTGATACTAGTTTTTGCTTCTATAAGAAAATATATTCCAGACACTACTATCATGCATGGTCATTAGTTTCTTAGATAGTCCACGAAATTGTATTCAATCTATGATTTATTTGAATTATACTAATATGAGAATGATAATTCTTATTTTGCTCTGGAAAAATACATAACCTGTTCGAACAAGATAGTTGGGGAACTGATACGTAGTCCTGGGCTGATAGAATGGAAAGAATATGTGCTTTAAAATTAGAAATTTTTTATGAACACTTAGATATTTCTCCATATGATATTGTAAACACTTTATAAATATTAACTCACTCACTCCTAATAATGACCCCTGAAAAAGGCTTTATCATCACTCAAATTTCATGAATAAGAACGTGGAAGCACAAGAGGTTAAATAACTAACCAAAAGTCACATTACTTACAAGTGGTAAAGCGAGGATCTTAAATCAGTCTCTACTCCTAATATGAAGGAAACATACCAGACCTAAGAAAATTGTAAAGATCCAATGAAATACTTAAGTGCTATCACCCTAATGTGACTGACACATAGCCAGAACTTAATAAATGTTAGCTATTATTAGCTGTTTATGTTAAAAATTGGTGCCAAATAAAAGTAGCAACTCAGGAAACAACACATGTTGGTGAGGATGTGGAGAATAAGGAACACTTCTGCACTGCTTATGGGAATGTAAACTGGTGCAGCCACTCTGGAAAACAGTATGGAGGTTCCTCAAAAAACAAAAAATATAACTACCCTATGACCCAGCAGTTGCATTGGTAGGTATTTATACAAAGGATACACAAATGCCAATTTGAAGGGGCACATGTACCTCAATGTTTATAGCAGCACTACAATAGCCAAAGTATGGAAAGAGCCCAAACATCCATCGACTGATGAATGGATAAAGAAGATATGTTACACACACACACACACACACACACACACACACACACACACACACACACAGAATATTACTCGAAGATCAGAAAGAATGGAATCTTGCCATTTGCAACAACATGGATGGAACTAGAGTGTATAATGTGAAGTGAAATAAGTCAGAGAAAGACAAGTATCATATGATTTCACTCATGTGGAATTTAAGAAACAAAACAGATGAACATAGGGGAAGGGAAGGAAAAAATAAGAGGAAAAGAGGAAAGGAGGCAAACCATAAGAGACTTTTAAATCCAGAGAACAAACTAAGGGTTGCTGGAGGGGATTTGGGTGGGGGATCATAAGAGACTTTTAAATCCAGAGAACAAACTGAGGGTTGCTGGAAGGGGATTTGGGTGGGGGATGGGCTAAATTGGTGATAGACATTAAGGAGGGCACTTGTTAGGATGAGCACTGAGTGCTATATGTAAGTGATGAATCACTGAATTCTTTTCCTGAAACTACTACTACACTATTTGTTAACTAACTTGGATTGAAAAATTTTAAAACATTTCAAGTAAAAATAAGATTCAAACCATATTAATTATTCAATCACTGTATGGTACACCTGAAACTAATATAACATTGTATTTTAGTTATACTGGAATTAATTAAAATTATAATTAAAATACAGTAAGAATTTTTAAATAAAAAATATTAATTAAAAAGAAAAAAATTGGTGCCAGTAATGTCAACCCCATTCTCCTTCCAATTCCCTCATATTTAGAAAAGACTGCACTGGGAGGCTCAGTCAGTTAAGCATCCAACTTCAGCTGAGGTCATGATCTCATGGTTTGTGCATTCCAGCTCCATGTAAGGCTCTGCACAGACAGCATCAATCCTGTTTCAGAACTTCTGTCTCCCTCCCTCTGTTCCTCCCCCATTTATACTCTCTCTCTGTCTGCCTCTCAAAAATAAATAAACAAATAAATATATATATATTTACATTATATATATATGTATTTAAAGACTGCACTGTAGTTTCCCTCAAACTCATGAAAAGGGTAAAGAATTTTGCTCTTTAGTTGATCCAGCACTAAGAGGTAGAAAAATCATTCATCTCCTCCCACCCACGGCCCAAGACTCAGTGGGCAATTTTCCCTCATTTGAGTATCGTCTTTTCCTTTCCTCCAAGATTAGAAAGGACAAAACTGCAGTCCTCTGTGCTTGGAAAAAACAGCACCAAGGAATTCACAAACAGCAACAAGAGTTATAACTATGAGTCCCTCACATGCAAAGATCACAAAAACTTCAGATGTTTATTAAACACATGGACTCCTAAAGACTACATTAGAATCCTCAGTACCATGGATTCAATGTAAGTGGAATAGTGTATTAGAGGTCATTTAAGCAGTCACAGCATCCACTAGTGTGCATATGATGCTATTTAATATTATGCATATGAAGATATTCAATATAATGCATATGAAGATATTCAATATAATTAAAGAAGAGAAAAAGACTATGAATAAAAATGCCTTATTTCTTGCCAAAATTGAACATCCACCTGTATGACCTTCAACAAGTCAGTATAAAGTAAGTCTCAGGTTTTTTATTTGCAAAATAAAGGCCATGAACCTTTCCTGCTCATCACAGAGTGTATGGGGAATACTATTTACTATCCCAATATTGTGGTTTCTTCTGCCAAACAGTGCAATAGGCTCAGGACTCATAAACTCTGAAAGTGAATTATAGCATCCTCAAGGAAGGAAAATAGCATATTCATCAATTCATCAATAGCATTATTCTCAATAATTTAATTTGACAGGTAGTTGGGTTTCAATGACAAACTATGAGAAACTGGTAAGACACAAATAAGCAATGAAACACATGGATAAACAAGATACCCAAAGGCTATGGGAGGTAATGTAGGAGAAAAGAGCAGATGTTTACATAGGGAAAACAGAAGTTCAAAGTGGGAAATCTTCCAGACAGGACAGTCAGGAAACACCTCTCAGTTTATGACATTTCATCTGAGATCTAAAGAATAAGAAGAATCATAGGGAAATTGTTCAGGCAGAGCTGAGAGTGGATACAAAGATTCAAAGGCTAGAAAATTTCCATGTATTCAAAGAAGACAAAGAACAATTCAGCTGAAGAAAAACCGAGAGGGAAGCATAAAGGGTAGAAATCCAGACAAGAGTCAAATCAAGCAGCATCTTATAGACCAGCACAACAGAAAGCTATTGAGAGGTTTAAAATAGGGAAGTGGTATGATCATGAATGATCTTTAAAAAAGATTGGTTTTGTGGGAAAACAAAAGAAATAGAAAACTACTCATTAATTAGAAGACTTCTGGGAATAGAGATGGTATGGGGGTAGACTAGGAAGTGGCAGGGCAGACAAAGAAGAATGTATACAATAGACATGTATTTTGGTAGAAGAACTTAAAAATTTGCCTTTTGAGCAAATATAATTTAGATAATTTAGAAGGAAAGGAATTAAGAATGGTTTTGGTCTAGAGCAAGTAATGGTGCCAGTATGAAAAATGAAAAATATCTGGTAGGTGGAGAGGGAAATCAGTTGATCTGGTTGTTGTTGTTTTTTGTTTGTTTGTTTGTTTGTTTTCAATAGAGGTCTTTCATTCATTTTTAAAATATCACAAATAGGTTTTAGGAATCATCCAGCATTTTGTTGTTTCCATATTGGACAACTTTTAAACCTTATTTATCAGCCTGTTAAACAACTCCTTTTTTGGAGGTATAGAGACCATCCAAATCTTTTCTAATAGTCTTGTTGTTAACTGTTGTGTCTTGCTGAATCAAAGCAGCTAAATTTGATACGAGTTCAATATAATTTTAAGAATTAATTCATCTTCTGGACTTGAAATACTGAATAAGCAATGCTCCATGTCATCTGAACCTTGTGAATATATTTTTCAACCCAGAAACATTTAATTTCAACAAGAGATCCATTCTAAATAACAAAGTTGATGGGAAGTGGTACAACTCTTCCTGTACAAGAAGCCCACTGTGATCCCCTTGATCGTGTTCTATACGTGACCACAGATAACATGAACAGCAGTCAGGTCCTTTCTATTTCCTCACCATTTGTCAAACTGTAGCCTTTTTTCGTTCCAAGGATACTGAATTCTACATTGATGTGATGGAAGTCCCTCCAAAGAGTTCCTCCCAGATCCTTGAAAATAATCGTGCATCCTTTCAAAGTGATGTTGGCATTTTCTGGAATGTCGACAGTCTGATTGCTGAGAATGTTCTTCATCTCACAGTACATGTGGCAAAAAGCTCAAATGATCTGTTTTGAATGTATTATATTTGAATAGCCACCAGGGGAGATGTCAGGAAAAAAAAAGCTGAATATATGTGACTAAAACTCAGAGAAGAGATCTGGACTGAAGATATGAATTTGGGAGTCATCAGCATATAGGTAAATCACCAATAAATTAGTGATTTACTTGATGACTCTATTGGAACACTTAAATTTACTAATTACAAAGAGCTGGCTAATGAATGTGTTGAAAAAGGTATGGCTCAGGTGATCAATGACAGAAAGAACTATCATAAAAACTCAGTAGTTCAGAGTTTTTACCTTCAAAATATATGCAGTGTCTGAATATTTGTCATTATCTCTGCTACTTCTGCCTTGATACAAGCCACTATTAATACTTGCTTGTATTATTGCAATAACCTTCTAATTCAGAAGTGTGCACTGTTCTCTATAAAATAATGAATAGTAAGTATTTCAGGTACTGGAGGCCATTGGGTTCCCATTGTAAGTACATAACTCTACCACAATGTGAAAGCAGCCATCAGTAATATGCAATTGAATAAATGTGGCTGTGTCTCAATATTTGAAATGAAAATCAGAGCCTGTGATATATCTACTTAAAACTGCTTGCAGGAGTTCCTGAGTTGCTCAGTCAGTTAGTTAAGGGTCCAACTCTTGATTTAGGCTCAGGTCATGATCTATCTCATGATCTGTGAGACTGAGTCCCATGCAATGTGATTCTCTCTCTCTCTCTCTCTCTGCTCCTCCCCTGTGTTCTCTCTCTCTTTCTCTCAATAAACTTTAAAATAAAACAAAACAAAACTCCTTTTGTGTCCCATTTCACTCACAGCAAAAGCCAAAATTCTTAATAATACACACTGAATTTTTAAATAATATGTTTCTACAATTTTGCTCCCTATGATACAGCCACATTGACTTTTCTGCTGATCTTTGAAACCACCACACATATGAGGGCATCTTTTTTTCTATTTCCTCTGTTGAGAGAACTTGACAGAATTCATACAACTGGAGAGCTCACTCTACCTTCCTCAGTCCCTAGTCAAATGTCACATTTTCAATAAAGCCTCTCATCTCTAAGAATTTACAATCACTTTCCTCCCAATACGCTCCACTCTCTTTTATTATAGAAATTGGCTCATGCAGTTAAGGAGACCAAAAAGTCCCAGAATGTGCTGTCTTCAAGCTGAAGAACCAGAAAAGACACTGGTGGGATTCACTCTGAGTGTAAAGCCTGAGAAGCAGGAGCTCTGATGGCTGAAAGCAAGAGAAGACTGATGTTTTAGATCAACTGAAGAGAGAGAAAATTCACCCTTTTTCCACTTTTTGGTCCCATACTGGCCTTCCCCAGATAGGATGATGCCTGCTTACATTGGGGAGGGCAATCTACTTTACTCAGTTCACTCATTGAAATGTTAATCTCCAGGAAACTCCCTCACAGAATCACCCAAAAACATGTTTTACCAGCTATCTGTCCACCCCTTAATCTAATAAAGTTGACATAAAAAAATTAACCATCATAGAGACAGAGGGGCAAAAACGGGTATCAAAACTTCATGTAAAAAATTTAGAGAGACAAAACTTGAAAATCACATTAAAAGTCTTCAATAACTTATATCACATGATATAATAATTTCTCTTCCCTGAACCTAGGCCACAAACCCTCTCTTGCCCTTCCCATGTTCATCTACAATGCTGCATTCAACACATATTTACTTATTAGTCCTCAACCCTATAACAGAAACTTGTCTAGATTCTGGGATAAAGTAAGGAACAATTAAAACAAACTATCCTCAAGGATATTCCAGTATTCTAAGGGAATATATTCTGAGGCAGGACAAGTAAATAAGAAAATTAAACTTTTTAGCACACCAGCTGGTGGTGGTGAAAATTTCTATGGAAAAAAATTAAGCTTTAGGAAAAGAGAATGGAGGTAAAATGAAGGTAAAAACAAAAGAATGTGCTGAAAGAGAAGAGGTATAAGAAGAAAAAAGCACTTTGGGGCGCCTGGGTAGCTTAGTCGGTTAAGCGTCCGACTTTCGCTTAGGTCATGATCTCGCGGTTCGCGGGTTTGGGCCCCGCGTCGGGCTCTGGGCTGACTGCCAGCTCAGAGCCTGGAGCCTGTTTCAGTCTGTGACTCCCTCTCTCTCTGACCCTCCCCTGCTCACGCTCTCTCTCTCTCTCTCCTAGAAGTAAATAAAAATATTAAAAAAAAGAAGAAGAAAAAGCACTAATAAATGACTTTAGTTTTCTTTTTCTTTTTTTTTTTTTTTGGCCTGGGCAATGGGAAGGACAGAGTATTGATTTATTTATTGCTTTTATAAAGATTGTGGGACGGACAGGTTTGGAAGGTTGAGGGTGTATGTCATGAGTTTATTCTTTGAGATTGATCACACTTCACAACAGGTTTCCCTATTTGGAAGTCAGCCACACATCTAGAGTTCAGAAGAGAGGTCTGAGCCGGTTATATCAATTTGCACATTTTCAGCTTACAAAATTCATGTATGAGATCATAGGAGAGTAGTGGTTTTTTAATTTTTTTTAATATTTATTTATTCCTGAGAAAGAGCAACAGAGTACAAGCTGGGGAGGGGCAGAGAGAGAGGGAGACACAGAATCCGAAGCAAACTCCAAACTCTGAGCTGTCAGCACAGAGCCAGATGCAAGGTTTGAACCCACAAACCATGAGATCATGATCTGAGCTAAAGTCGGATACTTAACCAACTGAGCCACCAAAGCACCCTGCAAGTGACTATTTCTTTAACAAACTTTCAGTATTGCCCAACAGAACCACATGCACATAGTCATTTGTATACCACTTTCAGTTTACATATTAATCTCCTATTTTCTCCTATTAGGCTCACAAATGAAATATATAGGTGAAATATTTTACTTAAGATCAAGGAACTTCACTGACTTCTTTAAAGCATTCTATGAACTTATCCCTCTAAACTGTAAACCATTATTTTTGTTCTTGGCTACTCTCACTAGATCATCACACTACTGAGCATGCTAACTAATTTAGCTAGTATTTTAGAACTAATTTAATTGGTAATGTCCAAGATCTCCCTGTTTCAGGTACAAAAAAAAGTACTGAATGAATGAATGAATGAATGAATGATTAGCAGTGCTAGAATCAGGTCTTGGGCTTTCTTACTTCATGTATGGTCTTCTCTCCACTACACCATGCTTCCTTTACGGTGACTTCACAAATATGTCAAAGAGGTAGAAGGATCCCTGGACTTCAGGTACAAAAAAACAAACAAACAAACAAAAAAAGGTTTACATACAACTCGTTCTGACTGGACAATAGATAATTTATGAAATGAAAAGACTAATAAGAGCAAACCACAAAACAGTTCCACAAGGTTATTTTGAAAACAAATGCAGTAAAAAGTCACTGGATGTGTCTGAAAACAACATGGACAGGAGAGGAAGAGATAGTTGGTAAGTCCCTTCCATGACTCTAGGACCATGTTAGGTTTTGATTCTTGAACCACTGGCATCAATACCATACAGGATATTTGTTAAGAACTCAGAGTTTGTAAACAGATGCTATCCCAATCTCTGAATCTCTGCAGCTAACTCCAGAACCTAAATTTTTAACTATTTCCCAGGTTCTTATTTACAGTCAGAATCTTGCTACTTAAAATGTGCTCCAGAACAGCAAGGACATCACTTGTGAATGTGCTAGTCATGATGCACATTCTTAGGTCTCCTCTCAAACCTACTGAAATCACAGTATGCATTTTAACAAGATTCCCAGGTGATTGGAATGCAAATTAAAGTTTAAGAAGCACTGCTCTTGAGAGTATCTTCTTATAAGCAGTGAAACATAAAGGAACTATTATTTCCCCTATTAGATAGTCTTTCTTTACACTTTCCTTTAATCACCCTCCAATATTACTTCAGAGTCCTACATGGAAAATTTAGCCATTAATTTACATATGATGGAATTATGTAATACATAAAAACAAAATATGAGAAGAGGTAAAGACCTTGGAGAACATCTTTTTGAAACCCCTTCATTTTACAGATGCAGAAAATCAGACCAGAGAGGTCATTTGGGTTCACAAAGATAACTGATAACTGATGGCTAAGCCAAGGATATATGTCAGGCCCCCTAATTTTGTAATTCTGTCTACTATAATCATATGCTGCTCTCTTCCAAAAGAGTTTTACCCACAATTGGGATTTTACTAAAAATTTGGCATTTAACATATATGTTTTTTTCAAAGCAAAGGCAAATAGCATGTAAGAAGTCCATTGTGTTGTCAAATGTGATCTCATCATTCTTTCTAAAAAGTGACTAATTATAAAACTGACTAGACTCCTCTGTAATCATGAATATTATTTCTTAATCTAATTCATTTTTCAGGATAATTACTCAAAATCAATCACTGTCAGTTTATAACAATAATCAGAGAGGAGTTAGAAAATATTGGGGGTTTGCAGGGTTCAATTTCTTCCCAAAATAAGAAGATCAAATCAATCCAGCACTGGGAATTGCATTAACAACTATTTCTAAATGGAGTTTAGCTGCATCATTTTACATTCTAGGCCTTTTGGTCTCCAATGTTCAATTTTTTGTGTGTGGAAAAATATATGCACAGTGGATATAAGATGGTATTTTAGAACTAATTACAGCTCCTTTCAGCTTCCAAAAGGAGGTTATCTTAGCACAAGCAAATGCCTTCCTTGTTTCTTTCTTTGCTTTTTATCTAGTCAAAGAGGAACGACAAGTAACTCAGTCTTGAATGATTCTCTTTTGAGTCGTAAAAGGGGCAAATAAGAAAGGAATGTGCCAGTAAAGCAATAATAAAGTGAATATACATATTAATGATGATGTACTCATACAGGATTTGTTTCTCAAATAAATAGCTTAAGCTAGTCTGCATCTCCATCCTAACATGTGTGAAATCATTTAGCATAGTGCCTAACCCAGGGGTTCTAAATAAATATTATTGTTGTTTTTATAACCCGTAAACCATAATATAAGCATTGCCCCCATGTTTTAAGTCAAATTTTTTTAAAGTGAGATTTTTAAAAGTCCATCTAACTTCTTCAGAAGAGAAAGCATTATATAACTCAGTATGTAAGTGTTTTTACTTAGAAATTGTGGAATTATGTCAGTCAGGACACAATTTTAAGAGAGGAACCCAACTGAGTGGATTCAGATTGTATACTGGAGAAAAAAACTGTGTTGACTCATGGTCCATCTGACACTGTTTTTCTGGCCAAACACTTCATTATATAAAGATTTCTTCTTTGGTATGGCTATTTGCTGTTAAAATTGCTGTATCTCAGTGCTCACAGTGACCTCAAATGTCACAAGGAACAATGCAAGTACAGTGGGTTACCAAGTATTTACAAGAAACAGAGATGACTCAGTTGGTCTAAAATGTTTCCAGAGGAACTGATCATGAGACAGCAATAGATATCCATTCGGTAAATATTTTAGCCTAATCTAAGCTTCAGTTTCTTCTCTAAACTGGGGATATAGATACGTACTTTAGAAGGTTCATGAATGAGATTAATGTTATGCCAAAAGAAAGCAGGTGCCTGACTGAAGTTAGACACCCAGCACTACTGAGTTCCTTTATCCTTTTCACATTGTGGTCTCATGATTTTCTGTTCGTCTTCCTAAAAACAGCAAAACTATAGAATTTAGCAACATCTATTTTTAATTACATCCATCCAGTTTAATTTAATTTACATATCCACGAGTAGACCAGCCTATAATGGTAGTTGAGTAATTTGCAATCAGGAGGATAGTACCTTTTGAATATTTCATCATATTACATCACCTCTATTTGTGCAAATATGTTTAGAATTCAGGCTAAAGGATACAAGAAATTTAATTTTAGGAGTCTCATTCACAGAGTAAATGATGACCAGAGCTTATATCTTCACCAGGGATTTTTCATGTGAAATCAATGGCCAACTGCCTTCTCAATGGAAAATATAAGGCTTAGAAGTACCGCCTACTTGTAACTCTTCAGTGGTCACCAACAGTCTCAAATCAAAACCTGGTAAAAGTAGGTAAATAAGAAAAAATCCTCCAAGACTGCATTCATCCATTTTTCGCTTTCATCCACCCATATTTCATTTAATTGAGCCAGGAGGATACAATATTCAATTGACGTTATAGAGCAATATAGGCTTTAGAATAATGACTCAGTTCAAAGTTCATCCTGGGAAATTTTGTTGCCTACAAAAATGGTGAAATGTATTACTGAGATCTTTGGGAGTCTGTTCTTAGGCTGTGTGAGCACCACAAATTTAATTCAGGAAAACATTTTTCTTTTGCTTAGACTTTTCTTTGCTGCTGAAAGAGTTTCAATAGGATGTACTTAAATTTTTAGTATATCACAGAAATCAAAGCATATGGTGTAGAATTAGGAATGGATTTTAAGAAAAACATAATGATAGTCAAGTGAATTTAGTATGCATGCCTGCACTGCATTGGACATTTAAAAGCTTGAAAAATTGGCTATACCATAAATAGTGGTTTGATTGTACTGAGGTTCCACATGAAGAGAAGATGATCTAATTCTTATTAAGAGAGTAAAAAAACAAACAAAAACAAACAAAAATCAGTGTCATGAAAGAGACAACTTTTGGAAGATGAGAATTGTATTAGTTTGTTAGGGTTGCTATAACAAAATATCACAGACTGGGTGGCTTCAACAACAGAAATTTATTTCTCACAGTTTTGGAGGCTGGAAATCCAAGATCAAGGTGTCAGCAGATTTACTTTCTCCTGAGAACTCTTCTATGGCTTGCAGATGGGGAATCTTCCTGGTATGTCCTCATGTTGTCTTTTCTGTATATATATGCTGCTAGTTCTTTTTCTCTTCTTCGGGATACTAATCATATTGGAATAAAGCCCTACCCTACTGCATTTATTTTAACTCAATCACCTTTTTGGAGATCCTATCTTCAAATAAAGTTACATGGATTAGGGCTACCCATATAACCTCATTTAACCTTAATTATCTCTTAAAAGTTTTTTTTATCTCCAATTATGGTTACAACCTGTAGTACAGAGGGTTAAAATTTCAACATAAGAATTTAGGGGAGTGCATAATTCAGCCCTGGCATGTGGCCAGGAATTGGCTCTTGCTATAATATTACCACTATAAAACTAACTCTCTTTTACGAACAGTCACTTATAAAATTCTTGGGTGTTTTGTTCCATATCTGTCATTCTATCACTCTTGCAGACTTTATGTTGGCTATTGACAAACATAACATACTTTTGATGAACGTTCTTATTCTAAGATTTTTTTAATTCTTTACTTATAACACAGTTAATAGCTGAGCACGAGATTAAACAATACATTTGGTATCCAAGTCTCCTTAAAATTTTTTTATTGTTATTTTTCAATGTTTTATTTATTTCTGAGAGAGAGAGAGAGCAGGGGAGGGTCAGAGAGAGAGGGAGATACAGAATCCGAAACGGGCTCCAGGCTCTGAGCTGGCCATCAGCACAGAGTCTGACGCAGGGCTCGAACTCATGAACTGAGAGATCATAACCTAAGCTGAAGTCGGCCGCTTAACCAACTGAGCCATCCAGGCACCCCATCCTTTAAATTTTTTGAGGGGCACCTGGGTGGCTCAGTCAGTTGGGAATCTGACTTCAACTCAGGTCATGAACTCAGGGTTTGTGGGTTTGAGGCCTATGTTGGGCTCTGTGCTGACAGCTCAGAGCCTGGAGCCTGCTTTGGATTCTGTATCTCCTCCTGCTCTCTCTTCCTCTCTTGCTTGCTCTCTCTCTCTCTCTCTCAAAAATAAAGATCTTAAAAATTTTAATAAAAAAATTAAAAAGTAAAGAACTTTTCTTATATTTATTGTTTCCAGAGGAAGATTAATTTAAAGGTTAGATATAAGGCAAATTCCTTAAAATATTTGCATTATGTTGACCGAGCAGAGCCATAAAACTAGTGTCATATGGACTCATGATGTTTCTCTAAGCATCTATGTAATACACATAGTCTGACACTATATCTATGATTCTCTCTTATAGCACATTACAGTGTAACAAGACAAGATGTGTCCTTTTGGGTTTCCCTTCATGCAAACTGGGTTTCCATTCTCTCAAAGACAAGAAAGGAGTTCCTTTGAATTTTCCAAACCAGGTTGCAAAACCTGTCCTTCAATTCTACTGTATTCTACCATACATTTCACATTTAAATCTCTCTTTCACTCTTTTCCTATTAAAGATATTTACTACTGAAAAATTTTAATACAAGAAAAAGTCCAATTGCAGGAACAGGTTGAAGAACAACAAAGGTCAAGTTAAGGCTGTATAAGGAAAGATTTATAAAATTATCACAGGGGCTCTGGGTGGCTCAGTCGGTTAAGCGTCCGACTTCGGCTCAGGTCATGGTCTCATGGTTTATGGGTTCGAGCCCCGCGTAGGGCTCTGTGCTGACAGCTCAGAGCCTTGAGCCTGCTTCAGATTCTATGTCTCCCTCTCTCTGCCCCTCCCCTGCTCACACTATCACACGCTCTCTCTCTCTCAGAAATAAATAAAACATTAAAAAAATTATCAAAAATATTTCAAGACAATTCACATCAAATATGACTTTGTAAACATCTATTTACTTATTTATTTATTTATTTTTGCCAAGGATCAGGGACTTTTTTTTTTTACAAATAGTTTATTGTCAAATTAGTTTCCACATAACACTCAGTGCTCATTCCCACAAGTGTCCTCCTCCATGCCCTCCCCCCCACATCCATCAGTCCTCAGTTTTTGTCAGCATTCAAGAGTCTCTCATGGTTTGCCTCTCTCCCTTTCCCCCACCATTTCCCCCTTCTTCTCCCCCTTGTTCCTCTGTCAAGTTCCTCCTAATCCTCCTATACGTGCAAACATATGATATTTGTCCTTCTCTGCCTGACTTATTTCGCTCAGCATAACACCCTCAAGGTCCATCCATGTTGCTACACATGGCCAGATTTCATTGTTTCTCATTGCCATGTAGTATTCCATGGTATAGATGAACTACATCTTCTTGATCCATTTGTCTGTTGATGGACACTTAGGCTCTTTCCATGTTTTAGCTACTGTGGAGAGTGCTGCTATGAACATTGGGGTACATGTGCTCCTATGCATCAGCATTTCTTTATCGGATCAGGGATTTTTTGAAGGGTAAGAAAATTCATTTTATTCTCTTACTTGTAAGTGGGTTATTTGGTTGGAAGCAATAGAAACCAACAGAAAAAAAAATATTTGTAGGATACTATGCGGTTTACAGGATTGAAGAAAGAGATTAGCATTCAGTTCTAAGAAAGAGTAAAAGATCAGGAAGGCTCTGGCAAGCTTAATCTCTTAGAACTTGAGTATACAGAGAATAGAAATGCTACTAAAATAGGAATTTATTAGATATTATCAGATAATATTAAGATACTGCAAAGATTTATGGCAGAAAGATGAGAAAATAAATAACTCTTAACTAAAACGCTTTAAAATAATCTACTGTTTAGATCACTGGAAGTACAAGATGGAAGATAAAGAGAAAGATTTATCATGTAGAAATTGTGCTAAAATAAGCACATCACTAAGATGGCTCAATGTTCTAAGATTTTATTCTAACTTTCAAATCATACTGACTAGAAATAAAGCTTTGAAAAGATTGCTAAAATGGACTAAACCAGAGCTCTATCAGTAATATTAAGAAATATATTTTTATAAAATAATAAACCATACAACAAATAAGACAAAATACAAGAAACAACATTATTCTTGGTTTCATTTATGCCATTAGGAACCTGTACCTCATTCTTCATAAAGCAAAAGATGTTGACTCAACCAACAGCTATCTATTAATGTAGAAACACTGAAGCTAGCCAATTATTCAAGTCCATCTACAAACTCTCCCCCATTTTATTATATTTAACATTTATATGATATTATCTAACTCAATACCATATAAAAGATATTACAAAGAACATATTGTATTTGAAATTAAAAAGTACATAATGGGTGACTATTGAGGAAAAAAATAGAAAGGTGGAATCAATGGGTCAAAATATTTAAAAATATAATTGAAGAACATTTCTGAAACTAAACAGTTCAACTTAAGGTCTTAAAAGTATAAGTTAAAACAAATCATATATGTTTTAAAAATATTTTCTTTAGCTTCTTCCATAATAATATGCAACTCCAGAATACAATATAATAACACCTAAAATATTCTGAGACAGAGGATTGTAGCATAAGTAATTTAAATGTAAGCAATTTGTTTCAAAAATATAGTAGCAAATAGGCATTCTCTACCAAGCTTTGATACTGGGACTATAGCATGTATGAAAATTGTATTAGATGATCAGCTACATTAGACTAACATATTAATCAAATGGAAAAATCCTAAAATTGAGATACTATGGTGAATAGATTCTGGATATATGTAATTTTAAAGCTAGTACTCAATAAAGGAGAGAATTAAGTTTTCATAACTGCAAAAATGTAGCTGATACGTTGACAATTTAAAAGTAAAAGTAAGGTTTAACAAAATATAGAGAGATCAAGGAAAAAGAAAAAGAAGTGAGATAATTTCCTCATCATATTTGTCAGGAATTGACTGCAGCTTAAACTTGAAATATACTATTACAAGAAACACACATAATGAACTCATAACCTAAAGGGTTTTCATAGTATTTCTTTTATGATTGGAGAAATGTCTTTAGATGCTTAAGTCATTTGTTATAAAGAAATTTAACAACACCTTCAGCTTAACTTTATTTTCCTTTTATAAAGTATATTTTATTTAATGGCTAATATTAAACTCATATATAATATAATGTTAGTTTTTAAAATTTGTTCTATCTATAGGCATTTATATTTTTATAGAGATTTTATAGAAATAACCAATGTTACTAAATTGTTAACAAACAACAATATTCAAATACTTTCTGTGTTTGTTTGTTTGTTTTTTCTTTCTCCATTGCATTTTCTGGGCTACTTTGAATTGTTTATAATGCTGTATATAATTTCAACAGAAGAGAAAAGCCATCATTCCTTATAAAAGTGTACTCTGTATGTTAACATATATAGAGAGATGGAATATTTAAAATATTAACTTATAACAATATAAATTAGAGGGAATAGTTGTACCTATCTTGGAGTTGACATGAAGATTAATTGTAAGAACTTAGAATCATTCCAAGAACATAGCAAGCATGCAGTGTTCCATTAACTTTTCCTTCAACTAATCACATTTATACTAGTAGAGTTGAGATTTTTACTTAAACGAGCGTTTGATAAATTATAATTTTCAAATACTGCTATTACATGTTTATTTTTTCTCCTCGAAAATGGAAATAACTGTAACTACTGAAGCATTGTTGTGAGGGTTAAAGGAAACCATTAGTTAAATGCAAATGCTGGGGTGCCGTCTAGGGTACCTCTTTAAATGAGTCAGTCTTACACCACTTCATTGTACCCACCCATAATTAAATATGTGTTAGGGCTAAAGTATTGCACTAGGGACTCCAGACAGTGGTGGACAAGACAGATTGCTCAGAGACATTCAAGGTTTCTCATGAATAGTTAAAATTTTGAATGGTAAATCTCATCATATGCAATTTTTAATATCCTGATTAATATATTAAATATATTCCAATGTCAGTTTTAAAAGAATTTAAATGTTTAAGCTACATTTTATTAAACTCATTCGTATGATTGTATAAATTAATTCTGACATATTTTCCATTCATAATTTATCAAAAATGTCAATAAGTTTTTAATATTCAATACTGATTCAAATAGAGTTTTGATCTAAATCTTCATATGTTCCATATCATTTCTTTTGGGAGACTATGAGGCTATGCTAAAGAAAAAGGAGTCGTAAAGTGAAGAGATCCTCATTGCCCAAAACTCCAATGACTTCGCAATACAAACTACTGTGTATTCTTACTACAATTTAATTACTTTTTGACAAATTCTCCTAGTGTTTTATAAATTAATAAATTATTTTAATTAAAGCAATGCATTTCTTTAGTAAAAGGGCATCATAATATACTGGCTTTGAAAATAATAAATTACCAAATTTATAATGTCAGACACACAAAAATCCAATAATGAACACATTCCCTAAAAATTATCTGTTTAATAAGGAGAACAAATCACTATCCAGTATAGTCCTTTAAGGGCCAAATTTTAAATTATCTCTAAGATAGGTAATTTTTAGATAAAAAGTTGAAGATTAAAGCTAAATATTGTCAAACCCTCAAACATATAGAAAGAATATTATGTTTTAATGCATGAGTCTTAAATGTTTAATAATAATAATTTGCCAGCTTTATGCTATAAATAATTCACACAAATGCTTTATTATATAAACAGCAATTTAGGGAGATGATGTTACTTTTTGTAATTATAATTATCTACTATATATTTTAGTATTGAGTATGCTTATAAGTATAAAACTTATAGATTAATTCTGAAATGTTATCCCAATAAAGTAAGTTCACCCTTGAGAGGAACTGATCAGAATGATAGCCTGGTTTTAGTCAAAATGTGACTCCAAGTCATTATAGAAAAGTGATACTCCCCTTGGTTAGCCAAGAAGGTGTTGAAATTGGGTAACCAAGAGATTTTCTGTTAGACGAACAGAAAATCAGGAACATGCAAAGCAAACAGCAAAATGTCTTGTCACGACAGGTAGGTAGTATTGTGGGGATTAAGCCAGTGATGAAATTGCTGAAAGGAAATCTTTATCAAAATGTTTCAGCTGAAAGAAAAACATAGCAACTAGAAAGGAAAGCAGGTAGTAAAAACTCCTCTGAAGCAACTTTACTGCCTCCAGAAGGAAATGTTTTCACTGATAAGGAATTTTTACCAAAATCTCCAGACTAGAAAATGTTCAGCATTCTCAAACACCTCCAGTGAGAACACACACACACACACACACACACACACACACACACGTAAAGATTTTCTAAATATCAATTCACAATACACAACAAAATCTTCAAATAAACATGTTAATATCTTATAATTACCACACACATGTAATCTTTAGGATTTAACATGAAAATTCAAAAAAGATTTTCCTCCAAAAACTTTCTTTTATTGTTTTTTTTTTTTTAAGTTTATGTACTTATTTTGAGAGAGGTAGCACATGTGCGCAAGCAGGAGAGGGGCAGAGAGAAAGAATCCCATGCAGGCTCCACACTGTCAGTAGAGAGTCCAATGTGGGGCTCAACTCAGGAACTGTGAGATCATGACCTGAGCAGAAACCAAGAGTGAGATCCTTAACTGAATGAGCCACCCATTCGCCCCCCTCCTCTAAGAATGTTCATTGGGAGTGTTAATGAGAAATTATTCTAAAGAGAAAACTTAAATAGTCAACAAAAGGCAATTGGATAAATTAATTACAGTATGGCCATGGAATCATGAGATCTCTTTTGGAAAACTCCAGTGGATTGTATCCTCTTTAATCTCATCTATTTTCATTCTTCTGAGATGTTTTTCTCTTCAGTTCTTTTAAAAACCAGTTCTTTATCCTATGATATTTAACAAACTTCTAAAAATCTTCTAAAGAATTTCTTTTTCTTTTCTCTCGAATACCCCTTCTTCCTATTCAATCTTCAAGATTATACTTAAATGCCCTTTCTTTTATTAATTCCTCTCTGAATTCACAAGTTCCGGTTAAGTACTCCTCAGATGCATTCCTAAAGCACAATGAATCTTTGCTCTTATCACCCTTATAATACAATGTTATTTTTAAAAAATTTTCTGTATTGTTCGTTAGATGTTACGCTCCCTGAGTAAAGCCATTATCTGTACTTTATTCAATGCTATATTCCAAGTGCTTGTTATGTAGCGGGTATTAAAATATATGTTTAAATAATAATTACTAAACCTTTTAATAAGTAAATTGAATGTTTACTATTCATCTAATAAATAATATATCAGATTTTGTTCTATCAGCCTTAAAAAGGAAGAGCTACTAACCTTCCCACCAAATGTAAACTTTGAAGAATACAAAATCATTTATATGGAATCACACAAGAGAAGCTAAACCACTAAAGATTTGAGAGACAAAAGTCCTAGAGAAAAAAAGAAAAATGTACTGAAGAGGGTCCTCTATTCACCACTGCTTTTTCCTTTAGGGCATTTTTTTTTCTAATTTTTATTGCAGGGCATAGAGTTCAAACAGAAAGTTATAGCTTAGAGAAAGCAGTCTTACTTTATTAGGAAGTCAAAAATTGGAGTTCAGGGCTCCAATGAAGCAAGAAGGAAGGCAGGTACTAAGATCATTCTCGATATAAAGAGACAATAAAGCTAAGAGTCTATTATTTTATACAGTCTCCTCAAGGGATTTGGGGGTACCTAAGCTGCACATGCATTGGGTAAGTGCTTAAAAAGCAATCATTAACAGGCTAAAATCTCATTTTAGAAATATTATAGTGTTAATTAGACATAAATTAGAGTTTAAGGTCCATCAACAAAGAAGAGTATTTCTAAATGCTTTTAAATGAGATTCTAGAATCATCTGTCACTAATTGGATAAAGATAATTTTCCTACAAGGAGGAAATTAAATTCTTTTCTTAACAGATATATTTAATCCATATTCTTCAAAGATTTCATATTTGCAAATTTGTCTCCTCACTAAAATTTATCTGTAGTCCTCCAAAAATCAATACTTAGATTTTTTTTTTTTTTTACAGTCAGGTTGAACATGAAGAGAGTGATGAAAAATTTGAATTGCCTGGGTGCTCATGTTTTTTGCTGATGTCGAACAGGTGACACTCTGTCTCCTTGTTTCAGTTCTCATACTGTAAACAATTCTCTATTTTGTGATATATTTAGTGCCAAACTTTTTGCAGTTTTTTTTCTTTTTGTGTGATTTCATTGTTTAAAATAAACTCAAAGCATAGCACTGAAATGCTGATTAGTGTCCCTAATTGTAAGAAGGCTATATTCGCCTTATGTAGAAAATGCACATTAGATAGGCTACACTGAGGCATAAGTTACAGAGCTGTTGGCCAAGAGTTCAATGTTAATGCATCAACAATACATATTAAATAACGTCTCCTTAAATAGAAACACACATAAAACAGGGTTATATTTGATTGGTGATGAGAATATGTGACCAGATGCTCCTAGGAACCTAATCCTGTGTTTCCTCTAGGAACACTGGTTCAATATTCACTAGTCCAGTGACTATATAACATATATATATGTTACACACACACACACACACACACACACACACACATTAAAATAAGACCCTTAGATAATCCAGATATTGGGATTATCAGAGAACAGAGAACATAATTTAATTTAGATTTTGTTATGAATATTAATATGTCATGATAATAGCAATAAATACTCTGTAATCCATACAATACTCAGTGCCACAATAGTATGTAAAGTTCTTATTGTCTTATCAACTCTTCATTTGACAGTTTAGATGATAGGACCTAAAATTACTTATTAATATATCCCTAAAATAAATAAACAGATACAAAATGTGACTGAATAGCTAGAATCTATACGTATAAATTAAGTAGAAATTCTGAGATTGAAAAAAAATAATAATCAATAGATGTATTTAAGAGCAGACTAGGGGCGCCTGGGTGGCTTAGTCGGTTAAGCGTCCGACTTTCGCTTAGGTCATGATCTCGCGGTTCGTGGGTTCGAGCCCCGCGTCGGGCTCTGTGCTGACTGCCAGCTCAGAGCCTGGAGCCTGTTTCAGTCTGTGACTCCCTCTCTCTCTGACCCTCCCCTGCTCTCGCTGTCTCTCTCTCTCTCCTAGAAATAAATAAAACATTTAAAAAATAAATACATAAAGAGCAGACTAGCCCAGCCGAAAAAAAAAAGGCAATTAGGTAACTGAAAAGGTGATGAGTAGAAAACACCTAGACTAAGGCAAATACATGAAAAAGAAAAATGGAAAATACAGAAAAGAGTGAAAGAAAGACACAGGAAATAATAAAAAGATTAAATATATCTTCAATTGAAGTGCAAAAAATGAGAGAGAATATGAGGCAGCATCAGTATTAAAAGAAGTATTAGTCAAAATCTTACACAGATTGATAGAGTATATCTTGTCACAAATTTTATAAGCACTTTGAACTCCAAACATGACTGGTAACAACAACAACAAACACAGGTACATCATAGTAAAAACTGCTATAAACCAAAAACAAAGAGAAAAATTATAAGAGCAATAAAAATTAAAGACAGGAGAGATTATTTCCAAAGAGCTAATAGCTAGACTGATACCTAAGTTGTTAACAACAATGTTGAAAGCCAAGACCATGGAATGACAGCTTTAAAGGACTAGAAGTAAATGATTGTCACTCTAGAATCTATATTTAGTAAAAATGTTATTTTTAAATGAGGACAAATAAAACAGTTTTTGCACTAAAAAAAATTACTGAGAAAATACATTGATAGGAGACCCAGGAAGTAGAAGGAACTTCAAAGAGTCTCTTCAGGTAAAGTCATACAATTCCAGATGAAGGTATTATAATGCAGAAATAAACAAAGACTACCAAAAAGGGTAAATGTGCATATAAGTCTAAATAGATACTGACTATTTAAGATAGCAATAATGCTGCCTCATTATTTAAATACATGCAGGAATGTGAACCATGAGAACAATTAGAAAAAGAAGAAGAAAGGGATGAATGAAGAGCAATTTTTACAGATATTTACACTATCAAAGAGGTGGTAAAAGTATTTAAAATAGACTCTTATAAGGATGGATGTTGTAATCTTTATATTTAGCAATTCATTTCTAATAAATAATGTACAATAAAACTGACACTGTTGAAGATCTGAGCCTGGGTCATAATAGTGGATACAGTTTTTGCTAGCTTTCACCCTTTCTCCCTCCTTGTTAGAAAACTACTTACTACCCCTACATCAGCAGAAGCAAAAAGAAAGTCATGTTATCTAGTGCCCACAGTCCCTGTCATCTTGAGGTTGTTGAATCTGATGGACTGCATGTAGGGATTAAGGGAAGAATCTGCTTACCAGCCAAGAGGACAGAGATGCTATTCATTGAAACAAGCAATATGAGGGGAAATATAAGTGAGCCAGGAACCCACAATCATAATAGAGGGAAGCATGAAAGGCAGAAAAGGTGAAACAAGCCAACTAACAAGTAACCTACACACAAAAAAATAATTTTTGTTATGAAATTATATAAAATACTAAATGGTTAATGCAAATTAGATTATGAAATCAATATTTTAAAAATTGTGTTAATTTTAAGTCTGTATCTACTAAAGTTTCTAGAAATACAAATATCACTAAGCATTTTAAATCCTTCCAATGGTGATGTACATTTATATACACAATATTACCAAATTCCATGCAAGTTGATAAGAATTATGTTTGCCCTAGAGATTATAAACAGAATTAACAGGGAAATTTAAATATAAACACTGCAGGTCAGAGGTTGTATGAGATACTAAGTAGTTTTACTAGTTGAACTCCGTGAGAGAGTAAATATCTTCAGATGATGATTTAAATCATGCTTCTGAGCAGGCAGCTTGATGATTTAAATACCTAAAATCAGTAGTTTTCCTGTTCCTTCGTATTATCCAAAAAAGACTTCTTCCTGCTCATAAAAGATCCTTAGAAAGTAGGTCTTACTGACCTTGAATGTCTTCAACAACTATACCATGATACTGCACCCCATTACTATCATGAGGGGAAAGTAACATATCACATGTATTTTCTCTGAAAGCATTTGTTGAAAACATATTACCTTACTATACCCCATGGGATAAGGGAGGGAAAGAAGAAATAATAATGAAAATGATAGATCTTCCTGCCCAATAGATAAATCAATACAGTACCTAATGGAGACTAATATATTTGCAAAACTCAAAGGAAGTCAGTATAACTGGATTGTAATATTTGGAGAACAGTATTAATAAATGAGGTTGGAGAGATATATCACACCCAAATCATTCATGGCTAAAGGAGCCATACTGAAGAGTTTGGTCTTCATCCTGAGAGAAATAGAATCATATTAAAGGATATTCCACTGCATAGTGCCAAGATCAGATATGTATGTTTTAAAGGATCACTTTAGTTGCTATACACAGCATAGATTGAATGGTGTTATTACAATGATTAAGTAGAAACTCAGTGGTAGACCTGGCTTGGAAAAAGTGTTGTTGGAATAGGGAAAGATAGGAGAAGGCAGATTTGAGAGACATTTACTGAGAAAATCAGTAGAAAGTATTTATAAATTGGATGTGGAGAGGGGTAAAAAGGTGGGGCAGGGAGGGGCACTGAGAATAATATCAGGTATTAAGAAAGGCAAGAGTGAATGAACACCAATGCCCAACAGTTGATCAATACACCTTGCATCCTTTTATGTGTGGCTTCCTTCCTCTCTGCAACACCAAAGGTCTCTCAAAAGCCCTTAATGATATTCTGTCTCTAAAATCAGCAATTATTTACTAGCTTTCTTTCTTGATGTTTTCTGTTAATTCTTAACAGGTTCCCTTGGTTTCCTCTACTTCCTTGATTATTCCCAATACTGAGTTTTCATGGAGGATTTATTCTTAGCCTAATTTGGGGGGTCATACTTCCTGTTTTCATTGATAGTACCACTCCCTCTTAGGTAATACAGTCAAAACCTCAGACTCATTTTAACTCCTTTCTTTCACTGTCTCCTATCAAACTGGTTGGAAGTCCTATTGATTTTTACATCTAAAACACCCTCTTATTCACCTCACATTCTTCAGCCTTACACCCTCATACCACTCCACATACTTGCTCTTCTACAGCACTTACTTCCTTACAGGACCCACCAAAGCCAAATCCATCCCGCCTCATTTCAATTTACATATTGTTCAGATATAAACTGCAGATAGCTCCTTAATTTCTATTGTTGTTAAAAATAATTTGAGTTGGGTTTCTATGTCTTACAACCAAGAATCTAATACAGTAAATTCTTTCATTATATTTCTTACAATTTTAACTAATTATTTATTTATTCTTTATCAAATAAAATTATTATGTATAATTTGCTCAACATTTGTCACTGTTGCTAGTTTAGAAACTCGATGCTGCAGGTTATGATCCTATATGCCTTTTTTACTGCTCTCCCCAGGCCCCAGCAGAGGGTCACAATAAGTCACAGATGATCAATTTCCAATAAGCATCAAAATACTTGAAAAAATATATTTAAAACTCGGTTGTACTGGACACTTCAAATAATGGTGATGGTAAAATGCCTCTTTATGTTTGTTTTGATTCTGATTTTTTTGTTTTGTTTTCTGTGTTTTTTTGTTTTGATTTTTGTTTTTGTTTTTGTTGTTATAGGTTAGCCCAATGTCTAATATAGAGATCAACACCTAAACAGAATGTCAAGACATGTTGAGTTTTTCTGACCAAACCAACTGGTTGGAGTCTCATTTTCAGTAAGGAAAAGCAATGTCAAAATAAAGTCACAAAAAAAGGACTTAACATATCCCCAGAGGTTCACTGCTTCGAGACCAAGCCCTATTTTAAAAAGAAATATTATATATGTATATAAAACTTGTTTTGAAATGTCTGTATAAAAATGTGCAACCTTTGGTACTGATTTCCTTAAATATTTAGATACTTTACTTTTCCACATAATTTCATAACCAATTTTATCCTTTAATGGTTGTCTAAATTCCATTTACATCATTACCTTTATTTTTTTGTTTTGTTTTCAACTATCAAAGTTTTCTACAATTATGTGCATATTGGATTTGACTGTGTGTGTGTGTGTGTGTGTGTGTGTGTGTGTGTGTGTGTATTCTAGCAATGGCGAAAAGTGCCATGCTGCATATGATAGCAGTTTCAGAGTTTATTTCAGATAAGGTAGTGGAAAAGAGTAGATGTCTATTAGTGAAAAAGAGTAAATGATTATTAAATGTATTCAACATAGATACTTCAGAAAGATCACTGTGAAATTTGCCTACTTTTTCATTTTAAATATATAATCATAAATTCTTCATGTCTGACCTTTTTCTTCAAATGAATTTTAATAATAGAACTTTTAAAATGTGATTATTCTTTATCCTCTCTACCACCTGCTAGGACAAAACTATAGAATAAAAATATAACAGCAATTATATTATATTTGATGTTATATTATCAACAAAATATAACATCAGCATTGGTACCACTGGAATTTTATAACACATAGCTGTTTATTTCAAATTGCAGGCCGATTTTCTTTCCTCATAAATAGATACAAATATACTACAATGAAACATCAGTCAAGGGGATTCTGAATCTCAATGAAACATATCTGCAAATTACAAAAAACAGTTGTACACTATCTGTATTAGTTTCCTTGGGCTGCTGTAACAAAGTATCACAAAATTCAGACTTCAAACAAAAGAAATTTCTTTTCTCACAACTCTGGAAGCTAGAAGTCTGAAATCAAGGAGTCAGCAGAGCCACGCTCTCTGTAAAGATTCTAGGAGAGTATCTTTCCGTGACTCTTTCTAGTGTTGCTCAAAATTCTTGTCACTCCTTGGTTTACAGCTGTATCATTCCAATTCAATCCCTGCTTTGGTTGTCACATGACTTTCTCTCCAAACTTCCCTTTTCATAAAGGACAAGTCATCATGGATTTAGGGCACAACGTAATCCAGTATGACTGAATGTTAACTTGATTACAACTGTAAAACCCCATTCATAAATAAGGCCACATTCACAGGTGTGAAAGGACATGAATTTTGGGGTCACAGTATTTAACCCAAATACCATAAAAAGATATACAACTTTAGGTGTATTATTTAATGTAAACTATTTGAAATATTTCACTAAGTATAGCTTGAAAAGTAATGACTAGAGAATACGCTGGTTGAGTACATTGTGATAGATAAGTGTGGCCTCTAGAACCAAACTGCCTGGGTTTAAATCCTGAAACTGACATTAGTTTGTGACCTTGGGAAAATCACTCAACATCCTTAGGTCTGACTTTTCTGGTATGTAAAATGGATATAGCAAAAGGACTTCCCTTATAAGGTTATTATAAGTGTATAATTAATCCGTTGTAAAATCCTTAAAACTAGAACACAGATCTAGATAAAAGTTAGCAATTGCTAGGTCTAACTACAGATTGTCTTCTGAAAACCCACAAGAACTTATTTTTTAAATATCTTTTATTTAAAACATAAAATTTGGGGCGCCTGGGTGGCTTAGTCGGTTAAGCGTCCGACTTTCGCTTAGGTCATGATCTCGCGATTCGTGGGTTCGAGCCCCGCGTCGGGCTCTGTGCTGACTGCCAGCTCAGAGCCTGGAGCCGGTTTCAGTCTGTGTCTCCCTCTCTCTCTGACCCTCCCTGCTCGCGCTGTCTCTCTCTCTCTCCTAAAAATAAATAAAACATTAAAAAAAATTTAAAAAAATATAAAATTTGCCTTTTAACCACTTTTACATATACAAATCAGTGTCCCTGATTACATGCACAATGTGTGGAACTGCCCCCACTAGTTCCAAAATGTTTGTACCACCCCAAACAGAAACTCTGTAACCATTAAGCAGTAACTTCCCATTGCCTTCCTTCCTCAAGTCCCCGCAACTTCTATTCTATTTTCTGTTTCTATGAATTCACCTATTCTAGATATTTCATAAAATTAGAAACAAACATATTTGTATGTGTTTGGCTTATTTCTCTTAGCATAATGACTCTAAGGTTCATCTATGTTGTAGTATATATCAGAACTTCATAACTTTTCATGGCTAAATAATATCCCATTGCATGTATATTCCACATATCATTTATTTATTGATGGACCATTGGTGGAAACAAACCAAAGGTCGGGTAAGTGTGAATTCTCCAACTTTGTTCTTTTAAATATTGTTTTGGTTATTTGGAGTTCCTTGCAATTCCATATGAATTTGAGAATCAGCTTTTCCACTTACACAAAAAAAAGCTTGTTCTTAATCTTAGATGAAAAATTTCAGTCTTTCATAATTGAGTGTGCTGTTAGCTGTAGGTTTTCTATAAATGCTATTTATCATATTGAAAAAAATGTGCTTCTATTCCTAGTTTATTTAATATTTTTATTATTAACAGATATTGGACTACCTTAAGTGCCTTTTCTGCCTCAATTGAAATGATCTTTTTTTCCCTCTTCATACTAGTAGTGTGTTGTATTACACTGCTTGATTTTCTTATGTTGAACTACTCTTGCATTCTTGGGATAAATCCCACTTGGTCAAGCTATATTATCTTTCAGTATGCTGTTGGATTTAGTTTGATTATTATATGTTGAGGAATTTTTAAATATATATCCAAAAGGAATATTGGTCTGTAATTGTCTTTCTTATGATGTCTTTAACTGGGTTGATATGAAGGTAATGCTGGCCTTGCAGAATGAATTAGGAAGTGTTCCCTTCTTTTCTATTAAATGTTTTGTAGATCTCACCAGTGAAACTATCTGGTCCCTGGACTTTTATTTTTTGGAAGCTTTTGATTACTCATTCAATCTCTTTCTTGTTATAGCTTTGTTTAGATTTTCTTTTTCTTCTTGAGTAAGTTTAGATTTAAATTGCCCTTTTTTATTCATTTCTAAGAGTCTGTCCATTTCCTTTAGCTTACCTAATTTATTGACAAACAATATTCACAGAACTCTTATAATCCTTTCTGTTTTTTTAATTTTTATAAGGTCAGTACCAATGTTCCTACCTTCATTCCTGATTTTAGTTTTTTGTGTCTCACAAGTACTTTTGAAAAACATTTAAAGAATTAATGAAAAACATTTAGATTTCATAGAGTCTGGTATAGCCAATATATATACAACTAAAATGTATTTTATTATTTGGTAAGATAAAAATTTTTGACATCTTTCCCTTAATATTTCTAAGAAAATCATCAGAAATTCATACATTTAGAGAAAAATATGTTTGTTTCACAACTGTTTGTAATAGCAAACTCTTACAAATCATCTAAATTTCCAGCATCAGGGAATAAATAATACTGACTGTGGGATCTACCTCCCTGCAATAAAATATACAGACAATAACAACAACAAAAACACACATCATATTTCACATACTTATTAGAATGTAAATCCTCAAAACATGAAAAAAGATTAAAAGGATATAAAAAGATAAATAAAGCATAAAGGTATTCCTAAATTTTGAAAGATGCCACTGGACACAGATTTTATTTCTGATTTTCCTTGGCCTTACTATAACAGACAATTTTACACCATGTATCAGCTAAAGATCTGACCTCAAATTTCTAGCTTATGGGAAATAAGTAAGTCAAATAAAAATACTGAATTTTTCATAGGCATGCATGTCATTCAGGGTACAATGAATTAGCTAATCTATTTCAGCTTGTGCTTGCCTAATTTGTACATCAAACTATCAGGAGCACAGTACTTTCTCATATTTTCAAAACTATATATATTTTTTAAACTTGACCAGCCTTACTTACTCTGCTAAGAATTTTCTAAATTGAAAAAAAAAATCTCTAAAGTGAAATTATTGATAGTGCCTTAGTTGAAAGAGTGTGACTTTGGTTTTTGCTGATTTTTAAATGATTTAAATGCCAACTTAATTGTTGGCATTTTCAAATTTTACTGTGCTCTGAGGCCTCATGGAATGTAGTACAATTATAATAAATAAAAATATAAAATTATATAATTATGTTACATCTTCAGAAAAATGCAAAATTATGTTCTGCTGTCTGGCATAGGTTGCATCAATGCCAGTAAAGCTTGCAATGATTAATCAGTGCTACTCCTGCGTCAGGCCACAAACCTCTGGCATTTTATCCTCCATGCTGAAGTGAAATTAGAACACTTATTATCTAACCACTACTCCTCTGCCAAAGCAGCTCCATCCCTTAGATCTCAGGCACCCTCCCTTCATAAGCACATATAAACCTATTGAAGTGATTGCTATTCCCAAATTCATAAAACCTAGAGAATTTCCTTGCAAGAATAATTTGGGCTTATTCTGCTAACAAACTTATTCTAAAAACACTTTTTAAATCTGTAAGCCTAAGAAAATACTATTAAAAATACTATTATTACTATTGTTGCTCTTAATACAATAAAAAAGTAATCATCTCAAATAATGAAAACCCAGGTAATTCTTAGCTTGTATAATAGGTGCTGCCACTACAAGAAACCAACTGGTCTACTAGTTTTCAATTCTGAACCAAAACAAGGTAAAGAATGAGCCATGAACAGTACTTTCCTTTAGGAAACACTATCATCATATCTATCCTATGAGCTCTTTAAACTTCTCTTCCACTTGAAGATATGCTGCCTTAACACAATATCATGACTTCTTAATATGCTGGTCAAAGGCCAAAGAGGAATGGCTTTACCTTTATTAACTTTTTCAAGAAAATGTTAGTCCAGAATATTATGGTGGGCAGATGATTTCAGGCACAGGAAGTGATTCCTAAAGGAAGGCCACTGAGATGGCAGTGAAAACGTGCTTATTAGTATTAGAAGTTCCAAATTCTTTCTTTCCCCTTGATGGAACTACATTTAACATAAAAGAATGACCTCTCTAAGCCAATGCAATGACATCAAGTATATTCTAAGGCACTGGCAGAGAAAGGCCATTTAATTACTTCAGTATTTTTTTCCTAATTTGTTTGCTCTATTCACCCTCGCAGGAATTTTAGAAGACTCATGTGCAAAACCCCAGTATAAAGTACCAATTGTGTAAAGACCAAAACATTATCATAATGCTGTTACTGCTCTGTCAAGTCTCCACATGGGTAATTGGCTGGCAATTAGTTGATATTCAATGCATGAAGTTATTCAACCACGTGTTTAATAAATGGTTTCAAGGCATCCAAATAGAAGAGTATCCGTTCCATAAATTCATACTGTATTAGACAAATAATCAAGCTGAACAAACCCCTATGATTTAAAGGAAATGATAGTACTGCTTTTTGATACATGTTTGTCATTGTTCTGAGCAAATTATTTTGTAATTTATTTCTTATTCACAATTTTTTCCCTCACAAAACCCCAAAAGGTAATTATTTTTATCCCTTTTTTGCTTTTGAGCAATTCACTCACAAAAGTTAAGAAACAAGTCCCAGCTCACATGCTTTATGTGAAGGAGAACCCTGATTCAAATTGATCTGCTAACCCCAAACCAAGGACCCCTCATTTCATGCTGTGCCATGCTGTTTCTCACTAGCACTAATGTTTACTGACAACCCAAACAAGCATCACTGTAATAAAGATGAAATATCTGAAGCCTAGTTTGAGGAAATGCATGTCACTGTAGTTCCCATCATGAACAAAATTAGTAAAAGAGCTGACTTTTTGAAAGACCATAATTAAATGTTGTACATGCATTATCTCATGTCCTCATAATTTTATGTGCAAGCTCTTTCAATAAGTCCACTTTATGAATGAGGAACTAATATGTGTAGAAAGATTAAGAAACTCACAGATGGTCTCTTTTTAGCACACGGTAACAATCTGAGCCAGAGCTGCTAACCATGTTGATGGGGGGTTGTATTTGTTCCATTTTTACAATTCTTTCATAATAAGTCTTTCTTTAAATATGATTTCCTTTCATTGCCTCTTGCTGTATTATGTTATTGTAATTTCCTGACAAAGAAAACAGGAGATGTGTTTTTTAAATACCCACTTGACTACACACTAATAAGAAATGGGATAGTGACCTAGCCCTCTCTCAATAATGACTATGCTAGTATGATAACTGGGCAATATAACTTTGTTAAAATTTCATTGTTTATATTTATTTTATAGAATGTCTAAGGCATTTTTCATGATATAAGTTTACTAACAAGTATAAATTTTAAAAATTGAGTAACTTTTAAAATACATTTATATTAATATAAATATTAATATTATTAATATAATATAATTATATATTGTATTAATTACATTAGTATTATTAATTATATATGTTATATAATATAAATAAATATAATTTATAATTATAATAAATAAATATTATATTATACTATAAACATTAATATAAATATATAAATATTATATTTATTGGCTCTAAGGTTAAACACTCAAAGCATGCTTAAAAGTTTGGTTACAGGTTGAACTTATATATATTTAATAAAGAGAATAAGAATTAAGTAAATCATCTTATTAAAGTTAAGATATATTATTTGATATAAGCCATATGCTTATGTTATACCTTATTTTGTGTATGCTCTTTAAAATATGTTTTATATTGACTATAATTTTTTACAGTGGTATGCTCAATGTATTTAAAAATTCTATGATTAAATTCATTTTGCATTATTTTATCATTAGACTTAGATAAATTAAAGTAATAGAATCTGAATTACAATTAAAAGATACTTTCAGAAATCAGGCAATATTGATTTAGCAGAATAGTCTTGAGATTAAAAGAAAAAAATATACGCAAGGGAAAAGGAAACACAAATGTTAACATTAATAGAGATTTCCTTTATTGCAATATATCAGCTAGTGCAAATTATCATCAGTCCTTCTTTGAAACTATGTACCAATTCCAAATTCAATATATTTTCTTTTCTTGCAAACAGATTTGTGTATGTCTTTTGCTGGTCAAATAAAAACTACTTTCTTATTTATAAACAAAACCTGGAAACTGAAGCTTATCTAAATCCACTGGAAAAGATCACTTTAAAAGCAGTAGCAGTCTACTTTAGATGGCAATTAGGAAATGGTGAAACTTTGTGTGGTATAGTGATGCGGAAGATAGGTATAGTGATCCAGGAAGATTTGAATAGAAATATTTGTTTAACTTAGAAACAGGATTTCCGGGCTAAACAGTCTTTAAGGAAATGATTTAAAAGTCCATTATAGGTTTCAATACTGTTTATTTGGAAAAATTAACCAACACAACTTGATAACTTATAGTTGGAAGAAAGCAGGACATCACACTCAAAAGAGATCATTTGCAAAGATAAGGATATACAAGGTTTGGAAAAAGCAACTGCTACAGATAGTGTGTCTGCTGCAGAAGGTTCAAAGTAAGATGTCACAGCTTATTTTAATGCAAAGATTGATTACCCTTTCTGGCATCTCCATTATACTGTGAGCAATGTGAGGGGAAAGACTGTCTTATTCACAGCTGTAAATGTAGAACAGCCTGATGTATCATAGGAGCCCAGTTAAAATGTATGGAAACAAAAGTTTAGGCAGGCTCCTATCTCTTGCTAAAAAGTATAGACTCTATTTTGTAAAATTTATATCAAGGTTTTCTGACAAATGAATATATACATCCAAGTCTGGAGAGGACATTATAGAATAGAGTAAGGAAAAGTCTGAAAACAGTTGCAATATTTAAAAGAAAGAAAAAGAGAGAGAGAGAGAGGAAGGAAGGAAGGAAGAAGGAAGGAAGGAAGGAAGGAAAAAATAGTTGGAAACAAAAAGAGTAGGGTGTAAATTAAAAAAAGGAAATTGGGGAAACATCAAAACATTATAAAGGTTAATTTGGGGATTCTTTTCGGCTTTTTAAGAGAATGAGGGCAGGGCACCTGGGTGGCTCAGTCGGTTGGGCGTCCGACTTCAGCTCAGGTCATGATGTCACAGCTCATGGGGTCAAGATCCGCATCAGACTCTGTGCTGACTGCCAGCTCGGATCCTGGAGCCTGTTTCAGATTCTGTGTCTCCCTCTCTCTCTGACCCTCCCCTGCTCACGCTCTCTCTCCCCCTCTCTCTAAAATAAATAAGACATTTAAAAAAAAAAACTTTTTTAAAAAAGACAATGAGGGAAGCCACAAAAATAAGAATAACTCCAAGTAGCACCCCATAGAAAATCTTTTTCCGATTGAGGCAAGATGGCGGAGAAGTAAGGAGCTCCGTACTTGAACTCGCGCCCATACATCACACAGAAAAGATCTGAAGCCATTGGAAACCATACAAAACCTGAGAGACTGGGAGAAAAAAGGACGCAGAATCCACTGAGAAAGCCTTCTAACGTGAGTGCGAACCGGGGAAGGTAAAATCAGGCCGGGATCGGAGCCTCCAGGGTGGGAGGCGATCCCCCTCTACCCTCTACGGGGAGTGAGAGGGGAAAAGGAGAGAGTCCGAGACAGAAAAATCTCCGCTCGGTGCATAGAAAGACCGTACTTGCCAAATACCTGCACACCAGGTCCCCTCGCGACAACTGGTCCTGGGGGAGGCTGAGCACACAAACTGCTTCTTTGTGCCGCTCCTGGAGGTTGGGTTTTAAAGCGGAGCGGGTGCGCCTGCCGCCATTGTAGCTCCAGGGCGGCTGGGACCCCTGAAAGAGACGCGCAGACACCAGGCGTCCGGGATCCTGGCTGGCTGGAACTCGAGAGGGAAGGCAAAAAGCTAAAAACTGGAAATTTGCCTGTGAGTTCGTGTTTCGGGTGACGAGCCATAGAGAGACCCGGTTTTCCTCACTCCAGCGGCGGCGCACCTGCCGCCATTGTAGCTCCAGGGCGGCTGGGACCCCTGAAGGACGCCTGCCGCCATTGTAGCTCCAGGGCGGCTGGAACCCCTGAAGGAGACGCGCAGACACCAGGCGTCTGCGCTCCTGGCTGGCTGGAACTCGAGAGGGAAGGCAAAGAGCTAAAAACTGGGAAATTTGCCTGTGAGTTCGTGTTTCGGGTGACGAGCCATAGAGAGACCCGGTTTTCCTCACTCCAGCGGGCTCAGGCTACGCGGACCCGGCAGGCAAGCCCCCGCGCATGCGCGCCAGCCCTACCCAGAGAAGGAAACAGCGATCCTGACTCCGCCCCCAGAGCTCAGCTGGGAGCCTGGAATAGCCCGAGGGGGTTGTCTGGGAAGCTGTGTCTAAGGCAACTTCAGCGGGGCGCAGACTGGGATTTGGAGATTGGAACTGGTCTGGGTTGAAGAGTGCAACCAACATCGGCTGCGTCCCCGGAACGGGGAGTTGACACGCCAAAAAAAAAAAAAAGCGAGCTGCAGCGCGGGGTTCAAGAAGGGACTGGAGCACCGTCACTCTCCTCCCCACAATCGCCAAGGCAGAACCCCCGCCTGAGGCATCGGATCACGCCACGCCCATCCCTGCCTGAGAGGTGCCCTCCTCCCTTTTTTTTTTCTTCTTTTTTTTTCCTTTTTTTTTTTTTTCCTTTTTTTCTCTTCTTTTTTTTCCCTTTCTTTTCTCTTTTTTTCTTCTTCTTTCTCTTTTCTCGCTTTTTTCCCCAAAACACTGACCCGATTAACTCTGGTCGCCAGCTTGCTTAAACAATCACAAGTCCATTCTGTAAATGTAAATTCTACACCTACCGACTTTTTCAGCTATTTCTCTCAGGAGTAATTAGACTATATAGTTTCTCTGGATAATTCCAGCATCCTTCTCTCACCTATCCAACCATATTCTACCCTTTACCTCTTTGAAAAAAGTTTCTTATCCCTTCTGCCTGTTCATTCTATTTCCAAATCTGCCTTGTCTCGCCCTGCCTTCTCTCTTTTACTCTATGCTCTTCAACCGGCACTGCATACACACGGCTATTACACTGTAGCTGGGAAATCCAGGTATATGCTTTAAACCGTTCTTTGTCCATCGGTTTTCTTCTTTTTTCCTTTTCTTTTCCCCTTTTTGACCCTTTTATGTATTTTATGCTCCCTATTCGCCCTCCCTCCTCTGTCTTTTCTATTAACTTTTTCGTTTTCCCTCTCACTTTGCATGTTAGTTGAATCAGCCTGTGCGTTTGTGTGCTCCTGCTCCCTGTGTGTTTGTCTGTCTGTTTTCTTTTCCAGGGCTACCTCAAGAAACAAGCTAGAGTACACAAGGTGAAGAGTCCCAAATATCACTACGAATAGGAAAATAAAATAACTAAGGTCCCAACAAGAGTGACCGAGGGATACCATTCAAAAAACAATCTCTGAAAGGATAGGCCCTGGAAAGTCAAAGGGTTTCTTGGATATAGCAGTGCTCATAGAAACAGAGAGCATAACAGGTCTTTAAAACCAACAAGAGCCGGAAAGCTAACTAAAATGACGAAACGAAAGAGCTCTCCTCCAAAGAAACTCCAAGAAGAAATGACAGCTAATGAACTGCTCAAAACAGATATCAGCAGCATAAGTGAACAAGATTTTAGAATAATAATGGTGAAATTAATAGCAGGGCTTGAAAAAAACATAGGGGACATCAAAGAAACTATGGCTACAGACAGAATGGAAAATAAAAATAGGCATGAAGAATTAAAAAATGCGATAAATGAGATCCATAATAAATTAGAGGCCTCCAATGCACGGCTTGAAGAGGCAGAAAGGAGAATAAGTGATTTAGAAGACACCATTCTAGAAAACAAGAAGCTGACAAAAAAAGAGACAAACTGATCCAGGAACAGGAAAGAAGAATTCGAGAGCTCAGCAACACAGTCAAACGCAACAATATCCGTATCATAGGAATCCCAGAAGAGGAAGAGAGAGGGAAAGGTGCTGAAGGAGTCCTGGAACAAATTATAGCAGAGAACTTCCCCGACCTGGGGAAGGAAGTCAATGTGGAAATACAAGAGGCTCAGAGGACTCCTCTCAGACGTAACTTGAATCGATCTTCTGCACGACATATCATCGTAAAAATGGCAAAATACAAGGACAAAGAGAGAATTTTGAAAGCAGCTAGGGAGAAAAGGGCCCTCACATACAAAGGGAAACCCATCAGAGTGATGACAGACCTATCTACTGAAACGTGGCAGGCCAGAAAGGAATGGCAAGAGATCTTCAATGTGATGAACAGTAAAAATATGCAGCCAAGAATCCTCTATCCAGCAAGCCTGTCATTCAAAATAGAAGGAGAGATAAAAACCTTTCCAAACAAACAGAAATTGAAAGAATTTGTCACCACGAAGCCAGCCCTACAAGAAATCCTGAGGGGGATGCTCTGAAGGAAAGGTTGCAAGGAACAAAGATTCCAGAGACACCACCACAAACATGAACCCTACAAAAGATACAAAGACTCTAAACCCACATATTTCAATAATAACACTGAATGTAAATGGGCTGAATGCTCCAATCAAAAGACATAGGGTAGCAGAATGGATTAAAAAACAAAATCCATCTATATGCTGTCTACAAGAAACTCATTTTAGACGGGAAGATACCTTCAGATTAAAAGTAAGGGGATGGAGAAATATATATCATGCTACAGGAAATCAAAAGAAAGCCGGAGTAGCGATACTTATATCAGACAAACTGGACTTTAAATTAAAGACAATCACAAGAGATGAAGAAGGGCACTACATAATAATTACAGGGTCCATCCATCAGGAAGAACTAACAATCATAAATGTCTACGCACCAAATATTGGAGCACCTAAATATATAAAACAATTAATCACAAACAGAAACAAGCTTCTAGATAAGAATGTGCTAATAGCAGGGGACTTTAATACTCCGCTTACAGCAATGGATAGGTCAACCAGACAGAAAATCACTAAAGAAATAATGGACTTGAAAGATACATTGGACCAGATGGACCTGACGGATATATTTAGAACTTTACATCCTGAGGCCAGGGAATTTACTTTCTTCTCAAGTGCGCATGGCACATTCTCCAAGATAGATCACATACTGGGACATAAAGCAGCCCTTAATAAATATAAAAGAATAGAGATCATACCATGCACACTGTCAGATCACAATGCTTTGAAACTTGAAATCAATTACAGGAAGAAGTCTGGAAAACTTCCAAAAACATGGAGGTTAAAGAACAGCCTTCTAAAGAATGAATGGGCCAACCAGGCAATTAGAGACAAAATTAAAAAATATATGGAAACAAATGAAAATGAAAACACAACAATTCAAAATCTATGGGGTGCGGCAAAGGCAGTCCTAAGAGGAAAGTACATTGCTCTCCAGGCCTATTTCAAGAGATTAGAAAAAGCGCAAGTCCAAAATCTAACAGCTCACCTAAAGGAACTAGAGGCAGAGCAACAAGAACGCCCTAAACCCAGTAGAAGAAGAGAAATAGTAAAAATTAGAGCAGAAATAAACAACATAGAGACCAAAGAAACAATTGAACAGATCAATGAAACCAAGAGTTGGGTTTTTGAAAAGGTAAACAAAATTGACAAACCTCTAGCCAGACTTATCCAAAAGAAAAGAGAGAGCACCCAAATAGACAAAATTATGAATGAAAATGGACTTATTACAACCAACCCCTCAGAAATACAAGCAATTATCAGGGAATACTATGAAAAATTATATGCCAACAAATTGGACAACTTAGAAGAAATGGACAAATTCCTAAACACACACTCACTACCAAAATTCACACGGGAAGAAATAGAAAACCTGAACAGACCCATAACGAGTGAAGAAATTGAATCAGTGATCAAAAATCTCCCAACAAATAAGAGCCCTGGACCTGATGGCTTCCCTGGGGAATTCTACCAGACATTTAAAACAGAATTAATCCCAATTCTTCTCAAGCTATTCCAAAAAATAGAAATCGAAGGAAAACTCCCGGACTCATTTTATGAAGCCAGCATCACTCTGATTCCCAAGCCAGACAGAGATCCAGCAAAAAAAAGAGAACTACAGGCCAATATCCTTGATGAATACGGATGCAAAAATTCTCAACAAGATCCTTGCAAATCGAATCCAGCAGCATATAAAAAGAATCATCCACGAAGATCAAGTGGGATTCATTCCTGGGTTACAGGGCTGGTTCAACATTCGCAAATCAATCAATGTGATACATCATATCAATAAAAGAAAAGATAAAAACCATATGATCCTGTCAATAGATGCAGAAAAAGCATTTGACAAAATACAGCATCCCTTCTTAATAAAGACTCTCGAGAAAGTTGGGATAGAAGGAACCTACTTAAACATCATCAAAGCCATGTATGAGAAGCCTTCAGCTAACATCATCCTCAACGGGGAAAAACTCAGAGCTTTTCCCCTGAGATCAGGAACACGACAGGGAAGTCCACTCTCACCACTGCTGTTTAACATAGTGCTGGAAGTCCTAGCATCAGCCATCAGACACCAAAAGGAAATCAAAGGCATCAGAATTGGCAAAGAGGAAGTCAAACTTTCACTCTTCGCAGATGACATGATACTCTACATAGAAAACCCGACAGACTCCACCAGAAGCCTACTAGAACTGATCCAAGAATTCAGCCAAGTTGCAGGGTACAAAATCAACGTACAGAAATCGGTTGCATTTTTATACACCAACAATGAAGCAACAGAAAGAGAAATCAAGAAACTGATCCCATTCACAATTGCACAAAAACCATAAAATACCTCGGAATAAACCTAACCAAGGATACAAGAGATCTGTATGATGAAAACTATAGAAAACTTATGAAGGAAATTGAAGAAGACACAAAGAAATGGAAAAACATTCCATGCTCATGGATAGGAAGAATAAATATAGTTAAGATGTCATTACTACCTAAGGCACTCTACACATTCAATGCAATTCCAATCAAAATTGCACCAGCATACTTCTCAAAACTAGAACAAACTATCCAAAAATTTGTATGGAACCACAAAAGACCCCGAATAGCCAAAGTAATCCTGAAAAATAAAACCAAAACGGGAGGGATCACCATCCCAGACTTTAGCCTCTACTACAAAGCTGTCATCATCAAGACGGTATGGTATTGGCACAAAAACAGACACATAGACCAATGGAACAGAATTGAGAACTCAGAAGTGGACCCAAAAGTATACAGCCAACTAATCTTTGACAAAGCAGGAAAGAATATCCGATGGAAAAAGACAGCCTTTTTAACAGATGGTGTTGGGAGAACTGGACAGCAACATGCAGAAGAATGAAACTAGATCATTTTCTCACACCATGCACAAAAATAAACTCAAAATGGATAAAGGACCTGAACGTGAGACAGGAAACTATCAACACCCTAGAGGAGAAAGCAGGAAACAACCTCCTTGACCTCCACCGCAGCAACTTCTTACTTGACACATCCCCAAAAGCAAGGGAATCAAGAGCAAAAATAAACTGTTGGGACCTCATCAAGATTAAAAGCTTCTGCACAGCCAAGGAAACAACCCAGAAAATTAATAGGCAACCAACGGAATGGGAAAAGATAGTTGCAAATGACATATCAGATAAAGGGTTGATATCCAGAATCTACAAGGAACTCACCAAACTACACACCCGAAAAACAAACAACCCGGTGAAGAAATGGGCAGAAGATATGAACAGACACTTCTCCAAAGAGGACATCCAGATGGCCAACAGACACATGAAACGATGCTCAGCATCCCTCCTCATCAGGGAAATACAAATCAAAACCACACTGAGATACCACCTCACGCCAGTCAGAGTGGCTAAAATGAGCCAATCAGAGAACTCTAGATGCTGGCGAGGATGTGGAGAAACGGGCACCCTCCTACACTGTTGGTGGTAATGCAAACTGGTACAGCCCCTCTGGAAAACAGTGTGGAGGTTCCTAAGGAAACTAACAATAGAACTCCCCTATGACCCAGCAATAGCACTGCTTGGAATTTACCCAAGGGATACAGAAATGTTGATGCATAGGAGCACATGTACCCCAATGTTCATAGCAGCACTCTCCACAATAGCTAAAACCTGGAAAGAGCCTAAGTGTCCATCAACAGATGAATGGATCAAGAAGATGTGGTTTATCTATACCATGGAATACTACATGGCAATGAGAAACAATGAAATCTGGCCATGTGTAGCAACATGGATGGACCTTGAGGGTGTGATGCTGAGCGAAATAAGTCGGCAGAGAAAGACAAATATCATATGTGTGCACGTATAGGAGGATTAGGAGGAGCTTAACAGAGGACCAAGGGGGAGAAGAAGGGCAGAAATGGTGGGGGAAAGGGGAAGAGGCAAACCATGAGAGACTCTTGAATGCTGACAAAAACTGAGGACTGGTGGATGTGTGGGGGAGGAGGGGTGGGCATGGAGGAGGGCACTTGTGGGGATGAGCACTGGGTGTTATGTGGAAACTAATTTGACAATAAACTATTTGTAAAAAAAAAAAAAAAAAAAGAAAAGAAAATCTTTTTCCTAAGCTTTAAGTTTATATATATATATAATATAAAATATAAATATAGATAGATAGATAACCACCCACTCCCCGAGACTTCCAGACAATTTGATTTCAGAATTACAAACTAATTTTTTTTTTAGATTCTTCACGTTTTTACCCACATAAATAGTCAACTTGCTTTGTTTCCCATTCTTGTAACCAATACCACTGACTCTACCATCTTGCTAACTAGGGCTTTCATTTGACCCCACATAAAAGAGTCCAATAGACAAAATGTAAAGATTTTTTTTCATTAAGTAGGGAAGGAATAGCTTATAAAAGAGTTAATCTTTTGGGTAAGCTTAAGGTTTAAAAATGTCAGAAATATATAAAATATATATGCATATATACAGTACACGTGGAGGAAAGAAACAGGATATAAGAGCAAAGAATAAAATAGAATAAAATAAACAACAACAATATGTTAGACTCCTAGGTAACAATAAGGGTCACAGGCAGACAAGAGATTTGACATCTCCATTTCTTTTTATTTACTTGGCTTAAAAGAAAAAAGATTGAATACCAGGATCTAGCAAGGGAGTACCTGAAGGCCATGTATGAAAGTATAAAATAGAGTTATTTCCTGCTCTTAACAGAGACATAAAGACAGAAACTATGAAGGAAGGGATCTTCAAAAAAGATCTTTAAAAATGTCAGGATTTGTATTCTTCTAAGACCCGAAGAGCCAAGCTATTTGAGACCACCTATCATAATGTCTGTTAATGACTCCCAAGATGAATATCATAAGAAAAAACAAGGAAAAAAAGAGAAGAATGATTCTAAGAAAACAAAGAAAAAAAAAAAGAAAGATAATAGTACTACAAACAATAGAGGATTCTCCTCCTTCCTCTTCTCCTTCTTCAATTGCTTTACTAATACTGCCAAAAATCTAATAGGACATAAATAAGCAGAAAGTCGTATTCATAATAACACCAAAAATACAAAGCATCTAGGAACAGACTAAACAGGAATATGCAAGAGTATGGGAAAAATACTAGAAAGCCAGACTGAGAGACAAAAATAAGCAAAACAGAGCACCATATACATTACTCTAAATGTGAAAAATAAGTATTGCAAAGTTGTTGATTCTCTTCAACAGTAAACTTAATCCAATCTACCTCCAGCTTAATACTGAAATGTCTTGGAATATGAAAAATAATTCTACAGTTCTATTAAAATAGAAAGGATATAAAAAGAACAGTAACCAAAAAAAGTGGGAAGACTTGTCTTTCTTTATACTGTAACCTAGTTAGAAACAAGGATTATTAAAGACCTATTGTATCATATGAATTAAAATAGAATAAATTCATGTGTATATGCATATATGTGTATACACACCCTATAAATCCATGTATGCACTTTATACACATGGTATGGATTTAGAATATGATTCAAATGACTTCTCCAGTAAGTGCCTAATATGTTATTAAATAAGTGATATTGGGATAATAAACTCTTCTGCAAAACAAACAACAAAAAAGATAAGATCTCTCTCTCTTATAGTATTAATTTGCTAAGGCTATCACAGGAGAGTATGACAAACTGGTGGCTTAACACCATCAATAAATTTTTCCATAATTCTGGAGGCTAGAAATATGAGATCAGGGTATTCACAGGGTTAGTTTTTTCTGAGGTCTCATTCCTTAGCTTGTAGATGGCTGCTTCTGTCTTCACATAGTTTTCACTCTAAGTGTATCTACATCTTAATCTCCTCTTTTTACAGACATCAAATACAGTGGATTATGGCCCACCCATGTGCACTCATTTTACCTTAATTACCTCTTTAAAAAGGCCCTATCTCTAAATGTAGTCACATTCTGAGGTGATGGAGACTGCAACAAAGGAGTTGCGGGAAGGGGCACATTTTGTCCTAAAACACTTATTAAAATAGATTTAAATATAATTAAGGAATGTTTAAAAACAAAAACAAACATGACGCTTTGTCCCTGATGCACAGGTTTCAGAGATTCTCTGAATTCCCTGAAGTGGAAGGCAAAATTTTCTGTATATAAGCATTTGTGTGTATTTCTGAGTGAGCCACTTTCTATTTTATAAGCTTATGTGAAAGGATCTGTAATTATAATTTTTTAAAATTTAAAAACTAAACTAAGGGAACATATAAACAATATTTATGTAATACCAAAGCAGGTAAAGATTCCATAAGCTTAACTGCAAAAGCATACACCCTTAAGTAAAATATGGATGGATTTGACTACATAAATATTAAACAATTTTTAGGAGGAAAGAAACTGTTAACAAAGTTAAAACTAAAAGCCTGGGGGGAATAATTACAGGATAGATAGAGAAGTAGCATAAAATAGAGTTAAGCACCTGGGATTGAATGATATATATATATGTGTATGTGTATATATATATACACACACATACATACCTACCTTTATATACCTTTAATACTAGTCTATCTGTTATAGCTATGTGACTTTCTATAGATTGGGTTAATTTCCCTTATTCTTTCTTCAGTTCTAAAGTGAGAATTATAATAATATTTACGGGTATTGGGGCACCTGAGTAGGTCAGTTGATTTAGTGTCCTACTCTTGATTTCAGCTCAGGTCATAATCTCACAATTGATGAATTCAAACCCCATGTAGGGCTGTGTGCTGACAGCTCACAGCCTGCTTGGGATTCTCTGGCTCCCTCTCTCTTTCTGCTCCTCCCCAACACATGAATACACTCTCTCCCTGTAAAATAAGTAAACATTAAAAAATATATATTTAATAGGGTATCAAGAAAATTATATATTTGTTAAAAGTTACTATAATGACTAAAAAACAATAAGAATAAATATTGGTTAAGAAGGCAAATATTTAATGTATAAATATACACAATTTTTTAGAGTTCTCTTTTTTTAATGTTTATTTATTTATTTTTCAGAGAGAGAGAGAGAGAGAGAGCAAATGGGGGAAGGGCAGAGAGGGAGCTATTAGCACAGAGCCTAGGACTGAGGCAAGATGGCGGAGAAGTAGGGAGCTCCGTACATTTCACTTACCCCCATCTCTCAAACAGAGAAGGCCTGAAGACAAAGGGACCCTTATAGAATCCAGGAGTTTGAGAGGAAAAGGAGACAGAGTCTGCTAAGAAAACTTTATAATGTGAGTGCGGACTGGGAAAGATAAAAACAGGCCTGGACCAGAGACACGGAGGGAGGGGAGGGAGCCCCCTTTTCGGAGAACTGTGGTGAGTCTAGCAGAAAAAGAGAGTGGTCGAAACTGCCCAATACACTGTCCCTGTTGCTGGAGAAAAGAAAAATCTCAGCTCAGGACACAGAGGAATCTGTTTTCCTTCTGTCCCGCTGACCCTGAGCCAGATGAACTGGTCCTAGGTGACCCTGGGAGAAACTGCTCCTAGCTCGCCAGATCGACCTGGAGAGGAAGCTGCGCCCTGTGCTTCTGGCTCCGCTTGATTCCCAGGGGGTTGGCGAGAGGCTTGAAACTGCTCGGAGGGACTCGCCTGTGGGTTTATATTTCAGGTGATATCAATGGGGTGCCCGGACTAAGATCTGGAAACGAGTCCTGGCTTGGGATATAGAGCACAGCCCACCTTGGCTACGCCCATGGCACAGGGAGATCAGACCCAAAAGAGTGAGTTGCAATGCTTGGTTAGAGAAGGGACTGGAGTGCCGCCATTTTTCTCCCCACAACCACCAAGGCAGCACCTCAGGGAGCAGCTAGCTAGCAAGACACAGTGGATGCTAAGACCTGCTTACACCAAACCATGCCCATCTCTACTAGAGAGCTGTTTTGTTTTTGTTTTTTATACCGGAGCCCGAGGCAAGACCAACATGGATGCATTCCGTGATTATTTCTGGTTGCTGGCTAGCTTAAACAGACACATTTAACCCATTCTCTAGATGTATACTCTATACCTCCACTGCTACCTTTTTATCTCTCTATCTCTGCAGTAATCAGACTATATAGTTTCTCTGGAAAAACATCTTCATTTCTTTCTTCTCGCATCTAATCATAGTCTTCTCTTTCTCTCTCTGAATTCAGCCTCTTAGTCTCTCTGCCTAGTCATTTCATTTCCAATTTCGCTTCCTCCCCGCCCTGTCATTTCTCTTTGTATATGCTCTTCCATCAGTACTGCATACATCCTGCCCTTTATTTGTAGCTGGGTATTCTTGTTCTATGCTTTTAGACTGTCCTTTGTCTTTTGGGTTTTTCTTTTCCTTTCTTACTTTTTATTTTTTATGTATTTGTATTTTTATTATTTGTCTTCCCTCCTTCCTCTTTTTTTTTTTGTCCCTTCCTTTTTTTCATTTTCCTTTTCCCTTTCAGTTTGTCTGTTTGTTGGATTTGTTTGTGGGTTTGTATGCCTTTCTTTCCTGTATGCTTGTCTGTCTGTTTTCTTTTCCAGGACTACCTCAAGAAACAAGCCAAAGTACACATGGTGGAGAGTCCCAAATACCATTACGAGTAGGGAAATAAAATAACCAAAGTCTCAATAAGAGAGACCAAGAGACATCATTCAAAGGACACTTCCTGAATGGACAAGCCCTGGACAGTCAAAGAGCCTTCTTTAATACAGCAGTACTCGCAGGTGCAGAGTGCATAACAAGCTTTTAAAACTTACAAAAGATAGAAAGCTAACCAAAATGATGAAACAGAAGAACTTTCTCCAAAGAAATTCCAGGAAGAAATGACAGCTAAAGAAATGCTCAAAACAGATATAAGCAACATAACTGAACAAGAATTTAGAAGAGGGTCATAAAATTAATTGCTTGGCTTGAAAAAGGCATGGAAGACATCAGAGAAGCTATTGCTACAAAGACTATGGAGCTTAAAAATAGTTATGATTAATTAGTTAATTAAAAAATACTATCAATGAGGTACATAATAAAATGGAGGGGTCTAATGCACGGATTAAAGAGGCAGAGAGGAGAATAGGTGAATTAGAAGACACAATTATAGAAAAAGATGAAACCGAGAAAAAGAAGAGATAAACTGATCCAGGAACATGAAAGGACAGTTCGAGGGCTCAGTGATACAATCAAATGTAACAATATCCATATCATAGGAATTTCAGAAGAGGAAGAGAGAGGGAGAGGCACTGAAGGAGTCCTTGAATAAACTATAGCAGAGGCCCTCCCCAATCTGGGGAAGGAAGCAGACATTGAAATTCAAGAGGCACAGAGAACTCCCCTCAGACCTAACTTGAATTGATCTTCTGCACGACATATCATAGTAAAACTGGCAAAATATAAGGACAAAGAGAGAATTCTGAAAGCAGCTAGGGATAAAAGGGCCCTCACATACAAAGGGAGGCCTAGCAGAGTGGTGACAGACCTATCTACTGAAACTTGGCAGGCCAGAAAGGAATGGCAGAAAATCTTCAATGTGATGAACAGAAAAAAATATGCAGTCAAGAATCCTCTATCCAGCAAGCCTGTCATTCAGAATAGAAGGAGAGATAAAGGTCTTCCCAAATAAACAAAAATTGAAAGAATTCATCACCACTAAACCAACCCTACAAGAATCCTGAGGGGGACTCTCTGAGGGAAATGTTGCAAGGAACGCAAGGTACCAGAGACGCCACCACAAGCATGAATCCTATTAGCAGAGAACCTGACTTGGGGCTTGACTCCCAAACTGTGAGATCATGACCTGAGCAGAAATCAAGAGTCTGATGCTCAATCAACTGAGCCACCAGGTTACCCCTAGAGTTCTCTTTTTAAATTAATATACAAAAATGAACACCTAAGGAAAAATTGGATTTAGTCCTGAACAGAAAATATAGTAAAGAAGTGCACATGGTGAAAACCATCAGAAACAAAATTAAACCCCACATTCAGAATAACAAACAGGCCAGTATAAGTGGCTTAGTGATGGTTCTAAATTGAACCTAGTTCATACATTATTAATGGATAAGGCCTAGCATATGAGGAGTATCTAATAAATAAATATGAAATAAATTTTTTTCACTTTAATAATAATAGGTAATAAATTTAAGCCATATTAATGTTTTAGAAGTTGAAAAATAGAATAAGCCATAAGAATAAATAAGATTAAAAGAGAAATAATTTTAAAGGAAATAAATGCATGAAGCAAATGACAAGACAGGATTTAAAAGGAACTCTAAAGAAAGAGTACAAATCAAAGCTGTAGAATGACTTATAACAACTCCAAGTTACCATAAGCTAAATATTTATAACAGAAACTCAAAATGGTAATTTAGTAAAACATATGACAAAAAGGAAGAAGGGTGGTGGGGAAAGGGATAATCAGTTGGAGTCAACCACGCATATAATTAGAATAAGTTGTATTTTTAAAAATCCCCTGTTTTGAAAACTTCCATTCCTAGGGAGAATGGAGAATCTCACTTTATTTCCCCAACCTCATTCACCTTTTCTCATGACTCATTCTCCTTTCAGCTCATATTGTTATCACAGGTGTTATGGCTCTATATTTAAACTAGGGTCAACTGTGTCACTTGCAGATGATACAAATAGCTCAGTCTCTCCCCAAGCTGGCCTTCCACTGTGACAACCTCCTCCTTCATATGTTCAAAATTGTCCTGTCTTGGTTTATTGTGAGAAGTAAATTAGATGCTGCACATGAATATACTTTAAAAGTACAAAGCAATAGAATATTTTAACTATAAATATCTACTTTGAAGAATTGGTTCAGAAGACATCTGACCACTGAGGTTTGAAAGGGTTCTGTTTAAGGACTCAAATTTCTATCACTTGTTCTACAGCAATGTATTATCACCAATCTACTTGTTCGTATCTGGAGAGCCAAAATGTCAGCCTTCCACAAAGGCTTCCATAAAAAGTAGCAGTTCAAGGACCTCTGAAATCCCAGCTGGAAAAAAAAAAAAAGGATAATGAGACCACAAAACTGCTAATACTTTATACTGGAAGATTGAGTATAAATTGATTAAATATAAATGCTCCTATGTTGCTTGTCCAATCAATTAGAAGAAAAAATAAATTACCCTGGACCAGGAATAGTGAATAGAAGAAAGGGAAAAGGAAGCATAACATGGATCCACATCAAAATAGTAGACGGTTATAATCCAAGTGTCTGTGAGTTGTCACTCATAGGTGATCAGAGAGAGAAGACACCTTACTTACGTTGCTAAGCCAGCCTCCTAACTTCCAGACTAGCTTTCACTCCCCTAAGTCTTGCCACTTCCCATTAGCCTCTATGTTTGTTTGTTTGAGTGTTTTACAAAGTGGACAATCTCTTCCAGATATTTATGAAACAGATCTTTGTCATTAGATTGGATTGTACTAAGCAGACAGGGGTAATATGAAGCTCCAAGTAACAGAGGGCTCATTCTAAATTATTCATAGGAAATATGCCTCCAGACTGAAGAAATATCCCACGTGAGACGAACCTGCATCAGCACACACCTGCCCTATTTTTATTTCCCACTTTGGCTTGACACCTTACATACACAGTCTCTCTGAGATTACTGTGGTTTGGTTGATTGCCAATTGCTGAAATTACATCATTGAAATGAAAACAACATTAGCCATGCCTTTGATGTGCCCTGCATAAAGTAGAGATGGCAGAATATGTCCCTGAATATATGTAGCCCACATCTGGCTGTGACAAGGTACAAATTTCTTCTATACTCTGAGTTGCATTACTTGAAATGTTAATTTTCATGAGCTGAGATTTTTTTTAACTCACCAAATTAATTTCCTCAAACACTAAAGTACAGTTGATAATCTTAATAATATAAAACTCTCCTCATTATTTTTCCTAGTTTAATTTTGCCCTATTTACAGTCCATTTAGATAACACAAATTAAAGAGGCTATTTTTTGGGGGGGTGTGCTAGACTGTACACTAGCATGTAAATGAGGAATATCTCAGCTAGACAGGCAATTATACATATTGAATATGCATTTGTATCTATACATGTAAATATATATATTTATTATACACATATATATATCCTTTCTGCCACTTGGCAAAACTACACCTGAATGTATTCTTAGGTGGCCCCAAGAAGACATTTAACTTTTAATCTCTGAAGTAACAAATTGACTAGCTCCAGAATGTTGCTTACCATTACTGGTTGTGGCTTTAGGGACAGTTACTTTATTACCTTACTGAACTGTACTTCAAATGACTTAATTAATTGATGCTCTTAGCAGCCTCATCCTGACAAAAACATATGATACTCAAATGTTAAACATGGAGCCTCAGATGAAAGTGTCAGGAAAAAGCTCAAAGTGGTTATTAATATGGCTTTTGATAAATATCTGCTCAGCCTCACACTGTGCCTCGTCTGTTTTCATCTTAGAAAGTAGTTAATCTGATTGATGAAGATCCTGGTTCAGATTGTCTCCCATGCTGAGTTTAATAACAGCACTTTTTTTTTTTTTTTGAGTGAAGATATTTGCACATTTTCATTTGACTGTTTTCCGGAGCACAAGCTTAAGTGGGGTCCCTGGCATTTCCTAATTCTGACTGCCACTCATCACATAAACACAAGAGGTGGACCTAGTATCCAGGCCCTAGCCCTTTGCAAAGTGGAGTTCATAAGGATGCTGTCAAACACTAATGCTGACCCTCCAGGCATAGAAGAGCAAACCCATCAGGACAAATCAGGCAGCCAGCACGGATAGGCTACAAACCTTAGCTCATTATCATTATCTACCATCTTTAATGAGCTGTGACATTTTTTCATCATAATTCAAATAGTTCCACTTCTACATTAAGCACAGACACAGATATAGTTGACAGAATAGAGAAGGGGCTGTGTCTCGTGGAATTCATGCTTTAAATATGTTGGAGCCACTTAAGTTCCCTGCACCCACATTAACTGCTTAGTGTTGGCACATACCACTGTTTCCATTTTAGTGAAAGAGAAATTTAATGCAAGAAGGTAATTCAGAAATTAATCTAACTGGAAATAAGCAAAGATGAGTTGTGAAATAATTTCTTAATGCCATAGTTATTGGTTATAATAGAAATTCAAGAAAATAATGGAAAACTTATGTGTGTGTGTCTGTGGTCAACCCTGTTTGAATAGCATGAATATGATTAAGTTATGAATCAGTGCTATAGGGAGAGAGAAAACTCGCTGCTAAAATTCCCAATCTTTTGGTAAAAGGCCCATAATCATACAAGGAACTATGCTGCTGCATCCATTTCACTATCACAAATCAAGCAACTGATGTTTTTTCATTTTATTTGTGGCTGCAGACTTCAACATTCTTGTGCATGATCTAGATATATAACTTGGACCTTCAAACTTTGAAAGCCATGTACTCTCATTTATTCAACAGTACTTTTTTTGTATCAATTAATAATGGGTTATTGGATAAGAGGCTTACTTCTTTGTCTTCAATTATTTTTCAAATGCCCTTCTAAATGCCGTGGGTGTCTATCTGTGTTCATAAAACTCATATATATGGATACACACACTTGACATCTCTAAAACAATGTGCATCTTAAAGAAATAAGTACTACTTTACATTAAAATATTGAGTAGATAAGGTCAACATACTCTGAATTGAAACTGGCCTCCTTATTTAATGTATCAGTTTATTTATAGGGATTAACTTGGTTTCATGTTATATATGGTTAATTGTGTAAATTTAGCACATTTCTACAATGAATAATCTAAAAATAGTAAATTTTCCCATTATAAAATTGTTCTACCATAAGAAAATATTCTGAGCCATCTATAGGAAAGAAATCTCTGTTTATACACCTTCCTCCATGGAAAAATAACATATAACTACAAGTTGAAATACCTACTAGTAATCCAGGTATGGTTACTATTCAGGGGGAAAAAAAGCCATTACTCTGAATTAAAAGTCATTGGACGGGTTTATTAATCAAAAAGAGAATATGCTTAGCATTAGAGAAGCAATAAGATTGACAGGAAGATATCAGGAATAAGAAACATACTTTCTTGTCTGGATTATTATACAACACTGGAAAAGTAAACCTGTTTACTCAATAACTCTAAAAAGAAACTAGATTTTATCTTTGGCCTCTTCAAACTTCAGCATTCTAGGGTGATAATTTTTTTAATTGTCAGTTTTACCTTTTATTTTGGGATAAAACTTAAGATAAAAATTAAGGATAGGACTCTGAACTGTATCCTGAAGATAAGAAAATGTACTGACAAGGAGGTGAAGAGGCAACTGTAGAAACACATTTCAACCAGAGGGAAAATGCAAAGTGTATGTGGTACACACCAGAAAAACAAGAGTGTGATGTTTCCTCATGGATTTTTTGCAATAGGCAGATTCCAAAGATGGCACTCAGTTATGCCCACTTTATGGTACTTATACCTTTTTTTTTTTTAATCCTCTTCTCTTGAGTGTGAGCAGGGCTTACTGAGTCATGTCTAACAAATTAACTACAGAAAAATGAGGGGATGTCACTCTCACAATTAGTTTGCAAAAGACCCTGACTTTGATATTGCTAGCAGTTTCGCTCTCACTTTCTCTCTGACCAACCCCACTAACAAGGAAATCTGGCTGTCAGTAACTCAACCCACCACGAACTGATTTCTACTCACAAGCGCATGAAGATGACCTTGCAGACCTGGCTAACACACTAATTACATATTTGTGAGATTTTGATGCAGAGTACTCAATTAAACAATGACCAGATTCCTAGCACACAGACTTTGGAGATAATAAATGTGTGTTATACTAAACCTGTAAGTTTTGAGTAAGTTATTGCACAGCAATAGATAACTGATCCAAATGTAAAAATTCATTAAAACAGGGAGTTTGTTATACTAAGAACATAATTAAGTACCTCCTATACAGAAACACTAAATATATGTATTTTTAATGGAAGGAAGGAAGGAAGGAAGGGTCTGTAAGAAGCTTAGCATGACTAGAAAACACATCAATATTAACTTTTTTTTTAACTTATCTTTCTAAACAGTCTTAATTATAGGAAAAAATGCAAATGACTTCACTTCTGACCTTTAGAGACATTTGCCATTAGACATAGAAAGTAACTATTTAAGAGATCTACAGGGAAAGGGGTATCCAGGAGACATAACAAATTCAATCAAGAAGACAATGGGAAAAATGCCCGTATTTTCTTAAAGAAACTGGTAAATTGTTCTTGGTGGGAAGATAAGGTTCTGTATATACAGATGAAAGGTTTAGGAAGGAAGGAAGATGACTATAGTTTTTTAACTGGGAAAACAATAGTAACTGAAAAGGAAAAATTGACATTTTGGTGGGGGACAAAAATTGCAACCGTGAAGCATAAGGATTAATAGGTCTTGGGTCTTTACAGTCCTGACTTTTCTGAGTAGTCATCTTAATCCTGAGAGCACAGCTAAGCAAATTCTCATCCTAGTGTGCATGTAATAAGAAGAATCAATACATTATACTAATTCTTTATCTTAAGATAGGATTTGGTTTACATGGTTTTTAGAGACAGATATGATTAAAATCTTCCTCTGATGGAACGTCACTCTATCAAGAGAATCCAAGTTACCAATATTGCATGATTGATTATTTTTATGGAGCTTTTTATTGTCCCTTTCAAATAATGAACATGTCTATCTGTGTGACCAAAATAGAACTGATTCAGAAGGGAGTACAACTACTTATGTTTCTTTAATTAAAGATTAGCCCTACCTCTATGATACAAGAAATGATACAGAGGTGGACATATGTGTATTAGTGAAAAAGAAAGGTCATAACTCCAAGTCAGTTAGACCAGCCCCATTGGGTAGTTTGGTTGAAGGTAAATTTTTTTCACATGTAAATTATAGCATTAAAAAAATCACTATATGGAAAAGTAGAGTTACTCGTTTGAATGCAAATGTTTATAGTAGGGTATGTTCAATGTTTGTCTTCAAATGGATTCACCAAACTCTCTCTCTAATCTACTAGAGCAAATACTTTATGTTCCAATTTTATCACTCATAGGCAAAAACCAAGACACCTCAATCTTTCAGAATTTCCTGGTGGAACCCCTAACCTGACTAAACATATTACTAGTTTTTTTTTTAACAAACTTTTATTGTTTCAGAATAGTTTCAGATATACAAAATTATTTCAAACATAGTACAGTTTCTGAGCTCCTCATATCCAGTTATCCCTTTTATTACCATTTTGCATTAGTATGACACTTTTATTATAATCAGGAACTAATATGGACACATTATAGTTAACTGATGTCCCTATTACACTCAGATTTTCTCAGTTTTTACCTAATATTATTTTCTGCTTCCGGGACACCATTTAAGACATCAAATTACCTTTATTTTATATTTTCAATGTTTACATATTATTGAGAGAGAGACAGAGCACAAGCAAGGGAGGGGCAGAGAGAGAGGGAAACACAGAATCCAAAGCAGGCTCTAGGTTCTGAGCTGTTAGTACAGAGCCTGATGCAGAGCTCAAACCCATGAACCATGAGATCATGACCTGAGCGGAAGCCAGAAGCTCAACTGACTGAGCCACCCAGGAACCCCAACACCATATTATATTTAATTGCCATGTCCCCTTTGGTTCTTCTTAATTGTGATAGATTTTCACAGATTTTGTTGTAGTTTTTCTGTTTTGATGACCTTGAGAGTTTTCAGGAGCACTGGTCAGGTATTTTGTAGAATATTCTCCAATTTGTCTGATTTTTTTTTCTCTTGATGAGGGTCAAGTAATTTATTTTGGGGAGGAAGACTGCAGAAGTAAAATGTCATTCTCATCACATTTCAAGAATTCATTTTATCAATATAACTTTCTACTGTTGATATTAACCTGCTAACCTGGATTAGGCAGATAGTATTAGTTTTAGACAGATAGACAGATAGTGTTAGTTTTCTCCAGTATATAGTTACTCTTTTTACCCCTTTCCTATACTATACTTTTTTTTTTAATTTTTAATGTTTTGTATTTATTTCTGAGAGAGAGAGAGAGAGAGAGAGAGAGCATGAGCAGGGGAGTCAGAGAAAGAGGGAGACACAGAATCTGAAACAGGCTCCAGGCTCTGAGCTAGCTGTCAGCACAGAGCTCCATGCAGGGCTCAAACCCACGAACCATGAGATCATGACCTAAGCTGAAGTCAGACGCTTAACCGACTGAGTCACCCAGGTTCCCCTATACTATACTCTGGAAGGAAGTCATAATACACTTTCTTTTTAAGGTATTTAAAAAATTTTATTACACATTTATTTATTTTTGAGAGACAGAGTAAGACAATGTGTGAACGAGGAAGAGGCAGAGAGAGAAGGAGACACAGAATCTGAAACAGTCTCCAGGCTCTGAGCAAGCATTCAGCACAGAGCCTGAAACGAGGCTGAAACCCACAAACCGTGAGATCATGACCTCAGCTGAAGTTGGACGCTCAACCGACTGAGCCACTCAGGCACCCCTATACTTTCCATATTAAAGAAATGGGGGTTTATGCTCCAGATATGCTTCCTAGAGGGCTAGGTCTCTACAAATATTACTTAGAATCTTTTCTGCATTGAGGATTTTTCTATTCTCCCCATATCTTCATTCAATCATTTAGGTCAATTCAGACTCACAGACTTATTTTATAATTTAGGTTGTAAGTTAATTCTACTTTATTTTGTTGCTCAAATTATTTCAGTTGTGGCATCAGGAGCTGTTATCATTTTTTTAAATTATTTATTTTGAGCAAGAGAGTGAGAGAGCATGCCCATGTACCTATACATAAGAAGGGAAAAGAGAGAAGATAGAAACCCAAGCAGGTTGGGCCTGAACTCACAAACCTTGAGATCATGACCTGAGCTTGATACTAGTACCTCAGACAGGTACTACAACATGCTATAAGCTCATCTTGTATATTTCCTACCTCATTCCTAAAATTAGCCATTTCTCCAAAGAAACCTAGTACCATTTTGGAGACTGGTACAAATTAAGATTTGGATACTAGAACTATTGAAAATTTTGGTTTCATTGGAAATCTCTGTTGTAAGAAACAAAGGTATATTTTGTATGTCTCAAGTGGTATCATCTTAAACTGGGAGTGGGGAGAAATGTGAAACTTTGGAAAAATTTACGTTTTGAGTTCCAACTACATGACAACCCACAAAACCTGTATAAATATTCCTCCCTGTGGCAGAGTACTTAAACACTGAGACACTATATATCAGCACAAAAAAGAAGGTGCTTTTTTTTGAGGTACTGTTTCACTTTAACATTTGACTCTTCCCTTAACTGAAATGTTTAAATGTTATTCCATTTTTAATTCCAAGTTAGTGGCAGAAGAAGGAAGTGGAAAAGGCAGTACAAACATTAGTGACTATCAGATAAATTATAAATTAAACTTAATAATGTCTTTTTAAGGTTAAAATCAGTAACCATTTGGATAGTTTTGCTTTAATATTAATTTTTCATGGATAAAAATACAAAATTCCATTATCCCATCAAATTACTTTAAATTTTGAAAATGTAAAGTGAACATCAGTGGCATGAAATTGCTTATTTCACCCCAAAAGGATTCCCCTTTCTGAAAGCTCAGTCTATTAAACCAAATGTTGTTCATTCAAGATTAGGGAATTTAACAAATGAAAAAAAGACAGGGATACCTCACTTTCAGTAGTCCAAGGAGGTTATTAGTTATTGAGGTTTCACTCATTTTTCACAAAAGTATAGAAAAATACAAATAGGCAAAATCAGCATCAAATTTTTATTAATAATGATTTACAATACAGTTTACTAAGTGCCAACTAAATACTTTGGTAAGGCAGAATAAGAACTTTAAGAGGGTATTACTCTGAGGAATATCAAATAAAATTTATTACACTTAATTTGAACTAAAAATGTTTCTTAAATATAGTATCATAAATTTTAGTTCCAAGTGTTCTTGTTCTCTGAAGCTTCTCTATTTTGAGTATAACAGTACATAAATAGTATAAAATATACAGTATACCTGTGTTTAGTGATTTTACATAATTTAGTATATTGAATTATAATTGTGTTTTACATATTCCCTCCACTGGGTTTGTTTAATCTGCTTTCTACCCTATTTATAGAGAGGCATTTCCTCTGTGATAGGCAGTTTAACATAATGGTTACTGAAGTAACTATAATTAAAGTGCTATATTTGGATCCTGAATCCACTACTTCCTAAGTGTGCAATGACATTACACAAGTTGATTTACCTTGCTGAGTCTTTATATCCCCTTCTGTAAAGAGAGAAAAATAAATAAAATACATGCCTCACAGTATAGGAATGAATGATATGAGAGGAGATACACACACACACACACACACACACCATATATCATATAGTATCATATGAGAATGTCATATATATCACATTTATCATATCATTATCATTATAGTTCTAGATAAGAAAATGCCCTGTTTATTCTGGAGGTTCAACGCTAACATCACAGTTGTTGCCTTCAGTGAGATTTTATTCTGGTGGGTAGCAGACAAATAAAAAGCCATTTTGAATATTCTGATAAGAGATACACAAAATTCTATGAATATATGTAAATGGACACGTCAAAAAGAATTTGGTAAGTCAGGAAAGGCTGACACTTACTTCTTTCCTGTTAATAGACAATTGGGCTAGTTGATATTCAAGGTCCCTTTAGGCTCTCTTTGTGTGTAGACCAATACCAATGACAAACATCTAGTACACCGACAATTTTTGAGGTTTTGGTTCTCTCCCTTGTGAAATAGAAATGTTACCTAGCCAATACAGTTGTGAAGGCATGTGAATTGCCAAAGTTCTTTTGATTTTATTTCTATAAAAGTATTTATACATCTTATATGAAATAGAAGTACTACTTGTTCACTTTATAAAATCTCTCTGGTGATGAATTAATGCTTGAGACAGCTGATTTCCCAAGCTTTTCTCTATCTCCTCATCATTGTATGCCATCAGAACTTCAGCTTTATGATCCCACATAATAACTTTAAACCAAATGTAATCAGAGAGGAATTTACAGTTTCCTAAAATCAACCTTTGATATGATATGCTAAAGAAACTTTTGCAACTTAGTGAGTTTATAGATTTATAAGTCTATTCAAATTGTCCCTACTTATGTGACTTCTGGAAGATTGTATCTTTCAAAGAGTTGGTCTATTTCATCTAAGTTATCAAATTTGTGGTCATGGAGTTGTTCATAAATGTTTTGTCAATTTTTTCCATCTATGTTTATGAGATACCTTGTTCTATAGTTTTCTTGTAATATCTTTGTCTGGTTTTGGTTATCAGAGTAATACTGGCCTAAAATGAGTTAGGAAGTATTCCCTCTATCTTCTGGGGTAGATTATAAATAACTGGTATCATTTCTTCTCTGAATATATGGCAGAATTCACCAGTGAACCCATCTGGCTTAGTATTTTATGTTTTGAAGATTATTAATTACTGATTCAATTTCTCTCATATGTGAGTATCTCTGATAGATATGACTTCAAATTATCTATTTCTTGTATGAGTTTTGGCAAATTGTATCTTTCAAGGAATTGTTCCATTTCATCTATGTTATCAAACTTGTGATCACACAGTTGTTCATAATATTCTATAATTAGCCATCTAAAGTCCACAGATCTGTAGTAATGTTCCCTCTTTCATTTATGATACTAGTAATTTGTGTTTTCTCTCTTTTTTCTTAGTTAGCCTGGATAGAGGGTGATCCATTCTATTGATCTTTTCAAAGAACTACCTTTTAGTTTTGATTTTCTCTAGATTTCCTGTTTTCAATTTCATTGATTTCTGCTCTATTTTTTATTATTCATTTTCTTCTGCTTACTTTAGAATTAATTTGCTATTCTTTTTATAGTTGGTATAAGGTGGAAACTTAGATTATTGATTTTAGGTCTTTTCTCTTTTTTTGATATATGCATCAGATGCTATAAATTTCCCTCTAAGTTCTCTTGCTGCATCCCACAAACTTTTATAAGTTTTGCTTTTATTTTCATTTGGTCTCACTACTTCTAAATGTATCTTGAGATTTCTTCTTTCATCTATGTGTTATTTATAAGTATTTTTTTTTATCTACACGTATTTTGGGATTTTCCAACTATCTTTCTGTTAGTGGTTTCTAGTTTAATTCTATTGTGCATTGAAAGCAGACATTGTATAATTTCTAATCTCTTAAATTTGTTAAGGTGTGCTTATGGCCCAGAATGTCATTTATCTTGGTGAATATGTCATGTGAGCTTGAGAAGAATGTGTATTCTTCTGTGGTTGGATGAAGTAGTCGATGGATGTCAATTATGTCCAGTTGATGGATAGTGCTGCTGAGTTCAACTGTGTCCTTACTGATTTTCTGCCTGTTGGAGCTGTCCATTTCTGAGAGGAGTTGAAATCTGCAACTGTAATAGTGGATTCATTTATTTCTCACAATTCTATCAGTTTTTGCCTCACATATTTTGATACTCTGTCATTAGAAGCATAAACATTAATGCCTGTTTGTCTTCTTGGAGAATTGAACCCTTTATCATTATGAAATTCCCCTTTTTTATCCTGATAACTTTCCTTGTTCTGAATCTGCTTTGTCTAAAATTAACATAATGGCTCATGCTTTCTTTAGTTTTACATGGCATATACTTCTCTATCTCTTCAATTTTAGTCTATATGTGTAGTTACATTTAAACTGTATTTCTTGGGGCTCCTGGGTGGCTCAGTCAGTTAAGAGTCCAACTCTTGATTTTTGGTTCAGGTCATGATCTCAAGTTTCTGGGTTCAAGTACATCAGGCTCCATGCTGACAATGCAGAAACTGCTTGGGATTCTCTCTCCCTCTCTTTGCCCCTTCCCTGCTTGCACGCCTGCACACTCTCTCTCTCTCAAAATAAATTTAAAAAATAATAATAATAAATAAATTGTATTTCTTTTCATTCTTTTTTTATTTAAATTTTCTATTTATGTTGTTATTTATTTCTAAGACAGAGAGAAAGAAAGAGCTAGGGAGGGGCAGAGAGAGAGGGAGAGAGGAAGTCAAGTGGGCTTACCAGTGAGAGCTGGATCCAGCAGAGAGCTGGATTCAGGACTCAAACTCTCGAGCCTGGGAGATCATGACCTGAGCCAAAGTTGAACACTTGGCCAACTAAGTCACCCAGGTGCCCCTGGGCCCTATTCTCAATTCATTCCAAAATTTACTGTCCTTAAGTTGCTGTAGTTAAACCATTGACATTTTAAGGTAATTATTAATTTCGTTGGATTAGTGCATACCATATTTGTTACTGTCTTTGTTGTTCTTGTTCGTTATTCCTATTTTTTGTCTTCTTTCTTTCTACCTTCTGTTGTTTTAACTGAGCATTTCATATTATTCTATTTTCTCTCCTTGCTTAGTTTATCAACTATTCTTTGTTTTTACATATTTTATTGGTTGTCCTAGAGTTTGTAACATGAATTTACACTTATACCAAGTCCACTTTCAAATAACAGTATACTGCGTAATGGGTAGTGCAAGTAGCTTATAATAACAAAATAATACGAATTCTTCCTTCCTACCCTTTATATCATGGTGTAATTTGTGTTACATAGACATATATAACCATATACAAGCTACATTGTTATAATCTTATTATCCATAAGTATAGATATGTGAATATATTGTTGCTATTATTATTTTGGAGAAACTTCTATTATATCAAGAATAGGGAAATTAAATAATTTATTTTACCTTTATTTATTTCTTCTCTAATGTTCTTCCTTTATTTATTTAAAAACCAAGTTTATCACCCACATTATTTTTCTTTTCTTTTAAGAATTTCTTTTGACATTTATTGCAAGACAGGTCTACTGCCACAAACTCTCTCATTTCATTTGGCTGTGAAAGTCTGTTTCTCCACACTTCAGGGATAATTTAACAGGGTAAAGAATTTTAGATTGGTGGTTTTATTTTTCACCACCTTAACTTTTACATTCTGCTATCTTCCTGCTTATGTAGTTTCTGAAAAGAAGGCCTATGTAATTCTTATCTTTGTTCCTCTATAGGGGAAGGTTTACCTCCTCGGTTCCCTTTCAAGACTTTTTCTTTACCTCTGATTTTCTATAGTTTGAATTTGATAAGCCTAGGTGTATATGTTTTTTGGTATTTATCCTCCTGGTATTCTATGAACTTCCTGGATTTGTGGTTTGGTGTCTGACGTTAATTTCAGTCATTATTTCTTCAAATATACCTTTCTTCTCTTGCATTCTTATTTTGTGTATGTTACACCTTTTGCAGTTGTTCTACCGTTCCTGTATATTCTATCGTATATTTCTTTCAGTCTTTTTTCTCTTTGCTTTTCAGTTTGGAAGTTTCTACTGACATACCCTCAAGTTCTGAGATTCTTTCTTTAGTATGTCTCACTACTAATGAGCTCATCAAAGGCATTCTTCATTTCTGTTATGTTTTTCACCTCTAAAGTTTCTTTTTCTTTTTTAGAATTTCCACTTCTGTACTTACATTTCCCATCTGTTTTGCATGCTGAATACTTTATCCATTAGAGACCCTATAATAGTAACCACTGTTATTTAAATTCACATTCTGATCATCCTAGCATCCCTGTCATTTCTGACTCTACTTCTTACGGTTGCTTTGTTCTTCAAAATGTGGTTTTGCTTTTTAATATGCCTTTTAATTTTTTTTCTTGATGGCCAGACTTGACGTCCTGAGTAAAAGAAACTAAAATAAATAGGCCTTTAGTAATGTGGTCGTAAGTATATGGATAGGGAAAGCATTTGATAGTCCTATATATCAGTCTCGGTTTTTTAGTGAAGTTCTGTTTCTGAACTGTGAACTTCGCAATTGCTTCTCAGATTTTCTCTGTTATTTTGTAGGATAGTATGGCTATAGTAGGCTGGAGTAAGGTTTTTTTTTTTCCTTCCCTCACATAGAAAGCTACTGTCAGCTTAGGTTGGTGTTTCCTTTCTACTAGGTAGGTTAGGCTCTGATAAAACCTCAGGAGTTTGGATTTTTAAATAGTTTCTCCTGAGAGAAAGCTTCTTAAGGACAGAAGCCCCTGGCATATTCAAAATGGTCCTTTTCTTTTCCCCCTGCCATAAGCATGAAAGGATTTTCCCCTAATATTTGCCATGAGAACAGAGTATAGCACCTGAAGATAAACCTTACAAAGGTTTAACCAACACCCTGCCGCTCAGTTTTTACTTGAGTTGTTCACATTGGGGCCCAAGAACTTGTCAAATACAGTTCAGATTTTCCTGTGCAGATTTCTGCTTGAAAGTTTATGCTCCAGTAAGCTGTTATTCTTTGTGTTCCCCTGCTTGTCCCTCCAATTGAGTGGCAATGGTTTGCCCTGTGACCTCAGTTCTCTGAATGATCTAAGAAGAGTTGTTGAGTTTTCAGTTTGTTCAGCTGTTTACTTGTTAGGACAGAGTGATACCTTCTGTAGTCCTTACATGCTGAATCAAAACACAAAAGAAAACCGAAACAAAAATTCTTATATTTTGTTAGCCTCTTTAAGATAGAATATAGCTGACTTTTAAAATCCTATCTGGAAGTATTGTTTTTTAATTGCACATTTTGTTGTGATTACTGATACATTTAAATTTAGTTGTGTTATTTTCTCTATTTTCTTTCTCCTTTTTCCCTTCTTCCTCCTCTCTTGCATTTATTATAATATATTATTTTTTTCATTCCATTTTTTCCTCTTCATTTTGAATTCATACAAAATCTATTCTTTTAGTGATCTTGGTAGGATATTTAACAAGAGTTATATTGTTCTATATCTCTATATGCTCATCTTAAACAGTGTAAATAGACAAATCACTATTTCTCACTATCATTTTCCTAACTTATGAGATTATGTTATTCAGCATTTTGTCTTCTTTCATACAACACTATAAATGTTACACTTTGTTTTTCATGAAAAGTCTAACACACATATTAACCAGTTTTTGTGTCTTTCATTCTTGTTTCTGAACCCTAAAATTAGATGAAAACCCTTCTCCCTGAGATATATCCTACAGATGAAATTTTGATGTAAGTCTATTAGTGTTAAATGTCTTCTGTTTGTCTGTAACTGTCTTAATTTTAAGCCCAAAATCTCAAAAGACGTCTTTGCTTGTATAAAGACAAAATATAATTTTAAGTTAAACATATTTTTATCAGCCCACAGAAAATATGACTCCACTGTCTTTTACTTCTTTTGTGAGTAGTTGGTTGTCAGTTTAATTATAAATAAACTCTTTCTTTTTCTTTTCTTTTCTTTTCTTTTCTTCCTCTCTGACTTCTAAGAACTTCACTCTCTATGTGGTGTTCTAAGTCTCTCTATGATCTGTTCGTACTTGAGTAACATCTTATTTATTCTGTGTGAGACATTTAAATCCAGTGGGTTTCCTGAATCTGTTTTTGGTGTCTTTGTCATACACATTTACTTTGAATACTGTCTCTCATATGTTTTATTTATTCTTTGTTGAATAGATATACTTTAGACATGTTTATCCCAATTTCAATGTCTTCTCCCCTCTTCTTGATATTTCCATCTCTTAATATTTCTGTGCTAAAGTTTTGGAACTTCTTCCTTTTAAATTTCTCAAGCTTTCTAATTCTCTCCTTACTTGTGTCATTTTAATGTTTAACACATCCATACCATTTTTCATTTCAATGTTTATATATTTTATTTCTGACTTATACTTTCCTCTTTAAAATACTGAACTTAATTAATTCCAACATTTGAATACTGTATGATTTGTTTTAGTTGTCAACTGTTTGAGGCAGCTCTCTTATGGAGCCTAGGTTCCTCAAGTATTTTATAATTTTTATATCTGGTTTGGTTTTCTTATACTTCATAAAAGTATTTTCAATTTGGTATGAGAATATATAACTCCAGAGATAATATGCTCTTGGTTGCCAGATTTCTGGGAACACAAAAAACTCAGGATCACTTAAAAAAGTATTTTAGATTATAGCTTCTGTTTTCTGTTTTGCTATTGTTATGATTTTTTGGGGGGCCAGATAGGGCACAAATCTAGAGAATCCAGAATTTCCTTTTAAAACACTATAGATTTTTCTCCTGTCTATCTAGTACCAAGTTTGAATAGGCAAGTTTTTACTTTCCATTTTGGAGGTAAGGTTATATTTAGCTCCCTCTTACATCTCAACTGTATCTATCTGGGGTCTCAGCTTTATTTCATGTCTCTAATTCAATTTTCTATGTGGGAAGGTGCAAGGATTAGCTCTCTGATCCTATCCATCTTGTGACAACATAAAGTTCCATCATCTCCAGAGTTAAGAAGAGGTCTACAGATTCAAACTGGCTTGAGTGTCGTCTTCTACCTTTTTGGATTCCAACATGCATACTGTCTTTGCCTCTTTAGGATTCTTTATTTTCTTCAGTAAGAAATTTATTAACTTTTCCAAATTTATCCTAAATCTTTTAGCATTTTATTATTTATGTTACTGTGATTGTTCTTTTAAGGAAGAAATGCTTATTCAGGGAATCAAGTACTCTGAACTGAGGAAACAACTCTCAATCTTTTCTTGATCTCTATCAGGATTTTATGCACACAAATCCACTGCTCCAAAGAATCCCATGTTATCAAATCCAAAGATTATTCAATACTCATCAGCATATGACACTGTTACATTTCATTCTTTTTGAAACACTTTTTTTCATTGTTTTCCAGGTATCATACTTCCTGATTCTCTTTCCACACTCATTGCTCCTTCTCACTCATTTCTTTCATGTTGATTCTTTAGAGTATATGGCACAAATTAAAGTTATAATAACTATTTTCTCATTTATTATAACTCCATTACATTAGACTGTTAACCATCTTGTTCACTGCTGTTTCCAGAATTAAAATAATGACTGGCACATAAAAAATGATATACCATGTGAAAGGCAGCTTGGCTAGTGTTTAAGGGCAGTGTGAACTCTAGGTCCAGACTTCCTGGGCTCAAATCCTCATTCTGCTGTGTACTATGAGCAAGTTATCCAATTTTCCAAAACATTACTGTAAAATGTTCCTCAACTATTAGACAGAGATAATAATAGCAGCAACGTTTGGAATAAATTAATCCAATAAATGTAAAAGCATACAGAGAAGTTCTTGGTATAATATCAACAGTCAATAACTAGCAACATGCTATTATAGTAGTAGGCAGGAAAATGTTTGTTGAATTATTTATGGAATAAACAAATAATTTCATAATTAGTTATTTTTAAAAATATTTATTTATTTATTTTTGAGAGAGAGCATGCAAACAGGGGAAGGAAAGGTAGAGACAGTGGGAGACAGAGAATCCCTAGCAGACTCTACACCAACCATGCAGAGCCCAATATGGGGCTCAAACTCATGAAATGTGAGATCATGACCTGAGCCAAAATCAAAAGTCAGACATTTAACCAACTGAGCCAGCCAAGTACCCCAGAAATTAGGTGTTTTAAGATAGTATAGTTGGTATTAGCTCTATTTTCTTTTCCTCTACGAGAATACACTCTGTAAAAACAGGATATACCATTAAAAGAATTATCTATGGATCTGCTTACTCCAGAATCATAAGGTGGAATTTTTACAAATACTTTAAATAAAAGAAAAATCTTAGAACACACTTTTATCACTGATTCTATGTTATATTTGATAAGTTAGGTTAGGTTTTGATATTACATGTCAAAGGGCAATTGTCAGACAAGTAGAAATAAGTGGAGTAAATACTATATTTTTATTCAAAAATTGAGAAAGTAAATATCAATAAATGGCGTTTTTCAATTTCAATAATTATAAATAATTTTAAATTTGACTTGCTCACTTTTTTAGTCAATTTATATTGTTTTACTATAGTAACAAACAAATTCATATTATCAGTAGATTTACCTTAAAAGAATAAAAGATTATTTCTAAATCATGTCACATATTCATTGTAGTACAGCTACAACTCAGCTTCTTTTGTCTTTATTTCAGGACTCAGGTAGTCTGAAATAAAGGAGTAGGCCTGTCTCTTTCTGTTTGATGACAGAAGGAAAAGAAACTACAGCAGAATCATATAATGCTTTTTAAGGTACATACTTAAAAACGGCAAAGCCCCTTTACTCATATTCCATTGGCCCAGGTGTTGTGTCTATGTAACAGAAATTCATAATTGTCTCATAAAAAGATGCAACACACATCACATGTTGAAATATGATAATGAAAGTATCAGGATGTATAATCCCAACATAGGAAAGGTGAAATTATGTTTAAAGATCTCCCATACCAACTTTAAATATGGAGTGTGTGTGTGTGTGTGTGAGTGTGTAGCTATGATTTGAGTACCTATTATAAATAATGTTTTATGTTTTTATTTCAGAGAAAGAGAGGCATGGGGAGGAAGCAGAAGCAGAGAGAGAGAGAGAGAGAGAGAGAGAAAGAGAGATAGAGAGAGAGAGAGTCCTTAGCAGGCTCCACACCCAGTGCAGAGCCTCGACTTGATTCCACAACTCTGGCATCATAACTTGAACTTAATTCAAGAGTCAGATGACCAACCAAATGAGCCACCCAAGCACCTGAGTACCTATTTTAAATTATATTTGAAAAGTCATTTCCATTGATACTAAAGAAGAGTAGCCTTCATTATGGTTAATTCATCAATTTAGCTAATCTTAATAATAATAATACATATTATTACATGAATTATTTGGCTGTAGTGATTACCATTAATTGTGAAACTGGCAAAAACACACAATTTGTGTATGCCACAATCTGTTATTTATTGGAAATAGAATTTAGAGCTCTTTGGATCATTGAATTTAGACATTCAGTAAGACTCACCTTCTTCCATATACCTTTTTCTCATGGTGCTTAATTAAAAGATTCATGCATAATTAGCTATATGAAGAACTAAGGAACAAGAAAGATTGACTCAGACTACTTTATATTTCCATGCAAGATATCCGGAGACAAAGATGCAATAATTTTTGTAATTTCATGGAAATTTTCAGGGGAAAATACCAATTTCATGGTTACATCTAAAGAAATGTGATGATTTCATGCAGATTTAATTCTATGTCCCTAAACCATCCACAAACACAGCTCACAAAAATGTAAAAACAGAGAGCTTCCTGTAAAATTCTCAGTATTCTAATTATGAAAATGAATGAACAAGTGAAATAGAGCATTTTAAAAGTTAGAGGAGTTGATTCTAGAAAAGTTAAAGGAATTGTTATATATTCTCTTGACGAAAAATTTTAAAAAATATGAAATTAGATTAAAAAATATTTAAAATCAAATACAACTGCCCATTGGCAAATTCTTAATTTAATTTTGACACAAAATTGCCAATTTTCCTATAAATAACACAAATTGTAATCTGACAACTCAGTTTGCAAAATCAAGCAAATGTTGGTTAGTGATGTAATCAAAAAGGGATATTCAATTAATTTTTTAAACATGTCTTTAAAATATTATGCCATGACATGACAACTCATGGATCTGTGGACAAATAGATATTGTTCTGTATAATCTTTGTTAATATTATCAGGATGTAACCAGGCATGTCTTTAATTTAAGTCTTTGTCCCATGTAAAAATGATACACCCTTCACCAAATCTATTCAAGATGCATAGAGTTCTTATAATTGCTGACAGCTAATAAAACAAACACACAAATAGTGCAACGAAAACTTCCAGGGTCAATCTGCATAATCTTCCTGCCTGAACATTTTCTTCCAGACTCTAATTTAAGCCTCCGCCAGAACCTACTGTCTTTTGATTCTATTTCAGTTCATTAGAAAACTTCATAAGCATCTCCCATTTGGGGAGGAGAAGGAAATAAAAGAAGTTAAAGGAAGAATATGAATACACAAGAGAAGATAGTTACTAGTGTTCTTGGAGTTTCCCAACCTGGCTACAGCAACTCAGCCTTCCTTGCTCACCTTCCTGTCTAACACATAATACAGTTATTTACAGATCTTCAGTAAATATTAAATTATGAAACAATCCATTGTTTCTATAAATATATAATGTAATAAGACTGTTGTCCTGATGATGGTAAACCTGATCAGAAGTAATACCAAGGAAAAAAGTATCAAAAACACTTGAGTAACTCTTTTAAAGTTAACTAAGATTGTGAAAAAGTTAAGATGACTATTTTAAAATCTGCTAAAATTCTGAAAAATCTGTCTTTTTTTTCAAAAACATAACTCACTATGAGTATAGGGACAACCTGTGCATAATTATAATGTTTGCTGCTTGACTGTGTTCGTATAATGAGCAAAGCTGCACAGTCATGTCTATATATCCATATAAACTCACGAATTATGTCAAAACCCACAACCTGACCACTTTCAGATGTCTATGATAACATAGAAGCATACTAATGAAAATTCCTAGTGATAAAGACTGCACTGGTGTTCTTTAGTACTGGTATTGTGAAGTGAATTATAGTAATTACTCTCCATGAAATCTCTCCTATCCTTCCCCTTTCTGTATGTTGGCAAGGCTCATTATTTTTCACTACCACCCCGGTTAGTATTTAAATAAATATGTCATTAAGGATATATTTTTGACTATCAAGATCGATGGTTCCAGAATATAGCAAGCAAGGAATAGAGTGGCACAAACAAGAGTCTGAGAGAGGCAGGCAGTCAGGACCAGGTCATGTACAGACCTTTGGCTGGAGAATCGAGGTTGAATTGTATTCTAGGAGCAATGGAAAGTTTATAATATTATTTTTATAAACATGTGAGGACATGGTCCAACTGACATTTTTAACATGTCTATCTGGTATATGTAGAAAATGGTTTGGAAGTAGGCCTGAGTTGAAACAGGGAAACAAATGAGGCAGGGATTGCAATGGGCAAAGGGCCTTGAATATCAGGCTAGAAAGCTTGGAGTGATGAAATAATAAAGATTTGCCAGCAGTAGAGGAATAGGACCAATTCTGTATATTCTAGGGAGAATTCTGAGAAAGTACATGTTGGAAGGCTATTGTAACAGGCAAATGTGTGTATCTGTGGATGTGTAGAAACAATATGGCCTAAAGTAGAGAAATGGCAGTAGGAATGAAAAACAGAACACCTACATGAGAGAAGATAGGAAAATGTGCCCATTTGGTGACTCTGAAATGAAGGTTAGAATGAAGGGATAAATCAAGCCATTACCAATATTGCATATGGGCTAATATTGAAAGAAACAAAAATTTGAGAAACATGAGATGTTAAACAGAATTTGGGAGAGGAAGTCAGCTAAATTTCAAAGATGTTATAATAAGAAAGAATATAAAGATATAGAACAAATTGTTGAAAATTATGTTTAGGAAAAAAGTCTAAATTTGAAAGCCATTAAAATAGTGAAAGTCATAAGAATAGACAAATTCACTCAGAGCAAGTATAAAGATAAAACAAGAAAGATGTTGACAGAACTTTAAAGATTACTTATATTTAAGTAATGTGTCAAGGCTGAAAGCATGCACTAGTTCTCCGTGAATAACCTGTGATACCATCTTGTGCAATCAAGTGGATAATACATCATTTGATTCAGTACTGATTAATGTCCCAAGATTCAAAAGCAAATGGAGGACATTCAGTCCCTTCAATATCTTAATAACATCTGATAATCAACATATTCTTAATCATTTATAAATGTATCCTTCTCAAGTGGCCTCATCAATAATAGAGACTGGACTTTTCTATCTTGGCTAATGTTTCCAAAGACATCAGATGGCATCCATTGCTGGTACCAACTTTTTAAAAAGTGCAACAGTATGAATACAAATTTGGTAAAGCACTGATATTATCAATGTGGAAATAGCTATTATGAAATTGTAAATGATCATCACAACTGAACACAAAAGACATTAGTCAGTTCAATGAAAGTATTTCTTGTGCTCTGACTAAATTATTGCCATGCTCATTATTTATTTTCTGTACACTGCCATGACAATGACAAATCAGAAAATGGACAGGGCTTTTAATTTTCTGAGACTGGCACTGTGATCTTGTAAATGGATATGGATTTAAAAAATAAATTCTCAGCTAATAGGTAGGTAAGAAGTACAACTTGAAGACATGTGAAATGGAACTATGAAAAACATTATTACAATGGTTCTGAAGTAAAATTTGTACTTTATGATTCTGGATCAAGGGTCATTATATTCCAAATGTTAAAGGTAATTGTAAGTGCAAGAAAACAGGGGTAACTGATGATACTAACTATACACTATTTTAAAGAACTCGGTATAATGCAACCCTCATGAAGGCAGCAACTGGTTATTATTTTGCTCACTATTGTGCCTAGCACTAAATAGATTTTGTAATATTAATTAAATCAATACATAAATGGATAAATATGTGAATGCATGTAATGCAGTAATTTAGCCATAACATTATTGCAACTCATGCTAAGAAAGATGTTCTTGTCAAAAAAAGAAAAGGAGGCAACAGAGAACCCAAGAAATTCTAATTCCAGTTGAAGTGATTTACATTCTTCTTTATACGTTCATATCAATGTCTCCAAACCTGAAGTTATGTTTCACATTTTATGACTTTCTAGTAAAAATGATACAGACTTGTTTATTTCTCAAATTAATTTTATCCTTAAAATAAAATACACTTTACAACTCTAACATCTCTTTAAATGGATTGGGTATAATATGTTGTTGATAACAGACATGCTTGATTAGACTGTCTAGTTAACTGATAAGGCTGGCTAATGTGATCAGTGCATATAGTTGAAGTAGTCAATTATATAACTGAGGAAGACAAAATGAAGGCTAATATTTCAGAGTTCTGTTGCAAAGTGAAATAAATGAATAGTTATCCTGGTGTTTGGATTCTGTTTGAAATGTTACATGTGGCATTTTCCAACAAAAGATGCAATTAATGTCATGGCTGGCACTGTCATATTGCATCGGAAACACTTTACTGGATGTCTGTCAAAATCAAAGCAGCTGTCACAATTTAACATAAAAAAACTATTTTAAAGAATTTCCTGTATACTGATGTTAAGTCAACCCCATAATTATACAGATAACAGCCAGAAAGTCAGACTAGAAAATTAATATATTTTTGCCCAAAAAATAGTTTTGCTTTATCCTTTCTTGAGTTTTTTTTGAAGATGTGACTTTGAAAAAGGAGCAACTTACAAAGTTGGTAATACTATTATGACATTAACTTGCCATTCTATAGAGCAAAAGGCATTTTCCCCCTACTAAATGCCATCTCAGACGCCTGCCATAAAAAGAATGTAGCATTTTATTCCTTATAACTTTTCTATCCTTAGGACAATATGTTACTTCTTTCACTCTCAAGATTATTGGGTTTCTACAAAGACATTCATTTCAGTGATTGAGAAGAGGAAGCATAGATAACTCACAAAGCAAGCAAGTGACCTTGCAAATAAAGACAAACTTCAGGGACCAGAGATTATATATATTGTATATTTGTGAAATACAAGTACCTATTATCTTTGTTCTTTCACTACTCCGCAAATAAAAGGACTTTGAACATGAAATATAAGAGAAAATACATTTATGGATCTCCTTAAAGCTTTCATTTGGAATAACAATTCCTGGAACATAGTTAGCATTTTGCATGTCTCTGTCTGTGAGATAGTTGAAAGATAAATTGTAAATGGACCTGGCCCAGAACTTTTGGTGTGACCTTCAGAAGGTCATTTTACCTTCCTAATTCCACATTCTTTTCCTTTCAGAATCATTTTCCCCATCTTCTTTAATTTAATCTTTAGAAAAACAAGCTATTATACAGATATTAGTAATATACAAAGAGATTTATAAAAACTTGATTTTAAGGCCAAATTAGTATGGGGACCATATCTATCTATATTATGCTCTCCTCAGATATTAAAACTGCTTTCATTTGAAGTATCTGCCAAAGAATTTTTTTTTAACTTGATGAGAACAGGGCCATGAACTTCACTTTATTCTTAAGGTATAAATCATCTTGGTATCTGTGAGAGTAGCTTTCCTTGAAGAATGAATTGAGAGTGAGTAGCCCAATTATCTAGGAAAGGAGTTCAGAATTTAAAAGACAAATTATCAACTTTTGGAGTAAACTCTGAGGAAGAATGAGTTAAATAAATAGGGGAAAAGGTGTTTCTGAGAATGTTAGGTAGTAGATTCCTAAGTCAGTTGTAATTTAACACTTTCAGGCTCAGCTTGTCCCAAGTTGAGTGTTTTTCTATATTAAATGACAGAACCAATGTTTGGACCTTTAACTTCAGGATCTCTAGTACAGAGCTCCACTGACTATGTTGGCATTAAAAAGGGAGCCCCTTCTCTCTTGAAGACCACTACAGACTCTGCAAGGATCTGAACTTGCAAAGGATCGTTATAGCAGGTCACAGGTTTCATCTGTCAGTCCAGTCTCCAAAATTTTGTTTGGCAGATGAAATAATAGTCCTAAACTAATCACATGCCAGTCAGTTTGGAAGAGCCCAAGTGACCCCATTGAAACTATCTAAATTATTTTTATTTTTTGACAACATAAAAGATATATGCATGTTTAAAGGGAGCAAATTTGTTGATGTCTCTGTTAATAAGACAAGTGAGAATTTAGGTAACTGATTAGAAGAATGAGAGAATTGTCACCAATTTTGTGTCCTGTATTTTTGTCCAAAGGCACATTATGGCACATGGCATATGGGAGAAGTTCAACAAAACAAACAAGCAAATTAAAACAGAAATGAAAAACATTTTAGTTTGGGATGGGGAGTTAAACACTATGCTTCATTTGGAATCCTCTGTCGTTAAAAAAAAAAAAAGTCACTGGTGTGACTGTGCAAAGATAGAACCCCCTCTGAAAAATAGAAAAAACTAAGCATGCAACTACCATATGACCCAACAATTGCCCTTCTGGGCATTTATCCTAGGAAAGATATAGTCAATTTCACACACACACACACACACACACACACACACACACACACACACAGAAAACAAAAATGTTTACAACAGCTTGTTTGTGGTACTTAATCTCTGGAATCAGTCCAGATGTCCTTCAGCACGTGAAGGATTAAACAAACTATGGTATATCCATACCAGAGAATATTACTCAGCCATAAAAAATAACACACTGTTGTTGCATATAACAAATTGGATAAATCAGAAAATCATGATGAGTGCAAAAAGCCAACTCCTAAAGGTTCCATATCTTATAACTATATGTTTGTGTCCCTCCAAAATTCATACATTAATGCCTAAACCCCCATTGTGATGCTGTTTGCAAATGAGTCATTTGGATGGTGTTTAAGGTTAGATGAGGTCATGAGGATGGAACTTCACGATTTGAAATGTCCCTTAACAAGAGAGACCAGAGAGGCATCAGAGCTCTCACAAGGAACTCCACTGGTCAATACATTTATATTGGATGTCTCAGACTTCAGAAGTGTGAGAAAATAAATTTCTGTTGTGTAAGTCATCCAATCTATGTATTTTGTTATGATAGCAAGAGCAGACTAAGACATGATTTGCTTCCATTTACGTGCATTCTTGAAGTGATGAAATTATGAAAATGGAGAACTGGTTAATGGTTGGCAGGGGTTAGGGAATGGGTAGAAGCAGGATAAAGTGGCTGTGGCTAGAAAAATGGCAACATGAGGAATGGTGGAAACCAAATATTTTTGTTATCTTCACTCTATCAACATCAGTATTCTGGTTATTGTATTATAGTTTTGCAAAATGCTGATAATGGAGCGAACAGAGTAGAGGGTACATATATTGTGTCTTATGACTACATGTAAATGAGAAAGAGAGAGATTAGTATGCTCTAATTGTGTATTCCCCAAACAAAAAGATGTAGATGAATCAGGGCAAAATTTCCTATTGCAGAGAGTAATTACAGAAGACAGAGTCTGCCTTTTTATACTTACTGAAGAGAGTAGGATTTAGAAGGGATTTGGTATACAGAAAATCCCCTCAAACAAATAACATTATTTATTTCCAAGATGGATTGCTTTTTAGAATAACCCATCAAATATATAAAATGGAGATTTGCCCTCACAAACTGCAAAGGATTTTCTAATTATAGTGATTTTCCCTATGCTATGCTGCATATAACAACATTTGTTTTATGGTTGTGTTAGCCAAAGTAGCAATGAAAAAAAGTTCCTGTATCATACACAATTTTGTGTCATAGACAAAAATTTGCAAAATATTATTGGCTATTATGATAAACAAACAAGACTTGATATTATACTTCAGAAATGAAAGTAAACACCAAACTTCCTCTAACAAAATAAGTAACTAACAAACAAAGAAATAATCAGATTGAAATTACATGGTTTCCAATGCAGGTACTATCACTTGTTGTCAAAAGGTAGAAAGAGAGAGAGAAGTAACTGAACTCTTCACTGTTCTGTTTACCATTTTATCCTTTTACCAAGTAAATTTCCATTAACTCTGGGTGTTATGGGCTGATTTCACAGCAGGAACACCCAGAAACAGACTTTAGAAAGGAAAGAATTGTCTTTTTAAAGTGTAAAGGAATCCATGCATTTATTGATTTTCTTGTCTTTCCCTTCAAATCCTTTGAAATATGATCAAAAAAATGTCTCCATTTTATATACCACAATTTCCTTTTAATAGCTTTTTCTCCACAACAGAGTCAGAGCTCTGCCTTCTTAACTGAAGAGGAAAAAGCTGTCTCAGAGGAAAAAATAACAACTGAGTTAAGCCAACCCTAAACCACCATTAAACATGTGAACATTTGAAAGGTCAGGAAAAGGCTATCTAGTGGCTCAACTGTCTCTGCCACAGCTACTCTGCCCAGGAGGGCCTCCCTGGGCCCAGATCTAGATGACATGGTTTACCTTTTTTTTTTACATTAAATTTTATTTATTTTTCTTAAATAGTTTATTGTCAAGTTGGTTTACATATAACATCCAGTGCTCATCCCAATTAGCATCACCCACCTACCCCTTTGCCCCTTATTTTCTATTTTCCCAGTTCATTTCTTTGCTTACGAGTCCTGATATACCCATGGCATTATATTACTTCCTAGTCCCAGCAGCCAGAAGGAATAATCCTCTGAGGATTCGTGGAATGTTCAGGCTCTTAAAACATGTATGTTTTAACTAGCTTTTGATATTTGACTCCCACTGAGAACACTCTTGCCAGAAGATGTCAACCAACCTAATGGGGAAACTTGCAGATATGGGGAATTTGCTCTCTCAAAAAAGCTTTTTTGAAATTATTTTCAGACAGCCCTGACAGGTAGAAATAGCTTTTTTATATTTAGGTGAAAAAATGTGCCTAATGCTTCTAATTCTAGTCTTTGGGTCTATTCAAGATAAGCTAATCCCTCTCTTATTTGACAGCCTGCATAATACTTAAAGACAGTAAACATATCTACCCAAAATTTTCTCTTTATCATGTCTTGTCCCACTTCATTCGGAAATGGCTTTAAGTTATTTTAAGTTCTTTTTCCATCCTGCTTTTTACCTGTTGGATAAGCAACTATTAGACTATAATCTTTAAAAAAATATATCCTTTGGTAAATATATTACAATGGTTAAGTATGGATTCAAGTCTTGGGTCTGGTACTTACTAACTTCATGACCTTTTTAAGTAGCCCATGCTTTCATTGCCTCAATTTCGTCTGTGAAATACTGACAATGCTGTACATCTCCTAAGGTTTTCATATGCATGAAATGTGCTCATACATGCAAAGAATTTAAACAATGGCTAAGAAATAATGCTCATCAAGTGTTAGCTACTATTATCACTATCTCTGATTTATTCTTAGATGATTTAGTTAAGACCAGACAATCAACCATACTCATTCTTCAATAATCTTTAATGTAGTCTAAGCTCTGATTTGACTTGATACTTAGACATCAGAGTAACACACAAAACCTATAAGAATTCATCAAAGTGAACTAAGAGTAAGCACATAGACCTTGTTGAAGACATTAGTCTTGAATCAGATGTCAAGGAACTAACAGAATTAAGTATGGACAGAGCAATCCCAGTATCTTTTCAAGTTGAGAGAAACAAACACAGGGTGTATGCTCCTGAACCAGCAACTAGCAGGCCCAATTGAAGCAGAAAATGCAAAAAGGCCAACAGGGGAATAGAAAGATGATAATTCTAAAATGGTGCATTAAGACCAACTTAATTATAGATCACTCTGGACTCTGTTACAATGACAGTTGCAGGGAGAGTGCTGGTCTATGGTCACTCAGTTTCAGACACAGCTGGAAGCGAGGGAAACTGGATATTGAACTAGTAGTAATGTCTAACACACTGCCTCTAGAATTTTCAGTTTTTACTCCAGGAAACAATCCTTTCTGTGTAAGGTAGTTCAAGTTGAATTTTCTGGTACTTACAACTGAAAAAGGATGAGGGACCACATATCAGAGTTACCAAAAAACATGGGTTTGACACCAAATGGAACTGAATTCAAGTCCTAAGTCTCACTTAAAAGAGATATCATTTAACCTCTCTAGTATTGTCATCTAAAAAAATAAATGGAGAGCGAATTTGACAGGATCATTATTGTTTCCAAATAGAAGATATGGAGTAACATTTTTCTGAGAAGGAGATGAAAATATCCAAATTGTCAGAAGTAGAGAAGGAAATACAGAAAATTACCCTTTTTTGGGGTCACATTTACCTTGACAAATAGCTTATAACTAACTCTGACATTCTTTCTCATCAAAGCTATAGAAATGACTATGTATTGGACCTATTTTGCTATTTATCCCTAAGTGTCCTGAAACACATTTTGGTCTCTGGAGGGAGCTGCTTTTATTGACACAGGTCCTTGTCTTTCGAGCTGTAGCTGATCTCTTTTAAAGTATATTCTCATATTTAATTTCATCTCTTCAGCAAATATTATGTGATCATGAGCATGGTGTTCTTGTAGGTTCTATTCAGTGTAATTGATAGGAGCATGGACACTACCATTCTGATAATTTTGTTTAGGGAAACCTTAACTGAATATTGATTCATTTCTGGTTTAATGGTTGAGGAAACTCTCCTAGAGCTTGGCAATAGCAGCTGTAGTGTAAGTTACTAAATCCCCACCTGAATATGGGTCCTGACTCCCTCCATTACCTAACCACGTGCTCTTAAAGAGCTTTAGGTTGAATTACAGAGTAAGCAGAACTCTGGCACAGAGAAGAATTACCCTTTGCAGCAAGACGAAAAGAGAAGAGTCCCACCACAATCTGACTTCTCCCTTCTGCACTGGAGAGAGCTACAGTACATTCACAAATGACTAAAATGTGAAACAAAACAAGAGCTTTTCATCATCACTCCCAGTTCCCAGCAGGGTCCTTGACAGCTTCACTGGGCACTGCAGAATATCATAATGAGTAGGAGGAGAGAAGCCCTGTTAGTGAGATCATCATTCCACAAATCACTGTTATTTATAGATGAGGCAAACCTGTCCTTCATCACCCTGCTAGCTATTTCTCCTAGCTTCACTTCCTCAGACACAGTATCATTAGGATGACATCTTGGCACAGAAAATGCCAATTCTCTAGTGCTGTAATGACATTTCTGTAAGTACTGTCTAAGAAAATGCTCTATGAAATCATGTTTCTGGAGGCCAGGTCAGTGACTACAGAACAAAAGAGGTAAACTCACTACATTTTTATTTTATTACATGAAGAGAAATCATCAAAACTAAGAACCTGAAACTGAAGTTGATAACAACTTTCTATTTCTATTTCCTTGTCAGAAACTAGAGTAAGATGGGAAAGAAACCATAGTATTGCACTTCATCCTCTACCTTGTAAAAAAATTCTGGCTATAAATAAGCTGCAATTATGCAGCATTTGAGGAACACAAAATAATCCCATGATAATACATAACATAGACACATGAATATGGGTATCACACCATAACATAATAATATTTAAAATGCAATTTTATTTAACAAAAAGAAAAAGAAAATTAAACAGTGAAGATAAAAATGATGAAAATTAAAAGTTCATGGATTTAACTGTAATTAAAATTTCAATTCCCTTATTAAACATATCTTGAACTTGTAAAATATACATGTTTAAAATGCAAATGTATTTTCTAAGACTCCAAAATGTCATCTAATTGTCTTTTTAAAAAAGCAACATAAAGATAAGACTTTTATGCTGAAAAAAGGCAATTTTATCTCTATATCTATATGGTGGTATAGATATGTATATTATACTTTACCTAAATTTAGCAATAAAATGATGTATTAAACACCTGGCTATAAAATGTTAAGATAATCACAGGTAAAATTAAGCAAACAAACCTAATCACCATGTTTTAGAAACTGGTAATTTCAAGGACACTTACATACAACAATTAATGACTATAGTCAGAGCTTTTTGTAAATATATATATTTGTATGTGTGTCTGTGTGTACATATATATATATATAAATCTTGAAATATACTTATTCCCCATCTTTTTGATATTTCATGTTTCTTCTCCAATAATATTGGATTTAGTGATTTAGATTTAATTTGATTAATGTTAAAATTTAAAATCTAATGAAATATTATCAATTTAAATAAATCATAATACTTAACTATTAATAGAAATCAAAAGTTAAGTGAATCATAAAATTTAAATATTAATGGTGGTTGAAAACGTATAATCTATTGAATTCTTTAATACAATGACTATACTTTCTCATAAAACAATACCAAAGTCCACAATGTACATGAAACTGTACCTTCACCATGTTCTCTTTTAAAACTTTATTGTCAACAATGAAGATCTGGAAGTATCCACAAGATTTTAAGCATTTTATTCTGAGTGGAGAACTACAAAGACCTAGTAGAACATCTATTTAACTAAATTCTCAGACTGTAATAAATGTCAAGTAAAACACTCTCCCTTTTTCATGGTATTTTTCTGTGAAAGCAACAATGAGCTATTCTGTGCTCACTCACAAGAAAGGAAACAGAGGGGCATTACTTAAAAGAAGAGCATTAGGAAAATATTATGCATATTATACAAGAAGAAATAAAAAGAACTATAAATATTTTGACAAATGGCAATTTTATTCAGAATAAAAATTTTGAATTATTATAAATTCAAAAGCAATAAAACTATTCTTGTTGAACAAAACAGAAATTTGTAAAAATTAAAGTCGTCCATAATCTTTGACCATTCCTACATGGGATTGATGTATCTACCATATTTTAACCAATTCTCTATGATGTATACCTATCATTTTTATTCTAGTTTTATAGTCTTTTAGTTTCTCTTATTATTAGCAATGCTATAATCAACATTACTAATCACAAATTCTTTGTACGCAGTTGTTAGCCTCTAAACTTTGAATCCCTAGAATTGGAAGTGCTAACTCAATTGGATTTGGATGTTAAGAAATCCTAAAGGAAAATTTTTGATAGATAAAAACCAAGCATAAAACTTCAAAAATTTACATTGTCATAAGCACTATATGAGTCTTTCTTTAATTTACTAAAAACTCTTTATCAAAAATTTTCTTTCTTTGCCAAACTAGTCAATGAAAAAAAACCCCGCAAAACCACTTCATTATTTTATATGTATTTAACTGAGTGAACAGAATCTTATAAGCAGTTTTAATATTTCTTTTTCTATGAATTGTGTTATATTTTTGTCCATCCTTTCTATATTTTTATTTTTTAACCAAAACTATATTTAGAAAACTGGAGGGGCTCCTGGGTGGCTTAGTCGGTTAGGCGTCCGACTTTCGCTTAGGTCATGATCTCGCGGTTCGTGGGTTCGAGCCCCGAGTCGGGCTCTGTGCTGACTGCCAGCTCAGAGTCTGGAGCCTGTTTCAGAGTCTGTGTGTCCCTCTCTCTCTGACCCTCCCCTGCTCACGCTGTCTCTGTCTCTCTCTCCTAGAAATAAATAAAAATATTAAAAAAAAAAAAAGAAAACTGGAACAGATACTATAACAAATACATTAATACTATGTTCCCAGTTAACAACAACAACAACAAAATGATGGTGATGTGTTAATACTTCCTCATTTTTAAGGAATAAAAACCAAATTGATATGATTGCAGTTTACTTTCTCCTTTAAGCTTCTATCTCCCTCTTTTGCTTCCTTCCCAAATTCACTAAAACATATTTAACTATATAATTTCTATATGAATATTTCTGCCTATACGGAACTTTGTTTCAAGTTTAATTATGTGAATGTTGTCATGAAGCACTTATTATCCTATAACTTGGTGTATTATTTAATAGCATATGGTTTAATGATCAATGTTGAGACTATAGATCTTGTTCATAGATTTCAACTGTTATATATTTCATCATATGAGTTCATCTAATTTTATCTGTTTTTAACAATTGACATTTGTGTTGTTTTTTTCATTTGAATAAATGAATAAATAGTTTTATACACTATTTTTGAATGGCATGCAAGAGATTCTGCAAGATAGTGTTTCTTAAATTTTAACGTTTACAGAAATCACCAGTGAATCTTTCTAAACTCTAGGTTCTGACTCAAGATCGGGGTAAAGCCAAAGAAACTTCATTTCTAACAAATTTCCAGATGCTACAGGGGCTGCTGATCCAAGGACCTCACTGTGAGTTGCAAACCGTTGCATATAACTAGAAAAAGGTTTGCTAGGTAAAGCATGTATGCATTTTCAGTTTTACCAAATATTCCTCAAGTGCCCTCTATAAAGGTGAACTAATTTTCAGTACTAGCAAATACCTAAGAAAATTCCCCCCCCTTCATTCTCACCAATACTTAACATCATTATACACCTTTCCTTAAAAATATGGATTTTCTTTCAGTTAATTGAAGCCTATTTTATAAATTTCAAATTGGTTTTTGACAAGACCACACTTTTGTTCTGTTATTTGACTGATCAAACACTCCTAGAAATTTAGCAGCTTCTCTCCCAGGAAAACAAGAAATCAATGGTAATGCCTGATGCTTAAATAATAGTTCTATTCAAATTAGTGACTTTCCTCTATTTCAGAAGATAAGCCAATTTTTCCTGCCTTGAGTTGCACTGCTTAGTGAGTGGTATCGACACGAGTAGAAGAAAAAAAGCACATGACTGTGTTGGGTGAATCATCTGGTTGATGGTGATTATCAGCTCCCATTGTCTTTAGGACACATTGCTGTTTCAAATATGTTTAAATGCAAAACAAAGTGGGGGTGCTTGGATGGCTAAGTCAGTTAAGCAATCACTCTTGATTTCAGCTTAGGTCATGACTTCATAGTTGCTGGGTTGAAGCCCCTCATCTGACTCTGCACTGACCACGTGGAGCCTGCTTGGGAATCTGTCTCCTTCTCTCTCTGTTGCTCCCAGTGCTTGTTTTCTACCTCTTTCTCAAATTAAATAAACCTCAAAGGTGCACTTTATAATAGATAATGGGAAAAGCCAATTATCTTAGCATCATTTATTGAATAGGTAATTATTTTTCCACTGACCTGTAGTATCTCTTATATTCTAAAATGCACACAAGCTTGGGCCTTCCTTAGGAATTTCTGTTCCTTTCCATTTATCTGTTTCTTTATTCTTACATCAGTAACATACCGTATTATACATTAGAGTATGTATCCTGATAACTAAATAGGTGCATCCCACAACACTGCTCTCCCTTTCTTACTTCTTATCTTAATTATCTTGGTTTTTCTTAGACAATTCTATATGACCTTTCAGTTCAGCTAATCAAGTTCCATATGAAAACCATATGGGGTTTTACAGGAATTGTAGTGAAAATTGGACATATATTGGGAAGAACTAAACTTTTTATAAAATTGATCTTTCCCATCCCTGAATATTTTTTAGGTTGTCTTATATTATCTTATGTTTTATCTTATATTACATATTATATATGTAGTCTTTTATATGAGTATATTATATGTTAGGATTATAAGATTTTTTCAGTGATACTTTGCACATGTCTTGGAAAATTATTTCTAGAAATCATAGTAGTTTTATAGTTATTATGAATAGAATTTATATTTTTTGTTGAAATGCTAGTGATAAAATAATTATCTTTTGTATGTTATACCTTTTACATAAATAATTCTTAATTATCTTATTCTAATTGTATGTCTAGATTCTTTTGGATTTTCTGTGTAGACATTATTATGTCCATAAGAATTAACAATCTTATCCCTTATTTCCCTCTCCCACTCCTCCCTCTCTCATTTTTCTTTAATTTCCTTGACCAGTACCTTTGGTACAATATTAAATGGACAGGGTGACAAAACAGGCATTCTTTCCTTGTTTCTACCTTTGTTGAAAGGCTTTTGTTGAAAGGCTTTTAAAAATCATGATTAACTTACTATAGGTAAATATACTTTATCAAATAAAAGCATATTTTTCCTTTCTGAGTTGGCTTAACTGTCTTTTCTTTAGCTACTGAAATTATTATTGGGTTTAATCCATTCACACAGTGGTTTGCATCAGATTCTTCTGATATTCACTTACCTCTTCTTTTGTAGAAAATGCTCAGTTTAGTCAAGATATTATATTTTCATACACTATTTCAATTTGTCACTTTACTTAGGAATTTTACATCTACATTCGTTTATGCTAAGCTACAACTTTAGAGCCTATCAAGTTCTTGCAATATTTCTTATCAAGGTAATAATAATCTAATGAAAGAAATTGAACAGATATTTCCATTTTTTAAATATTTTTGAGAGGGGGGAGGGAGAGGGACAGGGAGCATCTTAAGCAGACTCTACATCCAGCTGAGAGCCAGAGAGAGAGCTTCATCTCACAACCATGAGTTCATGACCTGAGCCAGAATCAAGAGTTGGATACTCAACCGACTGAGCCACCCAGGTGCCCCGAAATTTTTTCCTTTTTATTCTCTGGAAGAGTTTATATACTATAGGTGTCATGTGTTCCTTTGATGTTTGAAAACCAGAATTTCTGATTTGGAGGGTTTTAGAAGAAGATATTTTAAATATTTAACTTACATAACTATGAAAATTCTATTTCAATATTTATTACTTGTTGAGCCATTTTTTCCTCAAAAATTGTCCATTCACCTAGATTTTCAAAGTAAGTGACCTAAAGATATAGAAGGCATTTCTCCCACCTTTTTGTAAAATTTCAGCTTTAAGATATAACTGAAAATTTTTAAGATATTTAAAGTGCACTCCATGGTAATGACACACGTGTACGTTGTGAAGGGATGCTCCTGTGTAGTTAACACAATTGTCACCTCACATATTTATCTTTATTATTTTTATTTTTGATTAATTCATTTTTTGGTGAGATAATTTATGTTCTACTCTCAGCAAGTTTCAATTATAGAATACAATGTTATCAACTACAGTCGCCATGTTTTACATTAGATTCTTAGACTTTATTCATCTTACACCTGAAAGTCTGTTCTCTTTTAAATTATTTTTAAGCATGTTAAAGGTAATTATTTCTATAGCAATATAGTATCTTTACTATACTATACTATATATACTATATATATACTATATAGTATAGTATACATATATATAGTATATATATATAGCATATATATATACTATATATACTATAGATACTATAGTATCTTTACTATATAATTTTGTTTTTAGTCCAATCCTATATACTTAGTTTATCATCTCTTTGTTTGTGCATATTTTTTAGTATTTCCTCAGGATAAATTCTAAGTTTTTGTTTGAAAATGTCCTTATTTTGTGCTTAAACTTCAATGATAATTTATTTGAGTACAGAAAGATGTGAGTAAAGAAACAAATAGAAAAAAATCAGTGCAGATTGTAAGAAGTGCTGTGGAGGGTACCTACTGGTGAACAAGACAGGGAATAATGAAGGGTTAGGGTACAACTTAACTTTAAGCAATAGGTGTAAGAAGACCCCTCCATCATGGGGCTATTTAAGCTGAGTTTAGGAGCTAAAACTGCAAAGAGTAGCATTAAGTGTCTTCAAGTCAAGAAATGAGCATTTACAAAGGCTTTGAGTTTGTAGTAGGTATTATTAGAGGGCAATGGAAGGATACAGAATACAGGGGTGTCTGTAGTGGATTGAGATGGTGAAGTAGGGCCAGATGCCACACTTACATTCCATAGCAAGTAGTCTGTATTTTATTCTAAGGTCATAGTTAGTCATTAAAGAGTTCTAATTAGCTGTGATTTGAGATCTACTTACAATGATGTGGGAATCCAAAAGCAAGATACAGAGGAACACAGGAGCCAGAGGCTGTGGTAGATGTGGTGCCTAGAACAGGACAGACGCAGTAGAAATGGAGAGAAAGGGATAAATCTGTGGAATAATCTTGGGGCAAATTTATCAGGAATACTGAGATCAGGAAAGGCAACAATCAAAGCAATTGATAGTAGTTTTGAGATTTTAAGATAATGAATATAAAACATTTGGGGGTCTCTGGGTGGCTCAGTCGATTGAGTGTCTGACTCTTGATTTTGGTTCATGTCATGATCTCACAGTTTGTGACTTGGAGCCCCCGCGTAGGGCTCTGTGTTAACAATGCGGGGCCTGATAGGGATTCTCTCCCTCTCTGTCCCTCCTCCCCACCCCTCTCTCTCAAAAATAAATAAATAAACATTTTTAAATAAAGAAATAAAATTTCAACACTATGTTTTCTCTAAACAATGGATTTCTTACTTAGTTGGCTCCATGTAGAAAAACAACAAAACAAGTCCTTATTTATATAATATCATGGTCCTTTTTTTTCCCAAGACTACAGTCTCATGTAAGAACATTAAACTTTCTTTCTTTCTCAACCCACCATTTTCCTTATACTCTTGCTGCAAAGCAGTTTTGCATTTCTTAAATGTTATCTATGCTTTCTCCAAGAAGTCAGGTAAGAGTTGTATATGTATGTATGTGTGTGTGTTAGAGTTACGGTGAACAACTACAGAGACAACACTGACAGGAAAATATATAATTAAAAGCTAGTTAGAGGGACCTGATAAATATAATTAGACAATAAATGTACTATCAGGGAGAAAGGGAAGGCTTTTTTTTTTTTTTTAAGTGTGAACCTGTGTTATGAAGCCCATTTCTATTAACTGTCAAAGCCTTGGAAAGAGCCAAGGGTTCGAAGACAACAGACTCCATTCCTGAGAGAACTGTACATAGGAGAGTAACAGCAGCAAAGTACCTATAAAGGGCACAGCTTTTGTTCCATTGAAATGAGAACCCGAAGGCATTTCTGTGGTTAAGTGGTCATTAGTAGCATCCATGTTGAGTGTCCAGGCCAGTTCCCTCTTTGTACATATTGTTAAATAACAATTCCAACTTCTCATTTTACAGACTTGTGTTTAAAACTTCTGTGGAACATAAAAATTGTTCAGTTTAATTAAGTTTACAATCTAAGAAAGGAAAAATGTCAAATTGTCATCTGAGTAGGGAGACACTGACATATTTATTCTTAATTTTTAAAATTTATTTACTCTGAGAGAGAGAGTGTGTGCACACAAGTGGGGAAGGGACAGAGAGAAGAGAGGGAGAGAGAATCATAAGCAGGTTCAGCACTGTCAGGCTAGAGCTTGATGCGGGGCTTAAATTCACTAACCATGAGACCATGACCTGAGCTAAGTCAGATGCTTAACTGACTGAGCCGCCCAAGCTCCCCCTTTCTTCATTTTTAATCTGAATTTTATTGTTTCCCCATTTTTAAGTTTTTATTTACATTCCAGAAGTTAACATAAAGTGTAGTATTTCTTCCAGATGTAAAATATAATGATTCAACAACCATACAACACCTGGTGCTCATAACAAGTTCACTCCTTAATCCCCATTACCTATTTTCCCCATCTCCCCACCCACCTCCCATGTGGTAACCATCAGATTGTTCTCTGGAGTTAAGAATCCAGGGGGAGGCAAGATGGCGGAGAAGTAGGGAGCTCTGTACATTTCACTTGCCTGCATCTCTCAAGTGGAGAAGGTCTGAAGCCATAGGAACCCTCATAGAATCCAGGAGTTTGAGAGGAAAAGGAGACAGAGTCTGCTAAGAAAACATTATAGCATGAGTGTGAACTGGGAAAGATTAAAAACGGCCGGGACCAGAAACATGGAGAGAGGGAACCCCTCTGCGGGGAGCTGCAGTGAGTCTAGGGGAAAAGAAACAGCGGCTGAAACTGCTCAAGATACTGTCCCTGTTGCTGGAGAGAGAAAAACCTCAGCTTGGGACACAGAGGAATCTGTTTTCCTTCTGTCCAGGTGCCCCTGGGAGAAACTGCTCCTAGCTCGCCAGATCGACCTGGAGGGGAAGCTGCACTGCTGTGCTTCTGGCTCAGCTCAGCTCGATTCCTAGGGGGAAAGCAATAGGCTTGAAACTGTTCGGAGGGACTTGCCTGTGGATTTGTATTTCAGGCGATATCAGTGGGGCGCGTGGACTAAGATCTGGAAACGAATCCTGGCTTGGGACATAGAGCACGGCCGACCTTGGCTACGCCCATGGCACAGGGAGATCAGACCCAAAAGAGTGAGTTGCAAAGTTTGGTTCAAGAAGGGACTGAGGTGCCGCCATTTTTCTCCCCACAACCACCAAAAGGACCTCAGGGAGCTGCCTGTGGGACCGCAGTGGAGGCCAAGACCTGCCTACACAAAACCAATGTCCATCCCCACTAGAGAGCTGCTTTTTTTTTTAACCGGAACCCGGGGCAAGACCAAGATGGATGCACTGCTGTGACTAATTCTAGATCAGTTCTTTCTATTCAGATATATATTTTCCCCCCTTGTTTCATTCATAACCCTCCATTCTGTTGAACTGGGCACTCTGGTCACTGGTTTACTTAAACAGTCACATTTAATCCATTCTCTAGATGTATATGCTACATCTCCACTGCTACCTGTTTATCTCTCTGTCTCTGGAGTAATGAGACTATATACTTTCTCTGAGTAACATTATCTTCATTTCTTTCTCCTCGTCTCTAACCATATTCTCCTCTCTCACTCTCTCTCTCTCAAAATTAAGCCTCTTAGTCTCTCTGCCTGGGCATTTCATTTCCAATCTCGCTTCCTTCCCGCCCTGTCACTTCTCTCTTTGTATATGCTATTCATCAGCCCTGCATATACCCTGCTCTTTATTTGTAGCTGGGAATTCTGGTTATAGCTTTTAGACTGTCCTTTTTTTGTTTTTGTTTTTATTTTTTTCTATTCTTTTTCTTTTTTCTTTGTTTTTATTTTTATTGTCTTCCCTCCTTCCTCTTTTTTTTGTCACTTTTTTTTCTTTTTCCCTTTCAGTTTGCATGTTTGTTGGATTTGTCCATGCGTTTCTGTGTCTTTGTTCCCTGTGTGTTTGTCTGTTTTCTTTTCCAGGGCTACCTCAAGAAACAAGCCAAAGTACACATGGTGGAGAGTCCCAAATACCATTACGAGTAGGGAAATAAAATAACCAAAGTCTCAACAAGAGAGACCAAGAGACATCATTCAAAGGACACTTCCTGAATGGACAAGCCCTGGACAGTCAAAGAGCCTTCTTTAATACAGCAGTACTCGCAGGTGCAGAGTGCATAACAAGCTTTTAAAACTTACAGAAGATAGAAAGCTAACCAAAATGATGAAACAGAAGAACTTTCTCCAAAGAAATTCCAGGAAGAAATGATAGCTAAAGAAATAATCAAAACAGATATAAGCAACATAACTGAACAAGAATTTAGAAGAGGGTCATAAAATTAATTGCTTGGCTTGAAAAAGGCATGGAAGACATCAGAGAAGCTATTGCTACAAAACTATGGAGCTTAAAAATAGTTGTGATGAATTTAAAAATACTATCAGTGAGGTACATAATAAAATAGAGATGCCCAATGCACGGATTGAAGAGGCAGAGAGGAGAATAGGTGAATTAGAAGACACAATTATAGAAAAGAAGCTGAAAAAAAGATAAACTGATCCAAGAACATGAAAGGAGAGTTCAAGAGCTCAGCAATACAATCATATGGAAGAATATCCATTTCATAGGAATTCAAGAAGAGGGAGAGGGAAAGGCACTGAAGGAGTCCCTGAACAAACTATAGCAGAGGCCCTCCCCAATCTGGTGAAGGAAGCAGACACTGAAATCCAAGAGGCACAGAGAACTCCCCTCAGATGTAATTTGAATTGATCTTCTGCACGACATATCATAGTGAAACTGGGAAAAATATAAGGACAAAGAGAATTCTGAAAGCATATAGGAATAAAAGGGCCCTCACATACAAAGGGAGACCTATCAGAGTGGTTACAGACCTACCTACTGAAACCTGGCAGGCCGGAAAGGAATGGCAGGAGATCCTCAATGTGATGAACAGAAAAATTTTGCTTCCAAGAATCCCCTATCCAGCAAGCCTGGCATTCAGAATAGAAAGATAGATAAAAATTTTTCCAAATAAACAAAAGTTGAAAGAATCTGTCACCACTAAACCAGCCTTACAAAGAAATCCTGAGGAGAACTCTATGAGGGAAATGTTGCAAGGAACGCAAGGTACCAGAGACACCATCACAAGCATGAATCCTACAAAGGACACAATGACTCTAAACCCATATTTTTAAATAATAACACTGAATGGAAATAGGCTAAATACCCCAATCAAAAGACATAGGGTAGCAGAATGGATAAAAAAAAAAAACCAAAATCCATCTATGTGCTGTCTACAAGAAACTCATTAAAGACCCGAGGACACCTTCAGATTGAAATTAAGGAGATGGAGAAATATCTATCATGCTACTGGAAGTCAAAAGAACCTTGGAGTAGCTATACTTTAATCAGACAAACTGGACTTTAAAGTAAAGACAGTACCAAGGAATGAAGAAGGGCATTATATAATAATTACAGGGTCTATCTACCAGGAAGAGCTAACAATTATAAATGTCTATGCACTGAATACAGGAACACCCAAATACATAAAATGATTAATCACAAGCAGAAACAATCTTATGGACAAGAATGTGATAATAGCAGGGGACTTTAATACTCCACTTACAGCAAGGGATAGATTAACTAGACAGAAAATTCTAAAGAAGCAATACACTTGAATGACACATTGGACCAGATGGGTTTCACAGATATATTTAGAACTCTACATTCTGAGGCCATGGAATTCACTTTCTCCTCAAGTGCATATGGCACTTTCTCCAAGATAGATCACATACTGGGACATAAAGCACCCTCATAATATACAAGAATTCATCATACCATGCACACTTTCAAATCACAATGCTATGAAACTTGAACCCAACCACAGGAAAAAGTCTGGAAAACCTCAAAAAACATGGAGGTTAAAGAACACCCTACTAAAGAATGAATGGGCCAATCAGGTAATTAGAGAAGAAATTTAAAATATATGGAAACAAATGATAATGAAAATACAACAATCCAAACTCTATGGGATGTGGCAAAGGCAGCACACAAAGGAAAGCACATTGCACTCCAGGCCTATTTCAACAAATTAGAAATAGCGCAACTACAAAATCTAACAGCCCACCTAAAGGAACTAGAAGGAGAGCAACAGGAGCACCTCAAACCCAGAAGGAGAAGAGAAATAATAACAATCAGGACATAAACAATATAGAAACCAAAAAAGCAGTTAAACAGATCAATGAAACCAAGAATTGGTTTTTTGAAAAAATAAACAAAATTGACAAACCTCTAGCCAGGCTTCTCAAAAAAGAAACGAGAGAGCACTCAAATAGATAAAATCATGACTGACTTTTACAACCAACCCCTCAGATATACAAGCAATTATCAGGGAATACTCTGAACAATTATATGCCAACAAATTGGACAACTTAGAAGAAATGGGCAAATTCCTAAACACACATTCACAACCAAAATTCAAACGGGAAGACATAGAAAATCTGAACAGACCCATAACTAGTGAAGAAATCGAATCAGTGATCAAAAATCTACCAACTAATAAGAACCCTGGGCCAGATGGCTTTCCTGGAGAATTCTACCAGACATTAAAAACAGACTAAATACCCATTCTTCTCAAGCTATTCCAAAACATAGAAATGGAAGGAAAACTTCTGGACTCATTCTACAAAGCCAGCATCACTTTGATTCCCAAGCCAGAGATCCAGCAAAAAAGAGAACTACAGGTCAATATCCTTGATGAAGACGATATTTCATACAGGTAAAAATCCTCAACAAGATACTTGCAAATCGAATTGAACAGCACATAAAAAGAAGTATCCACCATGATCAAGTAGGATTTATTCCTGGGTTACAGGGCTGGTTCAATATTTGCAAAACAATCATTGTGATACATCACATTAACAAAAGAAAAGATAAAAACCATATAACCTTGTCGATAGATGCAGAAAAATGATTTGACAAAACACAGCATCCCCTCTTAATAAAGATGCTCGAGAAACTCGGGATAGAAGGAACTTACTTAAACATCATAAAAGCCATCTATGAGAAACCCTCCACTAACATCATCCTCAACAGGGAAAAACTGAGAGCTTTCCCCCTGAAATGAGGAACAGGACAGGGATGTCCACTCTCACCACTGCTGTTTAACATTGTTCTAGACATCCTAGCATCAGCAATCAGACAACAAAAGGAAACAAAAGACATCAGAATTGTCAAAGAAGAAGTCAAACTTTCACTTTTCACAGATGACATGATACTTTACATAGAAAACCCGACAGACTCCACCAAAAGCCTATTAGAACTGATCCATGAATTTGGCAAAGTTGTAGGGTACAAAATCAACATCCAGAAATCGGTTGCATTTTTATACACCACTAATGAAGCAACAGAAAGAGAAATCAACAAACTGATCCCATTCACAATTGCACACACAAAAAAAATAATAAAATAAAATAACTAGGAATAAACCTACCCAAAGATGTAAGAGATCTGTATGATGAAAACTATAGAAAACTTATGAAGGAAATTGAAGAAGACAGAAACAAATGGAAAAACATCCCATGCTCATGAGTCGGAAGAATAAATATTGTTAAAATGTCATTACTACTCACAGCATTCTACACATTCAATGCAATCCCAATCAAAATTGCACCAGCATTCTTCTCAAAGCTAGAACAAACTATCCCAAAATTTGTATGGAACCACAAAAGACCCTGAATAGCCAAAGTAATATTGAAGAAGAACACCAAAATGGGAGACATCACCATCCCAGACTTTAGCCTCCACTATGAAGCTGTCATCATCAAGACAGTATGGTATTGGCACAAAAACAGACACAAAAACCAATGGAATAGAATAGATAATTCCGAATTGGACCCAAAAATGTATAGCCAACTAATCTTTGACAAAACAGGAAAACGTATCCAATGGAATAAAGACAGCCTCTTTAACAGATGGTGCAGGGAGAAATGGACAGCAACATGCAGAAAAATGAAACTAGATCATTTTCTCACACCATACACAAAAATGAACTCAAAATGGATAAAGACCTGAATGTGAGACAGGAAACCATCAAAATTCTAGAGGAGAAAGCAGGAAACAACCTCTTGACCTCAACCGTAGCAATTTCTTCCTTGAAATATCCTCAAAGGCAAGGGAATCAGGAGAAAAATGAACTATTGGGACCTCATTAAGATAAAAAGCTTCTGCATGACAAAGGAAACAATCAATAAAAGTAATAGGCAACCAATGGAATGGGAAAAGATAGTTGCAAATGACATATCAGATAAAGGGCTAGTATCCAAAATTTCTAAGGAACTCACCAAACTCCACACCCAAAAAACAAATAATCCAGTGAAGACATGGGTAGAAGACATGAACACACACTTTTCTAAAGAGAACATCCAGATGGACAACAGACACATGAAACGATGCTCAGCGTCAGGGGGAATGCAGATCAAAACCACACTGAGATACCATCTCATGCCATCAGAGTGGCCAGATCAGAAGACACTAGATGCTGGTGAGGATGTGGAGAAACAGGCACCCTCCTACACTGTTGATGGGAGTGTAAACTGGTGCAGCCTCTCTGGAAAACAGTGTGGAAGTTCCTCAAAAAATTAACAATAGAACTCCCCTATGACCCAGCAATAGCACTGCTAGAAATTTACCCAAGGGATATAGGAGTGCTGATGTATAGGAGCACATGGACCCCAATGTTCATAGCAGCACTCTCAACATAGCCAAAACATGCAAAGAGCCTATGTGTCCATCAACTGATGAATGGATCAAGATGTGGTTCATCTATACAATGGAATACTACACAGCAATGAGAAAGAATGAAATCAGGCCATGTGTAGCAACATGGATGGAACTTGAAAGTGTTATGCTTAGCGAAATAAGTCAGGAAGAGAAAGACAGATACCATATGTTTGCACATATAGGTGAATTAGGAGAAACTTAACGGAGGACCATGGAGGAGGAGAAGAGGAAAAATAGAGGGTGAGAGGGAGGGAGGCAAACCATCAGAGACTCTTGAATGCTGAGAACAAACTGAGGGCTGATGGTGGTGGGGTAGAGGGGAAAGGAGGTGATGGGCATGGAGGAGGACACCAGTGGGGATGAGCACTGGGTGTTATATGGAAACCAACTTGACAAAAGCAAAGGAAAAAAAAAAGAATATGTTTCTTGCTTTCCTTCTTTCTTTTTTTCTTTCCTCATTTATTTTGTTTCTTAAATTCCACGTATGTGTGAAATCTCTGACTTACTTTAGTTAGTACATCCATGTTGTTGAAAAAGGCAATATTAGATTTTTGTATGACTAAGTATTATTCCAGTGTGTGTGTGTGTGTGTGTGTGTGTGTGTACACTCCATCTTCTTTATTCATTCATCAGTTGATGAACCATTGGGCATCTTCTATAATTTGGCTACTGCAAATAAACCTGCTATAAGCATTGGGATGCTTGTATTCCTTTAAATTAGGACTTTTGTATCCTTTAGGTAGATACCTAGCAGTGCAATTGCTGGATTGTTGTAGTTCATATTTGTTTTTAACTTTTTGATGATCCTCCATACTGTTTTACAGAGACACTGATTTTTTAAACAGTATTATTATTCTACAGTTTGGAGTAGAAATTCTAATGATTATGTGGAAGATTCCAACCTGTAATACAGCAAATGTATTGTAGTAACTTGGACTTGCATGGGAAATCACAGTAAAATCATGCTGGTAACTTTTTTCATCCTACTATTGAAAATGTTTCTCCCCATTCTCTCTCCCCAACTATCACTTTTAAAACCACGTTAACACAACCAAATTACCTGTTGTTACTTTTATATTTCACATTCCCAATATAGCAATGATAGGGACGCAATTTCCAAGAGATGGACAGAAGAGATATGAAGAATAAAAGTACATAAATAAAACATAAAATGGTACTGTTTCCTAAAGAATCAAGGATCAAATTTATTGATATCATGCAATTTAAAGTGTATATAACATCTTTTATTTGATATCATGCTGTATAACAAACCATCTTTAAATTTAGTGGCTTAACCCAGTAATGATATCTCATCTCCCACAAAGCTGCAATTTCAGCAATTTCAGCAATTTCATCAGGGCAGCTTGTCTGGATTCCATTCGGTGTCAGCTGGGCAGCTGAAAACTAGGGATGGAATCACCTTAAGGAGTACACCCTTGCATATCTGGCAGTTGATGCTGGGAAGGCTACAATAGCTGGGGGCTTTAAGAGCTCAGGATCTTCAGGCATCTCTCCTTATTGGTGTGACCTCTAATTGTGGTCTCTCTCACATGGCTGCTTTAGGAATCCTGACCTCTTTCACACAATCTCAGAGTTCTCCAGATGTGTTTCCTCAGAGAGAGTGAGTCAAGTAGAAGTTCTATTCCCCTTTTATGACATAACCTTTAAAGTTTTGTAATGTCACTTCTACCACATTCTGTTCAAGGCAATCACAAAGCCCCATTCAGCTTTAAGGGGAGGGAAATAGTCTCCACTTCTGTAGTTTGACAAGTTTCTAGAAGAACATATAGGACCAGAAATACTACTGTAGCTAATTTTTAAAATACCTTCTGCCTTATATCTCAAGGTAGCAACTAATTTTATTCTGTGCTACTCTCTGCCCTTTCTTCAATCCTAGCTTTTGTGTACTACTGCTCATGGAAATAAATAAATACAAACCATGCAATAAACTGGGCTCTATCACAAGTTGCATTTTCTTGAAATCATAAACACATAGATTAGATAGAATGGATTGTGCACAACACAATGTTCTTTTGTTTCTTATTAAACTGCTATTGCATTTTCACAAGTAAATCCATTTATTAATAAGTACAACCCTCTAAGTAAATGCAAGTGAACTCAGTCTGATTTATTATAAAGAGATAGAGCTCAGATATTTTCACAGGGTTAGTTAGAAAAGAGCTGGACAGAATGGCAGATTTTACTCTAGCTCCTAGCTTTTGTTTATGTCAGATTCAGCTAAAACTCAAGATTCATATTTCCTTCTACTTCCAAAGCATGAATAGTAGGTAGTGAGGAAGATCGATTAAGAAGTTCAAGTGGAAAATGAGAAACCTGTTCCAGGACTACTTTGAGAGAGCTTTGAAGTTCATGGCTGGGGGCAGTTATGAGACTACACATTTAAGCTATTTGTAATGAAAGGAATGGTTTTCATTTCACCAGTTAAGCTCAATTCTTGCCTTTAGAAATAACTTTTCTCCAGAACTAGTATCATGATGTAAAAAAACTTTACTTTTTTTTTTTTGCTAACATTTGAAGTCTCTCCTGAAACTGAAAATGAAGAGTGTTTAATATTAGAAACGTATAAAAAAGTTATAAATTAGTATCATTATGTCAGGAAGGTGACTCATCATATATATGACTATATAGTAAATATATATTAGAGGACGTGAATGAACATCTACTTTATTTCAAAATAGTGTACAACCAGTAGGCTTAAAGAAATGTTAAATAATTACAGTGTGAATCTTTACGAATATAGCAGGAAAAGCCCTGAATTTGCAAATTAGAAACCACAATTTGATTCCTGAGTCCAGTCTTCAGTTGTTCTGTGACCTTCAGCAAATCACTTAATTAATCTTCGCATATGTAAAAGGGAGATATTAACTGCCTTATTTCTTGCACTGCTTTGCTGTGAGGGGGAAAATGGTGTGTTACACTGAAATTGCTTTGAAAAATAAAAATAATGGTATGATTTCAAGTTTATATAGGTAATACTGGACTTGGTTTCCTCCTTCCCCAAATCTGCCTGCATTTGCATCTTGATAAAGCACCATCCATTCAGTTACCCAATACAGAAACCAGTGGTCATACAGACTCCTCCTTTCTGGGTGCCCCCTGTGCCTTTGCATGCTTCTCCCATTGCCAGGCACACTTTCCCTGCTTCTGGTGCTGACTAAATCAATTCATCCTATACAACTTAATTATGAAGCTCTTCCTCTGAGAAATACTTGATGACATTCTAGTCAAATTAGATAAGTGGACATTTTTGTGAATTTTAAATCACTTTCCTGGAATTCCTCTTGTAATATGCTCACTGAGTTAGGGTAAAAACTACATTTACATTTCTAAGCTGATAGTAAAACTGATATGTTAAATTGAGAGCCAAAAATAATTAACCTCTTATTGTTAACTTATCACTCTATTAAAGAAAATCTCAAAAATCAAATTAATATAATCATTTAGTCTATACCCTCCTACATAATACAATAATACCAGATTTTAATTTCAGAATAAGAACAAAAACCAACTACTGATATTTTAAGAAGAGTACCCTAAATAAAAATATTAAAATCACATGGAAATATAAATGACATTTAGAATCTATATTTTATGTGGTACTGAGCAAACTCTCAGTAAACTTAAGAAACACCAAAAACAAAACTTAAGAAAAATTAAAAATATCTGAGAAAATGAAAAAAAGCAAGTTATAAATCATTTGTAAAATCAGAAACCATGAGAAGAAAATAACAATGAAGTGGATTGTTTTAAGAATCACCCTCTTTAGGAGTGTCTCCGTGGCTCAGCCAGTTAAGCATCTAACTTCAGCTCAGGTCATGATCTGACAGTTTGTGAGTTCAAGATCCACATCAGGCTCTGTAATGACAGCTCAGCGGCTGGAGCCTGCTTCCGATTCTGTGTCTCCCTCTCTCTGCCCCTCCCCCGCTTGCACTCTGTCTCTCTCTCTCCCTTAAAAATAAATAATAAAAACACTAAAAAGACTTTTTTAAAAAAATATTTTTATTTATTTCTAGGAGAGAAAGAGAGAGAGGGACAGCGTGAGCAGGGGAGGGTCAGAGACAGAGGGACACACAGACTCTGAAACAGGCTCCAGGTTCTGAGCTGGCAGTCAGCACAGAGCCCGACACGGGGCTCGAACCCACGAACCATGAGATCATGACCTAAGCGAAAGTCGGATGCTTAACCGACTAAGCCACCCAGGCACCCCTAAAAAGACTTTTTAAATATATATTAAATATATTTTAGATATATTTAAAAAATTAAAATATAAATTAAATTTTGTCTATATATAGACATAAAATTAAACCAGGCAAAGTACACCTGAAACAATCAAGAACTTAAAAAGTGACTGAGAAAGTTACCCTGAAAATTTCTAGAATTTGGAAAAAAGAACAGATTATTTTTCATATTTCATAAACTTTTTGTGGAAAAAAGTAAGATTATTCTTATTTAAAATATAAGCCCTAGTTTGTTTTGTAAATATAGATCAGACTACTTTATCTGAAATTTTTATACACAAAAATTTTTGTCCAATTAAAAAGGAATTTAATAGCAAACTCATGCCTACTGTTCAAAAATATGACTTCCAATTTGGCACTGTCTACATGTGGCCTTGCTTTCCTTGCTGAGAGTCACATAGGCAAATTCCTTCCCCCACCAACTTCCTGAAATATAACTGCCTGTAGTTTGAGATTTCTTATGGGCTCAAAAACTGAATACAACTATCCGCATATACAACTATTATTTAAATCATACCACTCCCACAATAATGTCCAAATTTTAAAACACCAAATCCTTTTTTAAGTAATATCATAACACATGAGTTATAAATTATATTGATGTTTGGTTTTTATTCATTCATTCATTTACTTATTATTTCTAGCCATTATAGCATGATTGACCCCATTTTGATGTTTATAAAAAATAAAGTATCAGAGAAGTTCCTATGTGACAGATATTTAACATTATATATATGGGAATTAGGGCTGAACATTTTGAGTCAAATAAGCCCACAATCACTCTTCTTTCTTCTTGGAAAACCAAACATTATCTTAGTAAAATTCCTCATATCATGACTCCACAAAAGTCTGAAAATGCATGATTTCAAAATGAGCAGCTAATTCTCTGATAATTGTCTAACATAAGGTTTATATTAGCATCATTGAACAAGACAAAATATGCCAGTTTTGACAAAGGTTTACTCAGCATATTTTTATTAATTGGCAAGTGAATTTTAAATAGGACTCCAAGGTATAAGCTCTTATATTGCCCTGATTTAGCCATGGGTTACATTCTTTTACCAATTACATGTAGTAAATGAGACATGAACACCGTACTCCTGAACATGTGAGCCAACTGTGCATGGAAATGTGAGCTCAATTCCAACTGAAATTGATTAAGTGAGTTCAGAAGGCTATGAAGAAGCTTACATATGAAGAAAGCACCACTATATAAACTTTGCTCTTAAACACTAAACATTTCATTGCGCTAAGTTGCCCAATTAAGAAGATCAAAGATTGCAGAAAGCTGAATGTTGGAATAACAGGATTAACACATAGATATGGAAGTCCCATTCCACACACTCTCATCTAATGTGACATGGCAGGTATATTTTCCAGGTTTTCACACTGATTGCTTAACCAAATGAACAGTGGAATAGAATCTACACTCCTGAATAGGAAGTAGTCCTTCTATATTATTTTGTGAAGGCATTAAAAAAAAAATGTTTTCTGGAAACAGTTTAGTTATAGTGACTGCTTGGTACAAATTCCTTAGTCATGAACTTCTAAATAGTCAAAAATAAAATCCTAAATATCAGCAGGTTCTTACATGAGACTTTCTTTATACATGGTATAATCAAGAGCAGTCTAATTCCACTACTTGGAAATATCTCAGTAGAAAACAATAAAACAGACAGAAACTCAGATAGCTATATATTATTGATAAATTTAAAGTATGTGTCGAGCTGAAATTTCAATAAAATGTGATAGTCATAATGCACAGCATTGATTTTCATCTACAGAAACAGAGAATTCACTTACATATACCATGGGATCTCACAAAATGCTTGGAAGCTGAATGCTGAACATAAGATCTGAATAACTGACTCCGACATTTCTCTCAGAATCCTAACACCTAAACCTTTGTCCTTCGAACTATTTCATTATTATATCACCAGTGTTCCCTTCACTTTATACTAAGATCTCTTCACTTTGAAATCTAGATGCTGATACTAAAGGATGGTTTCATTTGATTATGTCAATTGTGATCATAGCCTAAATCCCATCTCTTCTTTCATCTTCAGGCACTACTGGATTATAAACTGAAAAAATTGACATTCTATCTCTGTTAACCTTTAGAGATGCTCAAGGAACTAGTCCTTGTTTGTGAAGCCATCTAATTGCTAATCTATAATCCTTTTAATATGCTCTGCTTTTTGGATTGATCTATTGCCAGCTGACCTAACACTGCCCATAGCTATATTAATCCTATTATTCACATCCTATTACAGAGTATCAGTGAAACTCTTTAATGAATCCTGAAAAGCTTGCTTGCCAGACACCAATATTAAGGATGATTACACATGTATTCATTCTCTTACTCTTAATTATAAAGCTTCTGATTATATTAACTGTATTCAGTGGGGTTCAGAGTTTTTCTTCTCCACAGCCATCTGTGAGCTGACAGTAGGTTTTGGGCAGTATCAGTTTTTCTAAATGTCATTACCATACATATTGTTTTGATCCTTCTCAATGGTAAATAAATTCACAAGATAAAATGCTGTAATATATTTAGAGATTAAATCCTGTTGTAAGGTAAATAAAGTGTATGGGATATGGTAGAATTAAGTAGGGTTTATCAAGAGTAGATAAAATATTCAAGAGAAAGTCTGCATTTTGAGTTCCTGATATATTCACAGTGCCATTAATCCCCTAATAGGATGGATAAATCTGTCTTGGATGATAAGCCTACTTGTTAAGGGGAGTACATTCTCTATTGAATTAATCACCCCATATGAAAGTGAAAAGTATCATCAGCCTGAAAAACTATGATACCTTATCATCAATTTCAGTCTGATGTATGGCTAAAGAGAATAGTTGTGTTTTTTTTTTCTTAAATAGTTTATTGCCAAGTTGGTTTCCATACAACACCCAGTGCTCATCTCAACAAGTGTCCTCCTCCATGCCTTAATCGGGTAAAATGTATTGGTAATGAGACTCCTTTTACTTTAAAAAATGTGAAAAAGTAGATTTAGAGAAAAACACAATATTGTTGTTAATGATATTTTGGGGTCTCATGAAAGGGCAAATAAGGTTTTAAGTTGTTTAAAAGTTCTGGGACAGAAGCTTGTGACTGGATGAGGAGTTTGAAATCTGCAGAATGAATGTGAGTTGTCTAGAAGAAAAGTTGACCCAGTATACAGGAGCTATGGATATTGGAATTACCTAGAATCTTAGGAGATAATTAAAAACAATTATGGTAATAACATGGCTGGCATTGCAACCTCCCTCTAGATAATGGGTCCTGTAAAGAAAGTTCCGAATGTAAAGCCATCATTGCCCTCTCGTACATACTAACTTTGCCAAATCATAAAGATAACTTAAGTTTATTTAAGTCCAGGATTTTAAAAACTTTACACTGGTCTCTCTTCAAGACATAGATCACCAGAAATACCATCATTTTGTTTAGTCCTCAGTATTTGAGTACAAGAAAAAAATAGGCTGTCAATAAAATAGAAAACATTGGGTCAAATTGAACTGATATGTTTCTAAGGATAAGTATATCTCAAATATTCCATGTGACATACTTATATAAAACAAACATCAATGGTATATATGAAACTCAAATTTAACTTGGTATTATGTATTTTTATTTACTAGATATGGCAATACTAGAGAAGGCCCCTGAAAGTGTAAAGAAAAGAAAAGACAGACTGTATCAATACTGCAGGTAAATTTTTAGCAATGGATCTTTCTAGGTTGACTCAACAGATTCTTCCAAAGCTGTGGCTTTGTGGGTAATGATATTAAAATTATCCATCTCAATGTTTAACTGTCTTGGTGGACACTTGCTTTTTCTCCCCCTGACTTTACTTTTTAATTTTCACTTTGAAGCAGTATTGTTTAACTCAGCCTTTTGGAACACGATTTTAAAGAAAGACTATATATAAAAGTAAAGTAATATTGAATTAAATGAGACCTTTCCCTGCACAAGTGTAATTTTCAAAACAGCAAGAGAGTGAGATTTTACACAGTAAAGTAAAAGCATTAGAATTGAAACTCTAACCAACTAAAATAAATTCACACTTCACTTATGACCTTCATAGCCCCCTAAATGCATTTTAAACAGTAGGTTGCTTTTCTTTTTATAGTGTAGAGCTGCATGTAATCATAAAGGAGAACAGCAAATGCATACACTGAGCCAGTTAGGTAGGGAACTCGCCAGGTCCACATTCCCCCACCTGCCAGCCTTACTTCTTTCCTGATGTGTTTATCTTAGAACTAGAACTAGTTTGATCAGCAGTACATATAAAGTTAAGGTACAGTAAGCAAATGACTGCATATACCCTCTTGTACACATGACCATAGTTATTCAGTCACCATCACTGGTAGAAAGAAAAGTGCAGTGTAGTTTGAACTGGACAGACATAGTGAGATTTATGAGCTGTTTTCACATAATCCAGAAATTTCACAAATCCCTCTTTTATGGTATTGTTTTTTAATTTGACATTTTGGCAAACCTAGCTTTTGGGAAGTCCTTAATACAAAGAAGTTACCTTCATATCCAAAGATAAGATCTTTTTCTCTCACACACAGATACTTTTAGAGATTTTTTTCTCATTTTCCTCATTGACTTAATTCAATTAATCCCCAACCTTCTATTATAATAGTAATTATTGTTTTTTTCACAGTACATCACTGTAATACTTTAATGTTGTAAGTCCTATTAGTGCTTGCTATTATAGGTATCATTAAATTCTGTAAAGTTCATACTATCCTAAAATTATTCACAAATGTTCAAATTTTAGAAAACATTTTCCAAGGCTATTATAGAAATTTGGAGACAAAAATCAAACACATGCTTGGTAATGGAATCAATGCACATCCTGAAAGGTTGCTCTGGAAGCTTAACAGTTTATGTATATTGAAAAACAAAATAAAACAAGCTGGATTCAATGCAACAGACCAACAGATGAGTGGGATAGACCAGCCTTAGTCAACAATCTATATTGTTAGGAAGTCAGTAAATGTAATTATTAAAGGCAAACTATTGTTTAAAAATAAGAAAAATAATAATTTAGGTCACTTGCTGAAGGATAATTCATCATCTCCTTTATAGACTAGTATTCAAAACAAGATTACACTTTACTAGGCTACTAAGTATTGCATGGTCAAAAGTAATATATATTTGGAACTTCAGGAATAAAATATTTTCTCTTTACTTTTTGGGGTGTATTTTTCTATTTTTTTTTTTTGATTGACAAAAATTTAAGTTCAAATGTATAGGTGTTAAGTACAGAACTCCTTGAGTTTTGATATGTGCATATACTGCTATAACTACCGCCTAATTAAAATATGTAATATTTCAAATAAATAAAAATAAAATAAAATATGTAATATTTCCATTACCAGAGAAAATTCCTTTGTACTTCCAACTAATCTCCAATCACAAAATCACCATAATCATCATCCTCATCATCATCATCATCACTGCTCTGATTCTATAAGACACAGTTTAATCTTGCCTGTTTTTGAACTTCATATAAGTGGATTCATTTGGTATGCACTTTTTTCCCCTGTGGATTCTCTTATTCACCACAATGTTTCTGAAATTCGACCATGGTGGATTCATCATTCTTATCATCAGTGCATAGCATTTCATTATATAACATAATCGGCTTCTCCATTCTTTATTTGATAGACATTTAATGTGTTTGCAGTTAAAGACTACCATGAGTAATTCTGCTATTGACATTTTATACAACTCTTATGTGGATACAAGTTTGTATTTCTCTTGATAAATAATTCATACATATAGGGTAGGTATATGTTCCAATTTGTAAGGAATAGCCAAGTAGTTTTGTATCTACTCCATGCATTGTCAAAAATCTTCCTAAAGGGCCACATATCTAAAGCTTTAGGCTTCTTAAGAGTCATAAGTTACAAATACTCAAGTTTGTGATTATAACACAAAAATAGCCAAAGACAATATGTAAGTTGATGGATGTAACAGTGTTCCAAAAATAACTTTATTTACCAAAACAAGTTGCTAATCCATGGGCCAAAATTTTCCAACTTCTGATCTACTCCAACAATCTCTTTTTTTTAATTAAAATAGTTATTTAGTCCATTGATATCTTATATAATTATAAACGTGGTTATAAATGTAGTTAGGTTCACCATTTTGTTATTTTTCTTCTAATTACACCAACTGTCTTTTTTTCTTTGTTTCTCTTTTCCTGATTTCTTTTGGGTTAACTGAGTATCTTTTGACACTCTATTTAAGTTCTCTATTAGCTTTCTCTCCACACCTCTTTGCATTATTCAAAGCTAAGGGTTAAATATTCATCTTCAAATTATCATAGCCACTTAGAATTACTGTTCTATTATTTTACACAAAATGTAAGAAATTCAGGGCAGTGCAAATTTATTTACACCACCCAAATCCATTCCACGTGTTACTAAATCATATATTTATACACACATTATAAACATAAAAGTCATCATCTTTTACTTAGTTGAGTTTTAAGCAAGAGAAGTGAGAAAAGATATTCTCTCATATTTACTCATGTATTTACCAATTATGGTGCCCTCATACCTTTCCGTAAATCTAAATTTTTATCTGGAATCATTTCCCTCAGCCTAGAAGACTTCTTTCAGCATTTACTGAAAGGTTTGCTGATGAAAAATTCTCTTGACTTTCTTTTTTTCTGAAATAGTTTTTATTTTACCTTCAGTTTTGACAATTATTTTTTGCTGAATATAAAATCCTGACTTAGGTGGGGTTTTTCCCCTTGTATTTATCATGCTTGCTATTTACAACTATCCTTGAATCTATATCTTGATGTTTTTCATCAAACTTCAGAAACTTTCAACTGTTATTTCTTCCAGAAATGTTGTGCCTTCTTGCATCACCCTTTATGTGTCTATAACTCCACTTATATATTTTATATTGCTTGATACTACTGCTTCAGTCACTCACTGGAATACTGTGTTGTTGTTATTTTTTATTCTTTTATGTTTACATTTGTCTGATTGGACAATTTACATCAATCTGTCCTGTATTCATTAACCCATTTTTTTCTAATTTTAAAATCATTGTTAAGCCTATTTATTAAAGTTTATATTTTATAAATTATAGTTTTTGGTTTTAAATATCCATGTTTAAAGATTCCATTCCTCTGATACGACCTATGTGTTTACTCATTATAACTACCATTCCCTTGAAATCCTCTAGCATAGTTATATACGTCTGCTTTGAGGTTCTAACATGCTACTTCCATCATTCGAGTCATCTTATGGTCTGATTCTGTTGACTACTTTTCGTTTGACCTTGAGTCACTCTATCCCATATCTTTCAATGACATATTGGTTTGTTTCATATTTCCTATTGTATACTACACACTATAGATCAAACATTATAGGGGCTTTGGATTCTTCCTCTAAAATTTAAAAATTTCCTTCTGGTAACCAGTTCAGTGAATGATTCATCTTGCCTTTATACTTCTTTAGAATGCATCTGTTTTGAGGAGCCTGGGTGACTCAGTCAGTTAAGTGTCTGACTTTGACTCAGGTCATGATCTCATAGTTCATGGGTTTGAGCCCCATCAGGCTCTGTGCTGACAGCATGGAGCCTGCTTCAAATTCTGTGTCTCCCTCTCCCTCTCTGCCCCTCCCCTGCTCACGCTCTGTCTCCCTCTCTCTCAAATACGGATAATAAAACATTTTTTAATTAAAGAAAAATAATGCATCTGCTTTGCTTTTAGTCTCATTCTGGAGCAAAACATTTAGTCCTGAAATTGTATCACTAATTCTAAAGTTGAGGTCATTCTTGACTTTCAACATAAAACCCACAGTACTTATCACCAAATACTTCATCTATGGAAGAATTCAAACTCCACATTTTGGGTACTTTGTAATGGAAGATTGTCAAATTCATATTCAACTTTTCAAAGTTCAGCTGTTGCTTTTCCTTTGGATATTTAGAGTCTTCTCTGGACATATGTAGGGTTTGAAGAAAGAATGTCACAGTTCTTTGGACTTCCCCTGTGGGAATATTTCCCCCTTCCTAATTTACTCTACTAATTTGATACCTGCTTTTGCAGTCCTGAACTTCATATTCTGAGACCTCAAGCTTTCTTCCTCAGATTCAGCTGTCTCACGCATATAAAATTGGGAGCTCTCTAGGGGAAAGCCATATAAATATATATTTCACTCAGTGGTATTCTCTTACTTCAAATGTTAGATGCCCTCCAATTTCTGTTTGCTTTAGTTACTTCTCGATGTTTTCATATATACATTTTAATATGTTTACCAGAGATTAAAATTACTGTCTTTAGGATAGTCTGATAAAAAGCCATTTTTTCATTTCCAGAAGTATCCAAGTAAACTGTTTTTGAGTGAATTAAATTACCATTTAATTGTCTCTTCTCTACAATTACTGTTGGCCATGCAAGCCACAAAGTTGTAAAAATGAACTAGACATAACACCTTATTTAGTAAAGAAAACATACTTGAGGGTTTATAAAATGCAAATTTATAATCAGGGAGACATATTTAAATGTTTTGGATAAGTATCTTATAACAGTAACTGAAATTTTACTAATTAATTTAACCACAAGCTGTTATTTTTATAAGACATGGATAACAGGGATATATGGTTCCTACTTAGATTAATCACATTCCTAGTTTTACACAACATATTTGTATTGGGTGTAACACAAAAGACAGAATAGAAGAAGAAAGTAAAACAGCATTTCATCTCATGATATCAAAAACTATTTAATCATGAAAACTCTTAAGATACTTTAAGGAGATATTTTAAAATACTGAAACAAAATTTGTTTTGTTTCAATAAATGCCCATTAACTCATAAATATAGTCATATGTATATTTGTACTCATATACATTCAGTGAGAATTTTTATGCATCCATAGGCCAAAGGCTATGTTGCAATTAATATAAAATATAAAAAGTAACAACAGAGGACTACAAACAGTGTTACATTAACACAGAAAAGTTGTTGATCAAGTATGCTTTGGTAAGATTGATAATAAGATGGTCAGTGAAGCCCTCTCAAAGAAGATAACATTAATGCTAAGCAAGCAATCTCGTGAGCAATCCTTCAGTTTGTGATAATGATCTGGAAATAGTTTCCTTGGCTTTCCAATGATGTGTGAAATGCTCCTGTTGTACCAACTCAGTAAAAGCTAAGAGAGTAATTTAACAGAACTATGTGTTCTTTGCAGTACTGCTAAGTGAATAAACACACCTGTAGGATGGAGTGCCATCTCAGGAGGTAGATGATAATAGAGCTAAATGATGCTTTAGATCTTACTTTTTAAAATTATTCACATGTGGAGTGCCTGGGTGGCTCAGCTGGTTAGGTGTCTGACTCTTGATTTCAGCTCAGGTTATGATCTCAGGTTCATAGGTGTGAGCCCTGCATCGGGCTCAGTGCTGGCAGTGCAGAGCCTGCTTGGGATTCTCTGCCTACCTCTTCCTCAGCCCCCCACCTTCACTCTTGCTGCCTGTCTCTCTCAAAATAAATAAGTAAACTAAACTAATTCCCAGTGGAAAAATAACATCATCATCAACTATAATTTTTGTTCATGCTACAATTAATAGTGGTACATGGTCAATGGAATGACTTCAATTCCTTAGCTTTCTCTGAAGAAACATGTCAGGAGGGAAACAAATGATAGTTCTAATTTTTGTGGCATTTAAAAAGATCTGTGGTGGGGTGCCTGGATGGCTTAGTCGGTTGAGTGTCCGACTTGGCTTAGGTCATGATGTCACAGTTCATGAGTTCGAGCCCTGTGGTGGACTCAGTGCTGACAGAGCCTGGAACCTGCTTTGGATTCCCTCCCTCCTCTGTCCCTCCCAGGCTTACATTCTGTCTCTCTCTCTCTCAAAATTAAATAAACAGTAAAAAAATAAAAAGACAAATCTGTGGCATCTAAAATATTCTATAAAAAGTAACCTAAAATAAAGGTGAACAGAATTATGATAAATTAAAATTTTACATTTCATTACACAGTATATGAAGCAGTACTATATTTATGTTCTTTATGCATACTTTGTAACAAATTTATTTAATAACCTCCTATAATCAATGCAATAAGCATGATAATTATAACTACAATACAGTTCTATTTTTTAAAAATTATTATAGATACACACAAATAGGTGTTTCTGATCTGTAAAGCATCTATTTATTCATGACCACTATTTATTTGACATTGAGCTTGGCCAGAAACAGAGAGAAAGAAAAATAGTTCTATTCTGGAAAAAAGGTGTCATATATTACAATAATACACAGCATAAAAATTAGAATTCTCTCCATATGTACTTATACTGGATTGAGTGAGGAAGAAAAGGTAATATATTTAAGCACAATAAAATATTAGCTTCATTTTATGAAAGGAAAAAAATTAAGTTTATTTATTATTGGGGCACATGGGTAGTGTTCAACTCTTTAAGTGTTCAACTCTTGGTTCTGGTCAGATCATAGCTTACCAAGTTTATGAAGTTGAGCCCTGCTTCACACTCAGTACTGCTGGTGCAAAGGCTATGTGAATTTCTCTCTCTTTCCCTCTCTCTCTGCCCCTCCTCTATCTCAAAATAAATAAACTTAAAAAATAAAATAAAGTTTATTTATGGTTTATTTTGAGAGAGACAGAGGGAGCATAAGTGCAAGCAGGGGAAGGGCAGAGAGAGAAGGAGACACGGAATCCCAAACAGGATCTGCATTGACAGTGACCTAAATCGACCTGAGCTGAAATCCTTGACAGCAGTAATACCCATGACTGCATGAAAAGAAAGGCAGATAAAAAGGTTTAAGGATGAACAGGAAGAACAGAACCAAAGAGCACAGAGATAAACTGTCAGAGGATTTTTTTCAATTAAGGGAAGTACTGTAAAGCAGTATCAGGTGGAAGGAAAAAATACAATCATAAAAAGATGGTTGCAATTTTATTGTTTATGATGGGAGAAATAACAGACTATGTCATTACTAATGTGAGTAATTATTTTGATGGAAAAATTAATGATGCAGAAGAGAGAAGCAAGAATTACTATTCCCCAAATCACTTAGTTAAGATTTGAAATCATTTGTAATGGTCAACCAAAAAGGTAATGGTCTATTTAGGATTAGAACTCAAGATTCAGGCCAAGACTCTGCCACTAGAAAACATTCGGTCAGTTACACATTCTAATATGAAATACGTCAAATCATATTTTTAACTTAAACTATTAAAATATATTAAGTTCCGATATAATCTGCTTAAAACAGTACTTCATTTTGGAAACAGAAACATAAAATTATTTCAAAAGAGTTTTTGCGTTTTTATCATTGCTTTAGACATTAAAGGCAATATAACTCTATACAATATATGTGTGCCTAAATATGAAAAGAAATATGCATAATTTAGGTGTGTGTATCCATATATACACATACAAGTAAAGAGTGACAAAGTAACAATATCTGACTTAACATGACCTCTTTCTTCTTACTTTTAATCATACCAAACTTATTACATGTGAATTATTTCAAAGAAAATGTGATTGATACTTCAAATGGTATAAGAATTTTAAAAACTACTATAATATGTCTACTGCTTTGTTATATTTTCTACTATTGAACATCATGAGAATAAACTGTTAATTTTTTTTCTGACTGGGCACTGCTTTCCATTTCATACAAAGGAATGATTATCAAATATGGAGCTGCAAGATTCTCCTCATTCCAGTTCAGCTACATAGTATATCAGCTTCTCTTTCTCTGAAGAGTATCATTTTGTGTGTTACAGATGAGATCATTCATTTCTGATCCATCTAAGACACAATCACTACGGAGCCCCTACTGAATTATTTTGTGTTGCTCAGACCTGATATTTTCAAAATCATCTTTGTGTGAGGAAGTAGCCAGGAGTACTCAAAATCAGGGGTGCCTGGGTGACTAAGTTGGTTAAGCATCTGACTTCAGCTCAGGTCATGATCTCGCAGTTTGCGAGTTCAAGCCCCGCATCAAGCTCTGCATTGACAGCCTGGAGCCTGCTTTATATTCCGTATCTCCCTCTCTCTCTCCCTTCCCTAGCGCATGCACTCTCTCTCTTTCTCTCAAAAATAGACATTCTGAAAATTTTTTGAAAAAATCTAAGATTCAACATGAATACTGTTCTATCAAGTATGTGGATCTCACAAAAGAGTCTCTTTTTCTTGCTTTCTAACATACACTAGCAGTTAAACCATGGGATACTGACAGAAATTAATAATGATACTAATTTCTCCAAGTCATCAGAGTGTACACACCCATCATATTAAATTGTTGTCTTGATTTTCCTTTCTGGAGAATGTAAAGTCTTAGATCTATCTTTTATATCCTTTGTGAAATATGGTAATGCCTTATTTATTGGCAATCTGACTCATTTGATTAATATGCTATAATAAGTACTGCATATACTGACAAAGTTTCTAGGCAAGAGTAGCTGATCATTTATATTTGGCTACATTTTTGTTTTTATCAGTCAATTTTTGCATGAATTACAAGGTATTTATACTGATTTATATAAGCCAGTATCAATAGTGCTCAAAGCTCCCCTTTGGATTTCTGACATCTTCCTCAGCCATGAGCCAAAGGAAATCATCCACCTGAAGAGTCTAGCTGCTTTGACACCAAAATGTACCTCCCTAAACACTGATTTCTCTTCAAGTTCAAAAAAGCACCAATCCTATAAATACATATACACTGCAAATGACCTTTAGTTTTCTTCATTTGTCTTGATACTTATCTTTGAAACCACAAGTCATGCATTTTATATAACACATTATACCCCATATGCTGTTTGACGTTTACTATGCAGCACCTTTCTTTATTCTTCTTAAAAACCATGCAAGGCCTTGTATAGAATTCAGTAACACACTAATCCATCCACCTTGTGGATACAGGAGCACTACTTTTGTATCATTTTTCATATTCAAATATGTTTATAAAAATAAATAGTTACAGACACGGGAATGGCTGGTTAGTATGAGCTGCACTAAAGAACCTCTGAAATATATTATGTAGCTTTTAGATTAAAAGATGTTTGTAAATGTTTATGACTATCTGATATGAGAATTGATCGATCTAACAAGCTTAAACTGCATTATGTTTCACAAAACAGTTATAACCTTGAGGCAAAGCCATCAAACAGAAATAGCAACATTAATCAAAAAACGGCACTCCACAATAATTGAAGCTTTAATAAGAATAAGTGCATTGAAGCAAAACGGTTAACGTTGTATACTCTGCTGAATAAGCAAAACTATCTCTATATTTACTGTAATTGAGAAGATCTTCCTCAAAATGATGGACTCAAATTCCTTCTGTGAGCTAAGTTTTACCACCTAAACCAGCCCTGCTTTTCTGTTGAATATTTCAGTTCAACAATTATTTATACACTGGATCATAAGCAGAACTCAAGTTTTTCTTTTTCCTTAGATAATAAAAGGATAAAATCAATAAAATTCTTACTTTTAATATTATAAAGCAAATCAGATACGTTTCCCAAACTCATCAAATGGTCCAACTAATTGTTGATTAGATGCTGTGAAAGGGATACACTTTTATTGAAAAATTATGAAGGCATAATTATTAAATATGCATTGATCAGAATAAAATATGGCCCATCTAGGGGCACCTGAGTGGCTCCATCACTTAGGTGACTGACTCCTAAATTCAGCTCAGGTCATGATCTCATGGTTCATGGATTCAAGTCCTGCATCAGTCTCTGTGCTGACAGCACAAAGCCTGCTTGGGATTCTTTCTCAATCTCTCTCTCTCTCTCTGTGTTTCTCTCTCCCAAAATAAATAAACTTCAAAGTACCCTATAATCCATATATGCTACTGTTTATTTCCAACAAGTTCATCATAGATAGGCAAGTCCAGATACAAAGTGCATGAGAAAAATTAGCCATTGTACTATAACCCATTACTCATTTTTTTTTATTACTAATGTTTAAGGACTTAATCTATACTACTATTTAGAGGCTCCTAAATCTTCTCTGGTTAAAATATGAAAGTTTAATTCTAGTGCTCTCTGAATACAACTACTAAAAACATCTCAGGATACTTTCATTCCTAGCCTCTTGGCTATCTCTTTTGATGTCTATTACTTCATTTCTGAGCACGTTTTCCCTATTGTCCTACATACAGCAGTCTTATCCCATACATCACCAGATATACTTATTCTACTCCTTATTTTGAATTATAAAATTTACTTATGTTATGAGATATTCTTCAGTTAGCACAAGTCAGGCACTAATTCGTACACTTAGCTTTAAGACTACCTTTGTTTTCTCAGTGTAAGTATACGCATATATTATGCATATATTATATACATGAGTACATCTGCATATCATTGTCTTGGGTAAGGAACAAACACAGGTTAATAATGTCTGAATACATGAAAGAGCTATAAGAAAAGTTGACCACTGGGGCGCCTGGGTGGCTTAGTCGGTTAAGCGTCCGACTTTGGCTTGGGTCGTGATCTCGCGGTTCGTGGGTTCGAGCCCCGCGTCGGGCTCTGTGCTGACTGCCAGCTCAGAGCCCGGAGCCTGTTTCAGAGTCTGTCACTCCCTCTCTCTCTGACCCTCCCCTGCTCACGCTGTCTCTCTCTCTCTCTCACCTAGAAGTGAATAAAACATTTAAAAAAAAAAAAAGAAAGAAAAGTTGACCACTGTTGTTTCTTTTATTAGCAGACATATTGTAAAACATAATTCTCTAATAATCTACATACAACCCTATTGTGTTGAAGAAGTGTCATGCTTTGAAATATTAACCAGAATGGGTCTCTTCTACCAAATGTAAACCAGTATTATTCACAAAGTCATATAAATTTCAAGCTGATTATCTTTTACTGAGATGCAGTAATGAGAGTAATATAACAGGGAGATCTAAATTAGAACACAGATATTTTTTCATGACAATAAAAATGCAAATGTAATCCTAATTAATTAATATGCTAATAGCTCTTCTGTATTTATAGATAGTAACTCAAGTCTAGCTTGGAATAATACATATCCAATTCTTTTAATTTTCTTCTCCAAAATTTAGGTAAGATTCCTGAGGGTAAGAACAAAGTCTAATCTGTTTTCTTTAACTCTTTCATAGAAAGAAATTGCGCTGTTCAAAAAAGATGTGATTGTATGAATATAATTGTGATCAATATTGCCCTAATCTAATAAAATCTCAGACTTTCCTATCAGGTGCTAACTTAGTTGAGGAGAAAAAGTCTGGAAGACCCTTGACTTTTTAAAGCATAAGGTCTATCAGGAAACCTTTCTTATGAATCCATAGTCATTAATTCACTTAGATAAGCCAATTATATAATGTCAGAAATTTGATTTTTTTGAAGATGGTGTATACAGAGCTTCATTATCCTATTCTCTTTGTGTTTGTATATGTGTGTATGAAATTATCTATAATACAATTTTCAAATGAAAAAGAAATGCCATTCTTCTGTTATAAAGAAATAGATATGCCTTTTGAAAAAAATCTCTTTGCACAATTTAGATTCTCTTTAACTGTCTTACAAAAGAAGTTAGTATTTATAGTCTAGGATTGCTAATCATATTTTTGTTCTGTCTTATTTTCTCCACTCAAGAGAAGGATATATCAGCCTCTCCTTTGAAAATATGTAGAAATATAGTACATTTTACTATAGCTGATAGAGTATAATAAGAATATATGTTGTCTGAAAAATAAAAAAGAATATATATTGCCCTGGTAATCCCTAAATAGAAATCTGATATGAGCTCTAAGGGATATTAAGAAAACCACTCCCTGGTAACAGAATCCTGTGCCAAGTTACCAGTTACCAGAGAAAGTAGAAAGGATGAAGATGTGACAAAGAAATAATAGTTCCTGCCAAGCAGTTACTGAGCAAAGAAATCTTAGGATTTCACGTTATTATGTTACTTATAATAATTCAATGACATGGTAAGTGTTTTCCAATTCAAAAACAATTGGAGCTAATGACAAAGCAAAATATACTATCTGAGCGTGACAACCAACTTAACTAGGAGAGGAAACCCTCTTCTATTTGGAGAAATTGTAATTTTCTCATATAAATAGTTACTATCTATTCTGATGAAGAATTCAATTTCAAGCACAAGAGGAATAAAACATCAGTCTTTGTAATGGATTTTAATCTGGAATGGAAGACAAAAATAGGTGCATGTATTAAAGTATGTTAATTTTAGTGCTCACATAATATCACAATATGTTTCTAATGTACTTTGACAAATCAGAAACAACCAACATTAACAGAAAATAACAAATATGGTTAGTCTATGTGTCCAGTTGTTAATTTACAAGCAATGATTATTATACTTCTTGCCATGCATTTACAATGAAATAGCAGCAAAATAAGTTAATCTAAAAAACAGTAAGGAGAGGGTACTGTCATTGAATTTATCACTACTATAAAACCTAAAAGAAATAAATGGGAAACAAGAAATCCATTGTATATATATTCTATTACACAAAAGAGTTCAATTGAATATGTGGACAAGTTGCCAGAGCCCTGGGAAAATGTACTCTATTTAACCTGTCAATAGCAAACCCCATCAGCATAATGGAACCAATATTCAGGTTCCCAAGTGGCTTGAATGACATTGATAACTCCATTCACAAATAATGGTCAATATAAAATATGATGTTCTTAATATAAAAGGGCATAGTGCTGATAATTAAATAAACTTTTAATAATGAAAAGGTCATGAATATGGAAGTGCTATGAATCATTCATACTTGACTTGAAATAAAAAGTGAAAACAGTAGACTCATTTATAGACTTTCCTTTGCCTATTTTGAAAGGCTTTTATCAATTTGTTTTAAGTTGTAACCACAGTAACTTTATTCTGCCCTTAAATGCTATATAAATTGAATAAATGATAAAGTTATGACCACATGATGAGCTACCAAGGATGGAACTAATCTTTAAGAGTATACTTTTCATTAACTGAGTTAGAGATGCCATGGGTATTATTTAGCAATAAGAGTTAAAAAAGGCTGCATTTTATTTCCATTTGTTAATTTATTCAACCAACCAATATTAACTATTTGTTTACTAAACGCCAGGCCACATAGATTTTATGTATAAAAAAAGCTTTTTGATAATTATTTCTATAGATAATTCAATCATTTAAAGTAAGTATTGAATTGCAGTTATGAGTATTTGGGGTAAGAACAGATATCTGGTCATTATTCTTAATAATTTTGAAAGAGATTGTTTATAAATATAATTGTCTGAATATTGATATAGCAACATGATTCATTTGTCACTTATTATTCATTTATGCTTGTTAGTGCTTAACATTTCTTAACTGAATTTATCTAGTAAAGAAGGAACATGTATTACAATAGAGAAGTTCTAAATATGAGCACAACCCTCTTGATGGAGGTGCTTTTAAATCATTTGTCAACAAAAATAATGTTTTAAATAAATCTAACAGAGAAACTTCAGAGTGTCTGTTTCCAGAGCTATGACACATTATATAATTTGTAATAACTTGGGAGAAGAATCCAGTTGGGATGATTTATACCATCATACTTCTGAAGGAACAGGGGGTAATCCTACCCTGTTGCCTACTATTTATATGACTTTTAGTTTCTTAATGTCTCAATTTCCTAAATTCAAGTAGGATCCTCCCTTCACAGAAAATTATAGTACTGAAGTGAAAATGTCTGATCCATAGATGGTATTCTATATATGGCAGGCTTTTTTTTTCCTTCACATGTTTACACTGGCCCAATCTGCAATGCCTTAAAAATACTTACTCATCCCCTAGAGATGGGTAACAACAGGGAAAAAATATCTTTTGTAGTCTAGATGTGGCCGTCTTAGAATCACTATATTCTGTACTGATAGTAAATGGAATACAATATAAGGCTCAAGTAGAAGCTGTAGGGAGAAGCCATTGGAATAGAATCCTGAGGGCTCTAAAATGCTGCTTCTGAAATAGCTTCACATGCTTAATAACTTTGTACTCCTCTCTTACTGGCTATATTTTAGAGAAGGGAAACTTATCAACTTCCTGAGATTTTCCTTCTTGCAAATCTATCCACATTTTCCTTCAACCCATCTAGAAATACAATTAAGTGGTTCTCCTCCAATAAAGGCCAGTCCTTCAACTTAGACTTCTACTCCTGTCTCCTCCTATGTTTTTCTTCCTTTACTGGATTTGACTCAACACTGTTAAAACATTCGGAATTCTACACCATCACCCATCTCCCAAATAAAACTTTCATTGACTCCTGTGTTGCCCACTCCAACTACTGTCCAATATTTCCATTTCAGATTCATATACCAACTTCCTGAAAAATCTCCCTGAATACAAAGCCAGTCACTATTTCTTCATTTCCCATTTACTCCTAAACATACCTTACACCCTACCAGTGTACCAGAATTGTTTTAGGGAAGATCACCAGTAATTTTTTTTATTAACCTAGTGGTTTTTCTGTCTTCATCCTTTCTATCTCTCAGCATTAATAAAACATAACTGAACTCTTACTTTTTGAAACACTCTTCTTCCCTTTGGCTTCCATAACACCAAAATGCCCTAGTCTTTTTTTCCTCTCTGATTTACATCTCTTCAAACTTATATTTAAATGTTAGAATTAGTACACAACTCTGCAGCACCTTCCCACCTTCATACCTTCTCCCTATATAAGGCCAAACATCCCATAGGCTTCAATACCACACCTTTGCTAATGACCTATTCATATCAAATATCCATTCTGACCAACAAAATCCTATAGCCATCTACTTTGTTGTGCATTATCTCTGCTTCATCTTCCTTAATCTTGACAGAATGGCCTTGCTTTTCACTTGGCCCTTCCCCAAGGCATGTACTATAGTTCCCCTTCTTCCCATAATGTTTCATATAATCATAGCTTTATCATTATAAGTAACATTTTATCATGATCGTAAATAACCTAGGATGCATTTCTCTGTGTTCAAATCTGAGGGCACACCTGATCACTCCATAGTCAGCCTGAGCTCTTGTGTCTCAGCCTTAGCCACAGTCCTGGGATCTTACTGGTTCCAATGAGTGGCCTTTCCGAAACTTCTTCTGTGCAGCCTCTTATAGCAGGCAACCCTTGAGGTGAACACTAAATAGCTGAGTATTAATATTCTACCTAGTTAAGAACATGGTTGCTTAATGAGTGGGAGTAAGAAAACACACATATTTGGAGAAGATCCCAAGATCTACTACACACTCTAAAGGTACTAAAATATCCAAGGGGGGACAGGAAACTGAGTTAATCTCATGTCTTCTTGATGTACATTTTAATAGTGTTCTTTTTTCCTATTTCTACCCAAACTAGCTGCATAAGATGTCTAATAAAGAGACATGAGGATATCAAACTTTCTCAGATAGTACCCTAAGCTTTTGAAATGAAGTCATGTTTTTAAAGTGGAAGTTAATTCCAAGTTAGCTTATGCTTTTTATCCCTAGAGTAGGATAAGTAAGTGTGCAATTGATTTTAATTTAATATTCATGGTGTATTACAGCTACCAGAGAATGTAAGAATTTTTTAAAAGAAAGCAAGCACAGCCTGAACCTAAACTTACTCTTAGAATTATTGCCAGAGTTGGAAGGACACTCTTGAATACTAAAGAGCATGTATATAGGAAATAACTGTATCAACACATTTTTTAAAAGGCAGTGCCTACACCAAACATTCAAAGTAGTAGTATTGCTATAGAGGCCCCAAAAAGAGGCATCTCTCTATGTTATGACCACTTGGTATAAAAATAATACTGCAGTGTCTCCTGATACAAATTTCCACCTGAAACATTTTCATGAAGACCTGGCCTGACTCTTATACAGTTCCCATTTCAAATGTCACTTCCTGAGATGACTTCCCTGACCATTTATAATTAGGCATAGATCCCCTTCCTCCCACATCACTATATGCAATTACCCTGTTCATTCACGTGGAGCTTCTCTCTCCCTCCACCATAGGAATACACTCAAATATAAACTCTGAAAAATCATGGACATAGTCTACTTTGATCACTAGAGCAATGACAGTCATTCCCTAAATATACGTATAATACATACCTATTTGACACTTAACTATTTAACTTTTTCTAAGAGTCAGTGTCCTCATCTGGAGAGAGGGTCTAAATTATACTCTACAAGATTATTGGGAATTTAAATGGAAATAAAATGTATGAAAGTATTTTATACATATAAAAACCTTAACATATAAATTCAAACTGCAGAGACACATGATCCTATTGTTATATATAAAAAAAATAAGACTTTAACTGTTCTTACTTTCACTAAGTGTTTCCTAGAACCAGTGTGAAACAGTTTGATTAACACATATGAGTTCTTGGCTACCAAGAAACAACAAAAGGGCTTAGTATATGGGCCATTATTAAAAAGGCTGGGTTGTATACATCATATATATGGCTTATTTTCCCTTACCACTTATGAATTTCAAGTGTTTTTTTATTTCTCTTTTTACTTCTCCCATAAGCCTTGTCCCATGTTCTAAGTTCTCCCCCCCCTCCACTCCTTTCTACTAATCTGCTCAGCTGTTTAATAAATATTCAATTGCATTGTTTCTGGCTATGGCAAATCCTATTGGCTCATTTCTAGCTAGGGTTTCGACACTTAAAATAGCACTCTTTCTGCAATCCTGCAATCAAGTCTAATACTTTTATATTGATTTCCAAAAGGGCTAGTACTTTGATACCCACTCCATCTCATTTAAGTTTTAACCAATAAATTCAGAGAGAAAACAAGAATGCAAATGATAGTTTCCCTTTGATCTTCACATTAACAGCAATTTATTTTTCCCCAATAATAAAATAAATTGAAGTCATTGAAAAGCAAGTACGAGGTATATAAGAAACACAGAAGAGTAGGTTTATAATGATATCATTTGCTTTCATAAGTGAGTTTTAGTGCAAAGATCCCAACCATGTTTTGTAAATGTTTTACCACTCCATAGGATTTTAGAGATTGAAAGGATTCAATGAGATATATAAAGACTAAGAAAATGTTAGGCCATACTTAAATGGCTTAGCTGGATAAACAATTCACAGCTGAGGGAGTTTGTCAGGTATACCAAGGATTACCTCTCAGCAGTGTCTCAGATCAGAACACATCCATGGATGTCACCTTCCTTGAAAAGCTTGCATGACCTAAGCAAGATGAGGCATTTTTTTTCTTCTTTTCCTTGGTTCATATGAACATACAAATCTTTCACCTTCCTAAGAACATTTCTTAAATATTTCCTTCCCACACTAAACTGAAAACTTCTGAAAGGCAGAAAGCCTTTAGATTTTTAAGGTGAGTAATTATTCAGTAACCCAAGTTTTTGTAATATATAACCATTTTATTATGTTGTTATATAGAATTTTCCTGGGAAAATTCAGATCTAGGGGTCATTTTTCCTCACCATTCATGTACCCCCAGACTATTTTATTTTCTGAGGATTTACATTTATTTGTTGAGAGTTTTCTTCTTCTATCCTCTGTTGTCAATTTATACATACCTGTCGTAACCCTTATTACTTTTACCTCTACTTTAATATACACATAAAACCTACGTATGTGCACCCCAGATTAAAACAAGTCTGTGTAGTCACTTCCTAAGCATCTGCCTGGCTATGACTCTTGGGGAAGGACTTTGTCACATCTATCTGGGTTCCTCTGTGGCCTTTCTTACTGGTCATTTTTTACATGTCTCAGACTAAACTCATTCAACATTTCACTGGCTACTTACTATGTTTAGATTTATTTCATAGGTGAGCTGGCTGAGTCACAGAAAAGGTGAAGCAGTTTGCTTAGGCACACCCGGCTACTAATGGCAAAGCAGAGACTAGCCTCAGCTCTGCCTAATGCTCAACCTAATATTCTCTTCATTACTGCTTAATGAATGTCATTGTTCTGCCTTACTATTTATCATACATTTGACTTGGACATATTTATTTTTTAAAGCTGTTTGTGATTCTTTAAAATACTTTATATTGGAACTTCTAGACACATGCACATAGATAATAAGCTTGTCCTAAAGTAAAACTAGAAGATATAATTCCCCAAGCTGTGAAAAGAAGTACATACACCCACACTCATACATCCAAAGAGTAATGAATACTGAACAATGCATCTGTTAAAGCACCTTAAAGATAGCTTTAAATACTTGAAGAATTTAGGGCTTGAAACCAAATAGGATAACTTGAAACAAGAGCTTACCAAAGACTATGGCACTAAATATGAATTTATTTATTCAACAAATAATTCTGAAGGCACATTTATATGTCAGGTGATATTAGGAACCAGGGTATAACAGCGAAAAACAGACATGAGTCAGTGTTCTCATAAGCTATATGTATATTTTATGTTTTAGCTGCAATGGCTCTCATTCTGGTCTCTGAATAAATCAAGGTCTCTCCCACCATTGAATCTTGATGCGTCCTTTTTCCCTTCACCTGGGCAAACACCTAATGTTCTTCCATAACATCAGTCTGGACACAACCCATTTTACCTGGTTAGCTCTTATTTATCTCTCAATTCTAAACTTAAATATTACTTCCTCTCTCAAAGAATATGTTTTTCTTCTCATCAAAATTACATAATGTAATAATGTACATAATGTTTGCATGTTTATTTAAAACCCATCTCTCCAATGAGATGTAAATCCTAAAATGCAAGAATCTTGTTTTGTTCACCAAGTTGGTCCACAGCACCTAGCACAGTGCCTGACACAAATGCCCCATGGTTTTATTCTTTTTTTTTTTTTCTTATTAAATGCTGGACCAGCACGCTCAAGACTTCTGGCTCCCTTTCCACCCAAGAGCAACCACAGAGGAACAAAAGAGAGGAAAAATCAAATAAACCAACTTGTGAGAAACCCATGGGTTGATGGGACAGTTTTGTTCTGGTATGACCTGGAATCAGGGCAGAGGGAAAGCCAGGAAAATTGCAGGAGTTTAAATTAAAAGGCACAGAGTTCTGATTTATCTTATTCCTGCAATGTCCTTTCAACCAATAGTGTGTGTTTCCTGATAATCAGTTTCTGACCCTTTTGCCCAAGCATTTTCACAACTAAATCAGAACTGTACAAATGTCTTTTGCCTTTGAGGAACTCTGAAAAGGACAAAGATATATTTCCTGGAATCAAAGGAAAATGGACAACCAGTATTTACCAATATAAACTGGAGCATGTTTTCTGTACAAAGTGTTACATAGTCCTTATCTTGTTCAATCCTCTGCCTTGATCTACCCCTTAAGAGCAGGAATAATCACCATAATCACCACTTTAAGAGATGAGTAAATTGAAGTTTATAAATACTTCTCTATATCACATTGTTACAATTATATAAACAGAATATAAACCTATTAATATATAATTCCAAGGCACATGTATTTTCAATATACCAAAATTTTGATAAGACACTCCAAGTCAGGGGTACCTGAGTGGCTCACTGGTCAAGAGTCCAACTCTTGGTCTCGGCTCAGGTCATGATCTCACAGTTTGTGGTTTTGAGTCCCACACTAGGCTCTGTGATGACAGTGCATTTCCTGCTTGGGATTCTCTCTCTTTCTCTCTCTATCTGCCCCTTCCCTGCTCATGCTCTACTTCTCTCTCTCAAAGTAAATAAGTAAACTTCAAAAAAATATATACTCACAGTCATAATACAGTGTAAACACCACAGATTATACAGTGCTCTAAAAGTCAAGTATTGTAAGCAAATATCCAATAACCCAATAAAATTTTTGTCATAGCTTGACTTATGTTTTTATATCTGATGCTGCCCATAAAAATTCTATCAGCAGTAGACATCACTGGCCAGATTTTCTGAGCAATATAATGCAGGTGATACAGCCAGATAGTTATATAATTTAGACCTAAAAGCCCACCCTGGCTTGAAATATATTGGTAAAGTAATTATTGACCTATATCCAGGAAACAGTGATCTGTTTCAGTCACGTTGTGTTTTTGAATAGGATTCTAGCTCTTTGCTGTATTGTTTTTTAAATATATTTTTTTTTATTTATTTCTAGGAGAGAGAGAGACAGCATGAGGAGGGAAGGGTCAGAGAGAGAGGGAGTCACAGACTGAAACAGGCTCCAGGCTCTGAGCCGGCAGTCAGCACAGAGCCCGACGCGGGGCCCGAACCCACGAACTGCGAGATCATGACCCGAGCGAAAGTCGGACGCTTAACCGACTAAGCCACCCAGGCGCCCCAGCTGTATTGTTTTTTAATATCACCTAGCAAAAGCATGCCATAGGCATCACTTAAAACATTCTAGAAACTATTCCTACCCATTTGCCTTATGTTTCTAAATGAGAACAAAATAATGTTACCCAAAAAATAAAACCTCTTAGTTTATCATGTCTAATTTATGTTTATATATTTTTACTCTCTTGAAAAGAATTAAATATTAAAGAAAATGATCAAATATGGATGAACTTAAAAAAAAGTTGCAGGGTTAGTACTTAGTGATTTATTAGGTGAGATTTGCAAACCTAGAATTTCTGGAAAATTTCTGTATTAGTGATAATGCTGATTTAATATTAGAAGAACTGTCTATATCCATTTGCTCAAAACTCAGGTGCCCTTTTCTTCCTTTTCCTTTTCCAGCCTTCCATTCTCCCAGAATGTATTGTATTGAAACCATGGTTATTTGATTTGGTCATTAACAAATGAGCAATTGTCCATGCCGTGGTCCTGTCATTTTAAATTTGACTAACAAATTAAATTTTCATTTCAGACTGAAAATGAAAAGGGGAAGTTAGTATTCCCTATTACACCATCTTGAGGTATTTAACCACTTAGTCAATTTTAGAGGAAAAATCCATTTGTAATTATAAAGGCTACCATTCAACACTATTCACTGCTATCATTCTAAGTGGTAAGTTGCTTGATCCCGACCTCAAATCCTCAATTAATTTCAATAGCAATTCTGAGTATGTATTCAATACAAGGATCAAAGGGGAAGGATTCCATTTTCATTTCACAGCATTTTCTGCTTTCCCAGGAATTATTTCCCTAAGAGACGACTACCTAGATAGACTGAAACAATTGTTGTGAAGGGTTGCTTTGCATCAACTTCATTTTTAACTACTAATCAGAGAAAGCTAATTAGATGTGCTATTTTCTTGTTCCTCAATTTTTCAAAGTAGAGACTTAAAAAGAACTCTTCCTCACTTGTTCCAATTATCAAGTCTGGTTTTAGTACATATATAAAATTTGGGTGTTGATTTCCCTGACATCTCAAACTAAAATTTTCAGGTGAAAAAAACTATTAGAAACTTAGTTATTTGTAATAAAATTATTATAAAAATTAGCTCAACTTGGCTAGATTGCTTTAGAACCAAAGCTTTGAAACCTGTCACAGGTCTTAAAAATAAAATTGCTTGAGTAGCTGAGGAGAACTGTATTAAAATGCAAATTTCCAGCTGTTAATATTTCTTCAAAAACCAATAATCCCTCAAGGCTACCAATATGTCATAATACTTAATGGAAAAATATCCCTTAGGCAGAATGGCCTTTCTAAGTTGACTTTTGATTAAACTTAAAATATTATATGGCAAAAAAATTAAAATAAAAAAGGAACATAAATATAGAAGTCAACTAAAATGTCATCCAATATGCAACTAAATGGAAGGGGGGGGAGACCCATCTTGTGTCATTAATTTGTGAGTAATATACTCTGCTTGAAGAGTAGCCAACTCATAATTGGTAACATAGTATTTACCTCCTCCCAAACAGCCCAATAATGATTTCTTCATGTTGGTTTATGTATATATAAGGATGTTCCATTTTGAAACTGGCAAGAAATATTTTGGCAACATATACCCTTTGGACAAAATGACAAAGGCTAGACATAAGAATTAAATGACTATATGTACTTTTTAGTTAATATTTCTACAGGTATTAGAATACAAAATTCAGAGTTCATGAAGAGTTTATCTACTACTATAATATCACATGAGATTTGCAAGGAATAAAACCCAATTTAAAATTTTTCAATGTTCAGAGTTGAAAAAGCAATGCATTTCACTTCTATATATCTCACACCTAGATTATATAAATAATATTTTTATACTTGCTTTGTTACATATCTAAGCATTGGTAAATTATAATGAGTGTTTTTTATTCCAGGCTGATTGGCCCTGAATTGGGAAGGGTCTAACTAATTCACTAGTTAATTAACTGGGTGGTTAAAAATGGAAAGACTCTCCTTGATATACAATTTCTTAAAATTCACATTTTAAGTATTCATTTTAGGACAAAGTTCACATATGGTTAAGGTAATTCAGTCAAATCTATGATTTAAATGTGTCTGTGAGTCTACTTAAAATAATCACCCAAATAATCCAAATAAATGAGTCACATACTTAAAAATATCTTTGAATGTCTCCTACTCTCAACTAGATCAAGAACTTCTTTGTTTAGTTGTTTAATGTCTTTAATTGAAAAACTAATTAATCCAATTCACTGATCTTCAATCCAACAAAGTATCTCCAAAATTTGTCCTGCCATCCCAAGTGCTTTCTGTCATATCAAATGCAATTATTTTGCTCTGAGGTATTATCTACCTATCAACTACTGGCAACAAGGGGAACTAGTTATAAACGTGTACTTGTCTGTGTGCACTGATCTATGAAAACTCACATACCCGTTCTGTGCTAGACAGCTTCACAGGTGCAGTTGAATATAAGTGGCTACAATTACAAATAAATGACAAATTAGTATGTAAAAAGTAATGCTTTAGATCTGAAATATTTTGATTAAATAAAACACAAATTATGTTTACAGTTAAAAAATTCAAGGGGACTGCTGGGTAGCTCAGTCGGTGAAGTGTCTGACTTCGGCTTAGGTCATTATCACATAGTTTGTGAGTTCGAGCCCCACGTGAGGCTCTCTGTGCTGACAGCTCAGAGCCTGGAGCCTGTTTTGATTGTGTGTTTCTCTTTCTCTGTCTCCCTACCACTCTCAAAAATAAACCAAAAAAATTTTTTTAATTCTATCTGCAAAGGAGCTAAAACTTTTCATTTGATTTATTTAACAGTAAATTTGGTCAAATGAACAAGAGTTCTTATGTTACATTAAATTTACTTAATGCTAATTAGAATGGTCTTTAAGACATGCCTCTTCTATTACTTCTCCCTACTATTTTTGACAAAGTTAGAGTTGTATATGCCTTTCATTGTAAGAAAATCCATGACAGATGAATTAAGAATAATAAATCAGAAATTATAGCACTCTTTACATGTATAATAAATCAAGATATGATTTTAAAAATAAATTAATATTTAGGGGCGCCTGGGTGGCTTAGTCGGTTAAGCGTCCGACTTTCGCTTAGGTCATGATCTCGCGGTTCGTGGGTTCGGGCCCCATGTCGGGCTCTGTGCTGACTGCCAGCTCAGAGCCTGGAGCCTGTTTCAGTCTGTGACTCCCTCTCTCTCTGACCCTCCCCTGCTCACGCTGTCTCTCTCTCCTAGAAATAAATAAAAAACATTTTAAAAAATTAATATTTGGAAGAATCTTACTTTACTAAGGTTGTTTGTAGAAAACCAACAGTAAATGAGAATGCTTGAGTGGCTAGTCAGTTGAGCACCTGACTCTTCATTTTAGCTCAGGTCATGATCTCATGGTCCATGGAATCGAGCCTCACATGGGGCTCTGCACTGACAGTACAGAGCCTGCTCGGGATTCTCTCTCTTCCTCTCTCTCTGTCTCTTCCCCTTAATCACTCACATGCATGCCCTCTCTTTCAAAAATAATCTTTTTTAAAAAGAAAGGTAAATTAAAATTTACTTTATAATAATTCTCAAATTCCCAAGATGAAAAACTTGTAAATATGACAGCTGTTTACAGAGTACATTCATATGCATTTTCATTTATCCTTTATAATTAACCTATAAAATAAGAAGGGCAAGAAGTTTTTTGCCCATTTTATAGGGGAGTAAGCTGAGATTGAAAATGATTAAGTGATGTAACAAGTTGTCACAATGGCTCCCTAATTCAGACAACATTTAATTTTAGGCCTCGTTCCAATAACCTTGAGAATATACCTTACAAAAGCTTTAATATATTTTGTCACCTCTGCATCATTGCTTTTGCTACTATTGTTTTCTTGTATAAAACTGTGCAAAGCACTGTTATTTAGAAACATCACTGTACTAACCATAAGATCTGACTGCTAAGGATAAAGCCCTCATGCAGACTATGTGCCAAGAAGTGGGTTAAATTAATACTATGTCCATTTTGGTAATGATAAAGTTCATTAACAAGAACATGTCAATTTTACAAATAAAGCAGCACAGAAAGGTTTTGTAATTTTCTCAGAATCCCATAGGCAATAGCAGGCAAAGTTTAAGTTAATGCTTAATCCTTAATAAGTCCAAATTCCTCCTCTTTTTCTATACCAGAAAGTCCAATGAGAATTACTTGTGTGTCAGTTTTAGGGGTCAACTTGGTTAGGTTGTGGTCATCAGCTATTCAACCAAGTATTAACATAGGTGTCTTCTTACAGATATGATTAAAGTCTGTAATTAGTTGACTTTAAGTAAGGGATATTCTACCTAATAATCTGTGTGGGCCTGATTCACCAAGTTGAAATGAATTAAGAGCAGAACTGAGGCTTTCCTGAAGAAGTAGGAATTCTACCCATGGAGAAGAGCATTAGCCTATGTCTGAATGTTCCAGTCTGTCCTTCTGACAGCCTCACCTGTGTATTGTAGACTTGTCTAGCCAATACTCACAATTTTAAGGAAATCCTTCGCCATAAATCTATTAGTATCCATCTCAAGCTGATTCAGCTTCTCTTCTTGGACTCTGATAAATATTCAAAACCATAAATGTTCTGAACCTTTGATTCATAAAGTTTATTTCTGTACTATGAAAATTTTCTTTCTAGAAGTGATTTATTGTCTGATGAGTGTTCATCTACTCCCCAGTAACTGGCCACCTCTCTACAGCTTGCTAATCACCCAATAAATGTAAATAATACATATTTACTGATCTTTAGTGGTATCCTGAATGTTTTGGGAATATACTGAGGATTTTATCTGCTTCTTACCCTTAAAAGAAACAGGGAAACTAGAAGAGTGTGGTATCACCCAGGCCAAAGAAGTCAAGAATTTCACTAAGAAAATAGTAAAAAGTATCAAGTTCAGTCAGGATATTCAATTCATTTATGATCACAGAGTGAATTCTGGCTTTGTCATTCAGTTATTCATCCTTCCGTTTAATTATCCTTAATTGTATCATGACACACAAATCAGAAATTGGCAAATGCTCAGTGAAGGTAGGCACACCTGTAGTTTTACAGAAGTAGCTAGAATGCCATCCTCCACACAAAAAGCATGGATAGCTGATATCTCTGAAAAAAACAAGGCTAAAGATTTAGAAATAAGTCATATTTTAGACTTTTTTAAGATTTTAGAAATAAGTCAATAATAAATACTAAAAATATAATGTATTTCCAATTTTTCTCTAGAAGTTATGTACCTAACTTTCATGTCCTAGTTCTTTCTGTGTGATAGAGCTGCTCAATTATTTGAAAGTTATATTTATATTTTGGGTTCTGCTTTTACGGAGTAGAATGTTTTCCCCATGTATCATGACATTTCATCTCCAAATAAAGATTTAGAAAATAAGAATTCATCTCTTCAATTGTTACAGATGTCTAAATATCCAGGAATATTTTCCTGTTTTTAAAGTGACAAAATTGGCCCATCATGTTCCCATCAACTGCACTGTAATACATGCACAGCAGTTGATTAGATTGTTCATTAGGTACAGCCTATCATAATAAGTAAGCACAACATATAATCTTTACACAATTTTCTAATGCCAGAAATACAGCAAATCTCCCCCAGACAGACCTCTAAAATTATAATGCAATCCATTATGAAAGCCTCCAAATCCTAAAGTTGCTTTCAAGCATAGTTTTGTGCTGCCAGCTGAGTTGCTGATTTTTTAGCTCTCTCATAAAATATTTCTTTTTTCCTGTTTCTGATCCTCTACCTTGCTGGGCAGCCTCATGCCTGGCAGGATTCTTTAGTCCCAAACTAATTGGCAAAAATCCTCCTGGGAAGATGGATTTCCAGCATTTTAACATCTCAGACTGTCTGTGATCTTGCCTATATAAGGGCTATTGGACATAAGCAACTCAACGTTCAGTTTGTCAAATGGCATAATTAATGTGAGACGAGGTTTTATTGTTCTATTTTTCCTAGGGCCCCCCTGGTGCTTCCATATTAGCATCAGAGTGAATTTCATTATTTTTCCGAGTTTATTATTATTATGTTCAGAACACTTAATCTTTTTTATACATTCAAAGTAGAATATCATTCTTTTATTTTCCAAATTGTTCTTGCAGAGATTATGTACTCTCAAAGTCATATTAAATCCTAGAGCAAGGGATAAAGTTTGTTTTTTTCCCTAATTAATTCAATTTGCTTATGCATATTTGTTCTGTCTACATATTTTTTCTTTCTTTTCACTCCATGCTTAGTGACACCTCTTTAAAAAGAAATTAGCCCAAAGAAAGGAAAAATAAACACATGTATGTAGAAAATGTGTGCTCTAATACTCACATGTAGATGACTCCCTTCCCTTCCCACCTTGTATCAGTGGCTCGCATGTAAATCATGCAAAACAACTTGAAGTTTTGCAGTATTGGAAGGCTCTCCGGTGTAAAATGTAATTACAGGTTATAATAATGCTCTCCTGTCTCACATCAGTCTGACCTGAAACCCAGACTTACTGAGGGACTTGCCCTCATGATCTTACTGTTTTTAATGTCCTCACGGTTCTTATTTATGGTCCACTTTTTAGTTTTCTCCTTTTTTAAATATTCTGCTCATAAAGTATTTCAAAGTGACTTTTTATGTAATTGTAAATTTGTATCTAATATAAATAGGATCTGTAGCTAAGTTCATTACACCAAATGCTCAATAGGTCAATGCTGCTATGTATGGTAAGGTGCCCAAAGTGATATGTCTTCTAAAACAAAAGCCTGTTTCAATAAGCTTTCTTTATAAATATTACTATCAGAACTAAAATCATTGAAAACAACTCACCTCTTATTTTATAATAAATAAATAGGAGCTTTTTAAAGAGAGGTGTCAAGAATCTATTTGTTGAGGAGGCAAGATGGCAGAGAAGTAGGGAGCTCCATACATTTCATTTGCCCGCATCTCTCAAACGAAGAAGGCCTGAAGGCATAGGACACTGAACCCTGGGAGTCTAGGAGGAAAAGAAACAGTCCACTGAGAGGAAGACTTCATAGGTGTGTGAGTGCAGACTAGGGGAAGATAAGGTGGGGCAGGGACCTGGAGACACAAAGGGAGGGGAGGGAACCCCCTATGCGGGGAGCCACAGAGAGTCGAGGGGAACTGTCCATGGAGAAGAGAAAAACTTCCGCTGGGGTCAGAGAGTGATCCTATTTCTAGCTGTGGAGCTGACTTTGGGCTGGTGCCCCAATCCCAGGCAGCACCAGGAGAAACTGCTCCAATGCTCTCCCAACTTGATCCCTGGCTAGGAAGTGGCCCGGACAGCAAGATTATATTTTGGGTAATATCAATAAAGTGCAGGGACTAAGACCTGGAAATGGGACAGGGCTTGGGGCATAGAACATGTCCCACCTTGGCTATGCCTGCAGCACAGGGAAATTGGACTCAAATGAGTGATTTGCAATGCTTCGTTCGTGACTGGGGCACAGCCATTTTTCTCCCCACAACCAACAAGGGGACCTCAAGGAGCAGCCTGTGGAACTGCAGTGGAGGCTAAGACCTGCCTACACCAAACCATGCCCATCCTCACTAGATAGCTGCTTGCGTTTTTTTTGTTTGTTTGGGTTTTTTTGTATATTTTTGTGTGTGTGTGTTTTTTTTGTTTTTTGGGGTTTTCTTTGCCGGAACCCAGGGCAAAACTAACATGGACGCACTGCTATGATTAATTCTAGATCAACTCTTTCTATTCAGATAGATTTTTCCCTTGTCTCATTCATATCCCTTCCCTCTGCTGAACAGAGAACTCTGGTCATTGGTTTGCTTAGCCACATTTAATCCATTCTCTAGATGTATATTATATACCTCCACTGCTACCTTTCTATCTCTCTCTTTCTCTGGAGTAATCAGACTATATAGTTTCTCTGAGTAACATTATCTTCATTTCTTTCTCCTCGCCATCTACCGTATTCTCTTTCTCTCTCTGAATTCAGCCTCTTACCCTTTCTACCTTGTCACTGTCCAATTTTGTTTTCTCCCCGCCCTATCATTTCACTTTGTATATGCTCTTCTGTCAGCAATGAATACACTCGGCTCTTTATTTGTAGCTGGGAATTGTGGTTTTATGCTTTGAGACTGTCCTTTGTCTTTTGGCTATTTTAGCTTTTTTCTTTTGCTTTTTTGTTGGATTTGCCTGTGTGCTTCGGTGCCTTTGTTCCCTATATGTTCGTATGTCTGTTTTCCTATCTAGAGATACCTCAAGAAACAAGCCAAAGGATACATGGTGGAGATTCCCAAATATCACTAAGAGTAGGTAAATAAATAACCAAAGTCTCAACAAGAGAGACCAAGAGACACCATTCAAAGAACACTTCCTGAAAGGACAGGCTCTGGATAGTCAAAGAGCCTTCTTTAATACAGCAGTACTAGTACTCGCAGAGGCAATGAGCATAACAAGCTTTAAAAACTAACAGGAGATAGAAAGCTAACCAAAATGATGAAATGGAAGAACTCTCCTCTAAGGAAATTCCAGGAAGAAATGACAGCTAAAGACTGCTCAAAACAGCTATAAGCAACATACCTGAACAGGAATTTAGAAGTGGGTCATAAAATTAATCGCATGGCTTGAAAAAGGCATGGAAGACATCAGAGAATCTATTGTTACAATGACTACGGAGCTTAAAAATAGTTATGATGAATTAAAAAATGCTATCAATTAGATGCATAATAAAATGGAGGCAGCCACTTCACAAATTGACGAGGGAGAGAGGAGAATAGGCAAATTAGAAAACACAATTATAGAAAAAGATGAAACTGAGAAAAAGAAGAGATGAACTGATCCAGGAATATGAAAGGAGAGTTCGAGGGCTCAACAATACAATCAAATGGAACAATATCCGTATCATAGGAATTTCAAAAGAGGAAGAGAGAGGGAAAGGCACTGAAGGAGTTCTTGAACAAACTATAGCAGAGGCCCTCCCCAACCTGGGGAAGGAACCAGACACTGAAATCCAAGAGGCACAAAGAACTCCCCTCAGATATAATTTGAATCAATCTTCTGTATGACATATCATAGTGAAACTGGCAAAATATAAGGACGAAGAATTCTGAAAGCATCTAGGGATAAAAGGGCCCTAACATATAAAGGGAGACCTATCAGAGTCATTACAGACCTATCTTCTGAAAGTTGGCCAGAAAGGAGTGGCAGGAAATCTTCAATGTGATGAACAGAAAAAATAGGCAGCCAAAAATCCTCTATCCAGCAAGCCTGTCATTCAGAATAGAAGGAGAGATAAAGGACTTCCCAAATAAACAAAAATTGAAAGAATTCATCACCACTAAACCAGCCCCACAAGAAATCCTGAGGGGGATGCAATCAGGGAAATATTACAAGGAACACAGGGTACCAGAGACACCACTACAGCATGAATCCTACAAAGAACACAAGGACTCTAAACCCATATTTCTCAGTAATAACACTGAACGTAAATGGACTAAATGCTCCAATCAAAAGACATAGGGAAGCAGAATGGATAAAAAAACAAAAATCCATCTATGTGTTGTCTACAAGAGACTCATTTTATCCTGAGGACACCTTCAGATTGAAAGTAAGGGGATGGAAAAATATCTATCATGCTACTGGAAGTCAAAAGAAAGCTGGAGTAGCCATACTAATATCACACAAACTGGACTTTAAGATAGGAGAAATAACAAGGGACGAAGAAGGGCTTTATATAATAACCACAGGGTCTATCCATCACAAAAAGCTAATAATTATAAATGTCTATGAACTGAGTACGGGAGCACCCAAATATATAAAACAATCACAAACAGAAACAATCTTATGGACAAGAATGTGCTAACAGCAGGGTACTTTAATACTCCACTTACAGCAAGGGATAGATCAACTAGGCAGAAAATCAGTAAAGAAACAATGCACTTGAATGACACATTGAACCAGATGGATGTGACAGATATATTTGGAACTCTACATCATGAGGCCATGGAATTCACTTTCTTCTCAAGTGCGTAAGGCACATTCTCCAAGATAGATCACACACTGGGTCATAAAGCAGCCCTCATAAATATAAAAGAATTGAGATCATACCAGGCACACTTTCAGATCACAATGCTATGAAACTTGAAATCAACCACAGGAAAAAGTCTGGAAAACCTCCAAAAACATGGAGGTTAAAGAACACTGTACTAAAGAATGAATGGGCCCATCTGGCAATAAGAGAGAAATTATAAATCTATGAAAACAAATGAAAATGAAAATAAAACAATCCAAAATCTATGGGATGCGACAAAGGCAGTCCTAAGAGGAAAGTACATACACTCCAGGCCTATTTCAAGTAATCAGAAAAAGCACAAATACAAAATCTAATAGCGCACCTAAGGAACTAGAAGGAGAGCAACAAGAGCACCCCAAACTCAGTAGGAGAAGAGAAATAACGAAAATCAGGGCAGAAATAAATATAGAATAAAAAAAAAACAGTTGAACAAATCAATGAAACCAAGAATTGTTTTTTTGAAAAAATAAAAAAAATTGACAAACCTCTAGCCAGGCTTCTCAAAAAGAAGAGAGAGCACTCAAAGAGACAAAATCATGTTTGAAAATGGACTTATTACAACCAACTCCTCAGAAATACAATCAATTATCAGGGAATCCTATCAAAAATTATATGTCCAGTTTGTTACTGGACAACTTAGAAGAAATGGCCAAATTCTTAAATACACACTCACTACCAAAATTCACACAGGAAGAGATAGACAATATGTACAGACCCATAACTTGTGAAGATATTGAATCAGTTATCAAACGTCTCCCAACAAATTAAAGCCCTGAGCCTGATGATTTCCCTGAGGAATTCTACAAGACATTTAAATCAGAGTTAGTACCCATTCTTCTCAAGCTATTCCAAAAAATAGAAATCAAAGGAAAACTTCCAGACTCATTCTATGAAGCCAGCATCACTTTGATTCCCAAGCCAGACAGAGACCCAGCAAAGAAAGAGAACTAGAGGCCAATATCCTTGATGAATACAGATGCAAAAATCCTCAACAAGATACTTGCAAATCAAATTCAACAGCACATAAAAAGAATTATCCACCATGATCAGGTGGGTTCATTCCTGGGTTACAGGGCAGGGCTGGTTCAATATTCGTAAATCAATCAATGTGATACACTGCATTAACAAAAGAAAAGATAAAAACCATATGATCCTGTCCATAGATGCAGAAAAAGCATCTGACAAAATACAGCACCCCTTGTTAATAAAGACCCTCGAGAAAGTCGGGATAGAAGGAAGTTACTTAAACATCATATAAGTTTATAAGAAGCCCTCCACTAACATCATCCTCAATGGGGAAAAACTGAGAGCTTTCCCCCTGAGATCAGGAACATGACAGGGATGTCCACTCTCACCACTGCTGTTTACCATAGTGCTGGAAGTCCTAGCATCAGCAATCAGATAACAAAAGGAAATAAAAGACATCAGAATTGGCAAAGAAGTCAAACTTTCACTTTTCGCAGATGACATGATACTCTACATAGAAAACCTGACAAACTCCGCCAGAAGCCTACTAGAACTGATCCATGAATTCAGCTAAGTTGCAGGGCACAAAATCAACGTAAAAAAGTTGCTCACATTTTTAAAAATATTTTTATTTATTTCTAGGAGAGAGAGACAGCATGAGCAGGGGAGGGTCAGAGAGAGAGGGAGATACAGTCTCTGAACTAGGCTCCAGGCTCTGAGCTGGCAGTCAGCACAGACCCTGACGCGGGGCTCGAACCCACGAACCGCGAGATCATGATCTAAGCGAAAGTCGGAGGCTTAACCTACTAAGCCACCCAGGCGCCCCAAATTGCTCACATTTTTATACACCACTAATGAAGCAACAGAAAGAGAAATCAACAAACTGATCCCATTCACAATTGCATAAAAAAGCCATAAAATACCTAGGAATAAACCTAACCAAAGATATAAGAGATCTATATGATCTATAGTTTTCTATAGAAAACTAATGAAGGAAATTGAAGAAGACACAAAGGAATGGAAAAACTCCATGCTCATGGATCAGAAGAATAAATACTGTGAAAATGTCATTACTACTCAAAGCAATCTAACAGATTCAAAGCAATTCCAATCAAAATTGCACCAGCATTCTTCTCAAAGCTAGAACAAACTACCCTGAAATTTGTATGGAACCACAAAAAATCATGATTAGCCAAAGTAATGTTGAAGAAGAAAACAAAATGGGAGACATCATAATCCCAGACGTTAACCTTTATGGCAAAGCTGTAATCATCAAGACAGTATGGCATTGGCACAGAAACAGACATATAGACCAATGGAATAGGATAGAGAACTCAGAATTGGACCCAAAAACGTATGGCCAACTAATTTTTGACAAAGCAGTAAAGAGTATCCAATGGAAAAATGACTACCGCTTTAACAGATGGTGCTGGGAGAACTGGACGGCAACATGCAGAAGAATGAAACTAGACCATTTTCTCACACCATACACAAAAATAAACTCAAAATGGATAAAGGACCTGAATGTGAGACAGGAAACCATCAAAACCCTGGAGAAGAAAGCAGGAAACAACCTCCTTGACCTCAACCGCAGCCATTTCTTACTTGACACATCCCCAAAGGCAAGGGAATCAAGTGCAAAAATGAACTGTTGGGACATCATCAAAATAAAAAGTTTCTGCACAGCAAGGGAAACAATCCATAAAACTAATAGGCAACTGACCGAATGGGAAAAGACAGTTGGAAATGACATATCAGATAATGGGCTAGTATCCAAAATCTATAAGGAACCCACCAAACTCCACACCCGAAAAACAAATCCAGTGAAGACACAGGCAGAAGACATGAACAGACACTTCTCTAAAGAGGACATCCAGATGGACAACAGACACATGAAACGATGCTCAGCGTCCCTCATCATCAGGGGGAATGCAGATCAAAACCACACTGAGATATCACTTCACGTCAGTCAGAGTGGCAAAAATGAGCAAATCAGGAGGCTCTAGATGCTGGTGAGGATGTGGAGAAACGGGCACCCTCCTACACTGTTGGTAGGAATGTAAACTGGAGCAGCCCCTCTGGAAAACGGTGTGGAGGTTCCTCAAAAAATTAACAATAGAACTCCCCTATGACCCAGCAACAGCACTGCTAGGAATTTACCCAAGGGATACAGGAGTGCTGATGCATAGGGGCACATGTACCCGAATGTTCACAGCAGCACTCTCAACAATAGCCAAAACATAGAAAGACCCTAAGTGTCCATCAACTGATGAATGGATCAAGAAGATGTGGTATATTTATACCATGGAATACTACACGGCAATGAGAAAGAATGAAATCTGGTCATGTGTAGCAACGTGGATGGAACTTGAAAGTGTTATGCTGAGCGAAATAAGTCAGGCAGAGAAAGACAGATACCATATGCTTCCACTTATAGGAGGATTAGGAGAAACTTAACGGAGGACCATGGGGGAGGAGAAAGGGAAAAATAGTTGGGGAGAGGGAGACAGGCAAACCATGAGAGATCTTGATACTGAGAACAAACCGAGGGCTGATGGGAGTGAGGAAGAGGGCTGATGGGCATGGAGGAGGGCACTTGTTGAGATAAGTACTGGGTGTTATATGGAAACCATCTTGACAATAAACTATGAAAGAAAAAAAAAGAATCAATTTGTTAAGGAAGTGCCATAGAAGCTCAAACTCCAAAAATCTTACTTTACACAATGTACTTTTTGAAAATGATTTAGGGTTAATAGTACAAAAAACATTTAAAATTAAGTTTTATTAATTTATGTTAACATAGCACAGTTCAAATCTTCTAAATCATACCATAGAGTAAATCAATTATGGATTTTAGATAGAATTCCTACAAATAAGTTTGTATTTCATTTTAATTCATGAAGCTATATTTAAAATTTACATAGTAATAGAAACTACAGTAAAATAAATAGGATTTCAAATTTGTTTTCATTTGTATACATTTATGTATAATAAATGTGTACATCTAAATATGTGTATTTGGCTAAGTTAATAAAATTAGGATATTCCCACAAAATAATCCACAAAATTTTATGACAACATCACTATCCCTAAAATAATTTAACCTTGGCTATCTAAGTAGAAACTATGAGAAAGAAGAAGCAAAATTTCTGTTGTAGAAGAAGAGCAATTTGCAGTTAGAAGAGCCCACTGTTTGTTGTAATTTAGGTATATCTAGAAAAGGAGGGTACATATTAGATATTGCCTAGGTATGATTGTATTAAAAGTAATCTGTCATGAAAAATGAATAGATCATTTCCTGATAAGATTTTACTGGTAAGACTGTAAAGCAAACATTATCAATCATTTACCCCTGGGTTAGGTCATTAAAAAGAAAAAAGTCCTTGAGCTATTGATGCTTGAGATAACACTGCTTGAAATTAAGATAGCTAGTTCTTTCATTTTTGTCATTTTCAGGAGGCAACGTTATTTGAACAAAAAAATTCATTCTGTAAAACTCTTTTCATGCAGCAAAAACTACCATAATTTTTAAATTTCCATTCACTAATCTTCTGTGTGTATAATATCTTATATCCAATACAAAAGCCTGGCTGCCCAAGAAAAACAAAAATCAGCACTGTTCTGTCTAGGTATCATGGCTAATTTATTACTTTAGGAGGTTTAATCAAAGTCCCCTACACAAATAGTTTAATTTTTAAAACAAAATTGCTTCTCCAAAATTGTTCTATAATATAATTAATCAGGAGTTGCAGCTTATCTATTTCTCAATGACGAAAGATAATTTTAGTAAGAAAACATGAGTTCAGTATTTTTATGTAGTTACATAGCAAACACTGCTGGCAAGAAAATTCACAACTAAAGTTCATATTGCTAATTTCTCAAGGTTTTGAGTGTGCTACACAACAGGAAGTGGACAAAAATGGCAATGATTTACACTGGTAAGTTCTCTTCAAACTGTTCCTTAAGAATCTTGGTTTTAATTGAATTAGATATGTGATTACTACACAGTCAAGATGATATTGGTGAGAGAGAGATGTACAGTGAATAGACTAAACTAGACTGAAACTCAGAAGTGGTCTCAGGGTTGAAGAAATAAGGAATCCTTTATTTCCAAAGGACCTAAGTCTCTAACTTAGGGAACCTGCCCTAATACTTAGGTTAGTCATGTCCTTGGTGACCTAATTTCACATATCCACAATACATTGTACTAAATGAAATAATTCTGAAATGCAATCTGTAAGTGGCAAAAAGCAAGAGGTCACCAAACAGTATTAAATAGAAGGGACTCCTGAACAATACAGTCCTTACTGAAGTAAGCCAATTTCCTGGACCTTGAACAATATCGCTGGTCACTGACCCAGATGTTGCATAACTTTTATTCCCATAAGAGATCTTTTGGTCATTTTCAGTGCTTCTGATGAGATCTGTACACTTGAACTCACAAATCATGTGACAGCTAGGTTTAAAAGCCAGCATTTCTTTAGCACCATAACAGTAATCTGAGAACAAGAAGCTCTTGAGTAGTTTTTATATGTTCCTGACAGAAGGTTGTTGAAAGCCAAAGATGCTGAAAGCCAAGGATGCAGTGGTTATCTCTTCTTTTCTTGTTCCAGCAGTTACAAGCAGGATTAAAGGTGTGGCAACTAACAGTATCATGGATGCTCAGCATCTTGTAATCCACCTGATCTATTTTTCTCTCAGTCAGCCAGAACAACAGGCTTACCAATAAAAAAAAGGCAAAAGATAAAGATGAAAAGACAATTTATCACAATATTATCCAAGAAAAATAATTCATATAGCCATTTGGGAATATGAAGACATGAGATTTCAGGGAGGAAAAGATTCAGAAGTGATATAAAGCCAAACCAGTTGGTGATCCACGTAACAGTAACATGAGAAAGATTATCAAGGTAAAGCTGAATTTCCGAAGAACTTCATGGCATCAGGAGCATAGGCATTATTTTTATTCAGAATATAAAATATTTATATGTTAGTTTGGATTTCATCTGGAATACAACATTAGCAATGGCATATATCTGAGCTAAGTATTATCCTCATTTTATTTTAGCTTAAATGAGCACACTGGAAATGATATAAGTTTAGGGGGTGAACAGAATGAGTTTGAATATAAGTTCTTCTTCTAAACATATTTTCCCTCTCTAAGCTATTTTTAATCTATAAAATTAAGTATTAATGTTCATTTTATAGAGCTGTTTATGAGGATTAAATGAAATAATTTTTGTTAAATTTGAATAGTTGCTCAATAATATGCATTCTACTTCCACAATTTAAAATGAATATTAATGAAATAATACAACAGGTATCAATATTCAAACTTGCACTCCAATTTTCCCTAGAAATCATGGCTTTAAATAAAAAATCAGTTATCATGAGAAAAACCATGATGATCATTCATCCTCAAATATGGAGACCATTATCTATAAGAGAGAGCCTACTCTTAATTTTATTAAGGCACTCCTCAGGAACAAACCACTGCAATTTTGTGTGTCTTCTAAAATTTTTGATGGGAAAGTTTAGCTACAAAATGCATAATTCAAAAATTTTTTTTTCTTTAATAAAATCCTAACTTTACCTCTAGGATCTAGAAAGAGTAGAACAAACTAAACAGCAGGTTTGCAGAAGGAGGAAAATAGTAACAATTAGAGCAGAAATGAATGAAATAGTGACCAGAAAAACAATTGAAAAGATCAACAAAACTATGAAGTGATATTTGAAAAGATAAACAAAACTGAAAAATCTTTAGCTAGACTAGCCAAGAAAAAATGAAAGTACTCAAAATTTTAAATGAAAAGGAAGACATTATAACCAAAAATGAAAATATACAAAAGATCATAATAATATGCCAATAAATTGGAAAGCCTAGAAACATGGATAAATTACTAGAAACATACAATCTATGAAGACTACATCATTGAGAAGGAGAAAATCTGGACATATCATTAAGGAGTAAGGAAATTAAATCAGTCATCAAAAACCTTCTACCAAATATCTTCTAGGTGAATTCTAAATATCTAAAGGAGAATTAACACCAATCATTCTTAGGTTATTTCAGAAAATATAAGAATAGGGAAAACTTCCAAATGTATTCCACTGGGCCAGCATTATCCTGATAGAAAAAGCATATAAGATCACTACAAGAAATAAAAATTACAGGCTGATATTCATGTAAAAGACTGAAACCTGATTCCTATCTTATATCACTCACAAAAATTAACTCAAAATGAATTAGACTTACCTGTAAGACCTAAAACAGTAAAAATCTCAGGAGAAAACATACAGGAAAAGTTCTTTAACATCAGTCTTGATTTCTTTGTATATGGCACCCAAAGCACAAGCAATAAAAGATCAAACTAAAAAGCTTCTTCAAAAAGTTAAAAAAAAAATCAACAAAATGAAAAGGCACCCCACAGAATGAGAGAAAATATGAGAAAACCATATGATTGATAAGGAGTTAATATCCAAAATACATAAGGTATTTACACGCAACATAAGAGCAAAAATGAGCAAACAACCTGATTAAAAAATTGGCAAAGGATCTGACTAGACATATTTTCAAAGAAGACATGCAAATGGCCAAGAGGTACAGGAAGAGGTGCTTAAAATCACTAATCATCAGGAAAAGGCAAATCAAAACTACAAGATATGACCTCACAGAATGGCTGTGATAAAAACAAAAACAAAATCAAAACAAAACAAACAAAAAACGAGAAATAATAAGTGTTGGTGAGGATGCAGAGAAAAGGAGGGGCATCTGGGTGGCTCAGTCGGTTAAACGTCCGACTTAGGCTCAGGTCATGATCTCATGGTTTGTGGGTTCCAGCCCCACATTGGGCTTTGTTCTTATAGCTAGCTCTGAGCCTGCTTCGGATTCTTCATCTCCCTCTCTCTCTGACCCTCCCCTGTTCACACTGTCTCTCTCTCTCAGAAATAAATAAAACATTTAAAAAATTTTTTAAAAATTAAAATTTTTAAAAAGGATGCAGAGAAAAGGAAATCCTTGTGCACTGTTAGTGGGAATGTAAATTGGCATAGCCACTATAGAAAAGAGTATGGCAGCTGCTCAAAAAATTTAAAATACAACTACAATATGATTTAGCAGTTCTACTTCTGAGTATAGATCCAAAAGAGACAAAAGCATCTCAAAGAGATATCTGCAGCCCCAAGTTCATTGCAGCACTATTCACAATAGCCAAAATAGAAACAACCTAAGTATCCATCAATACTGGATAAATAAAGACACACACACACACACACACACACACACACACACACACACACACACACACATACAGTGTAACTGTGAGGTGGTTATAGATGTAACTAATTTTTTAAAATATTTTTATTTATTTCTAGGAGAGAGAGAGAGACAGCGTGAGCAGGGGAGGGTCAGAGAGAGAGGGAGACACAGACTCTGAAACAGGCTCCAGGCTCTGAGCTAGCAGTCAGCACAGAGCGCGACGCAGGGCTCGAACCCAGCAACCGCGAGACCATGACCGAAGCGAAAGTCGGACGCTCAACCGACTAAGCCACACAGGCGCCCCTAGATGTAACTAATTTTAATTTGGTAATCATTTCACTGTATATGTATATCAAGTCATTACATTATTTACCTTAAATTTACATAATGTTACATGTCAGCTATACTTCAATAATTCTAGAGAAAACATGCAAATGCCCTTTAATTAAATTAACTTCATGGCCCAATGTATAATTGACTGAATATTAACTCTCCATTTGTTACAGACTCATTTCATTTACCATCCAGATTTTGTCAGCCATTTCTGCTCCTTAGGCATTGGCCACTTGACCCTGGCCATCAACTTCCTGTCCTCATTGCTGTCATACCAACTGGTTAGTCCTTTCCACAAGGTGCAGAAATTAATACACATCCTATGTAAGATTTTTCACTAAGGCCTTAGAAAAAAGTAGTTTGTGTTCAGCTGTATCCTAAGGAATTCATTATACCACTATCACACTCCACTTGTAATCATGAAATACTGACTTGAAAAATAGGAAACATCTAATGTGTTTCTTTGTTTTCATATCCTTTCTTTTAAAATATATTCTGATTTTTTATTTGGACTACTGTAAATATACCTATAATAAAAAAGTTTCCATTTTTTGCTTTATTTAGTTTTTCTTTTACCCTTTTACTTTTTCCTTCTTATTTAACACTACTACATGTATGGTTTCAGAAATATTTGACAATACCGAGAACATGCACAAAGCATTAAAAGGTCTAAAGGAAGCTACACAATGAATAGATGTGCAGTGAAATTTACAAAAATGTGCACTGACATTTTAGGATAAGGCCAAATTGTATTTTTTAAAGTACAGTAACTAAGGAATATTAAATAATCTGAATGTCGTTCTGCCTGCCTCACACATGAACTTCCTTCTCATTATCTCAAGTGAGTTGTTTTGTGAACTTTTGTCAGGCTCACTCAAGCTGTGCTAATATTTTACTGATGTTTTGATTCAATGCTGTAGATATTTGATCTTTTCTCACATTTCCAAACATCCATTTAAGCATCATGGGACTTGTTTCCATTACTTTTCCCAGAATGTGCCTGAGTTTAGGTAGCAAAAAATAGGTACTTGTTCACTTTTGGTCATACCATTATTAGAGGGAAAAAAAGGTACAGATGATTTTAATTTTGCCTAATTCCAATGTATATAGATTAATTTTATAGAACAGCTTAATAATTCTTGTCAAATGCAAATAAAGATGTTCTTCTGTGAACTTTCTCTAAATAAAATCACCAATTCTGCATGGTCTGACTCTGCCTTATCCAACACATTTCATGGCAAATCCCTTACCGTTTGTATTCATTCTTTGAAGATGTAGTGTCTTCCCACCTTTGGATACGTTTTCCCCTCTGTTAGAACGGGGCTTCTGGACATGTTTCCTTCTGGTGGAATGTGGCCCTTGGATATGTTTTTCTTTCTGTTGGAATGTGGCTTCTACTCCCTCCACTACTAATTCCTTCTTTTTCAAAGTTCAAAACAACCACCACTTTCTCAATGTCATCTTCCTATGGCTGTATATAGTTACGTTCTCCAGAGAAAGAGAACCAAAAAGATGTGTACATATAAAGAGATTATTTCTTCTTTTTAATTTTTTAAATGCTTTTATTTATTTCTGAGAGAGAGAGAGAGAGAGAGAGAGAGAAACATCGTGAGCAAGGGTGGGTCAGAGAGAGAGAGATACAGAATCTGAAACAGGCTCCAGGCTCTGAGCTAGCTGTCAGCACAGAGCCTGACGCGGGGCTCGAATCCATGAACTGGGAGATCATGACCTGAGCGAGCCACCCAGGCACCCCAAACAGAGATTATTTCAAGAAATTGACTCACACAATGGTGGTAGCTGACAAGTCCAAAATTAATCAAGGCAAGTTAGAAACTTAAGAAAGAGTTAATGTTATCTTGAGTTCATAGGCGGTATGGAGACAGAACTCTTTCTTCCTTGGGGATCTCAGGGTTTTGTTTTGTTTTTTTCTTATAGGACCTTCAACTGATTGGATGCGGCCTACCCATATATAATGGAGGATATCTCTTCTAATCAAAGTCTACTGATTTAAATGTTAATCTCATGTAAAGAATGCCTTTTAGGGGCGCCTGGGTGGCTTAGTCGGTTAAGCGTCCAACTTTCGCTTAGGTCATGATCTCGCAGTTCGTGGGTTCGAGCCCCATGTTGGGCTCTGTGCTGACTGCCAGCTCAGAGCCTGGAGCCTGTTTCAGAGTCTATGACTCCTTCTCTCTCTGACCCTCCTCTGCTCACGCTCTCTCTCTCTCTCTCTCTCTCTCTCCTAGAAATAAATTTTAAAAAAAAATTTAAAAAAAGTGCCTTTTATAGCAACACCAGTGTTTGACCAAATATTGGGTACTATGGCACTGGTAATTTAACAGTAAAAAAGACATAGTTTCTACCCTCTTACAATGTAGAAAGAAAGACAGATGAGTAAATAGGCAGCTTTAACACAGTGTGAAAAGTACATGATTGGGTTCTCTAAGAGCAAAGGGACACTGAACCTAATCTGAAGATTGAAGGAAGGCTCTCTGAGAAAGTAGTATTTAAACTGAGACCTCAAGGAATAGTAGGATTTAATCAGGCAAAGTTACATGTAGAGAAGGGGAGAAACAACTCACAGATTAAAAAATATTTGATATTCAAGAAATTTTCGTATTCTGTATGGCATGAGAGTATGTTAGGGATACACAGAGTGGCAAGTGAGTGAGCTAAAGTGAAATGCAGGGACCAAGTTAAAAAATCACAGCTGCTAATGGGCGCCTGCGTGGCTCAGTCAGTTAAGCATCCAACTTCGGTTCAGGTCATGATCTCACAGTTTGTGAGTTTGAGCCCTGCATCAGGCTCTGTGTAGACAGCTCAGAGCCTAGAGCCTACTTCATATTCCAAGTCTCCCTCTCTCTCTATCCCTCCTCCACTCACTCATGCTCTCTCTTTCTCTCTCAAAAAAATAAACTTTAAAATTTTTTAAAAAATCACAGCTGCTAACCTTTACTAAGTAATAACTAGATGTTAAATTGATCAAAACATCATTTTTCCATTTCAAGGCTAAGACTGAAATAATTAAGAAAACAGAACTAGTTGGTGGTCCTATTAGTTTCTGAACCCAAATCAGCCTGATTTCAGAGCCCATGTGCTTTCCATCTTAATTCAGTGTCTCGCCAATGCCCAGCTTGGGAAGGATCAGTTAGCTAGTGTTCCTATTCTATTCCTTTACCCGGTCCCATTTACACATGGCTTCATAGTAAGATATGATTTCAAACCAGATGAAATGTTACTCTCTTCCAGGACTCAGGATATCTTAATATCCTTGTTTCAACAATATCTAAGGAAATAACTAAATTAAAAAAGTGATGTCAATAACCTCAGTTATAAAATTTATAGCAGATAAACATGAAATCCTAATGAACTAACTCTGCTCTTGGACTGTGAAGTAATATTGATATTGTACTTCCTTCTCACTATTAGAGTTCCAAACTTTTTATATTCTTGGCTTTAATTCCTCCATGTACAATCCTTCTGATGACTCTACCAGGTAGTTTTCAAACAACTGATTGGGAGAGCTATTTTTTGATTCATTAGAACTGCCAAGTATCTGTCTAAATTAAGACATTCCATGATTTTCCTATATTAATTTTCTCAGAGTCCACACTTTTATTCAGAATGTTTAATGAATTTTTTATTCGTGATTGTGAAGACTGCACCCGATTGTGAATATTGTACCCAAAAAAATACTTTCAATATAAATAATCCCTAAAATAAACTTAACATGTTTCTTATGTAGGATATTATTCAAGTGCTTATGCAAATGCATGATTTTAATTTTTAGCATTATTCTTATTTAAAATATTTTTTAAAATTTAAGTTTTTCCAGAGTCATTTATCCAATCAAAATAACTATCAAACCCATAATTAGTACTGGGCTACACAGTAACCCAAAAGTAAAAAAGACACAGTTGAATCCTAGGGAAATTTACTGTACTAAACATATTAATTTATCTCTATCTTTTCCCATACTCATACTCTGTTGATGAGAACACAAACTGACGTAGTAACTCTAGAGTTTCCTGAAAGTTAAAAATAGAACTACCCTATGACCTAGTACTATTAGGTATTTACCCAAAGGACACAAAACTAGTGATTCAAAGGGACACATGCACCTTATGTTTACAGCAGCAATACCAACAATAGCTAAGGTATGGAAAGAGCCCAAATGTCCATCAAATGATGCATGGATAGAGAGGATGTGGTATATATAGGCAATGGAATATTCCTTAAGCATCAAAAGAATGAAAACATGTCATTTGCAATGATGTGGATGGAGCTAGAGTGTATTATGTTGAATGAAATAAGTCAATCTGAGAAGAAACGCCATATAATTTCACATATATGTGAAATTTAAGAAACAAAACAGATGAGTATAGGTGAAGGAAGAAAAAACAGAGGGAAGAAAACCATAAGACACTCCTAACTATAGAGAATAAACTAAGAGTTGTTGGATCGGAGGTGGGTAAGGGATGGGCTAAATGAGTGATGGTGATTAAGGAGGGCACTTGTTGAGCACTGGCTGTTATATGTAAGTGATGCATCACTAAATTCTGCTCCTGGAACCAGTATTAAACTATATGTTAACTAACTAGAATTAAAATAAAAATTTGAAAAAGACAAAAAAAGTGATGCACAATAAAATAAGATAAAATAAAGTTAAAACACCTAAGCATTATCATAGTAAAGCTGCTAAAAAACAAAGACATAGAGAAAACATAAAATAATCAGAGAAAAAGAAGACAAAATGTTTCAAAGGAACAAAAATATAATAAAATAATTTCCTAACAGAAACAACAGAAGCTGGAAGACAGCAGACTGATACTTCAATGTACTAGAAGACAAAAAAACAAACAAAAACTATCAACCTATCATTCTGTAACTAGTCAAATAACTTTTTAAAATGAAGAAAAAAATAAAATTATTTTTTGACAAGTACACCTGAGATAATTTATCACCATCAACAAAAAGATGTTCAAAATGTGTTTTATGCATAAATAAAATGACCCCCCAAATAAATGATATAATACAAAGTAAATCAATGATAAAATATATGAGTAAATTAAAATAATCCTTGACTATGTATTCCATAACAACAATATATTGTGAATTCTAAACTATATACTGGATTCCAATGCAAGACAACAATGGCCTATAAGCCAAGATGGTGATAAATGATTTTAAAGTGCCCTAATGTCATTACACTAAACATAAAATTATCATTTATAATGAGCTTTTTTTTTATAATGAGCTTTAATAAGGCTCATTATATATAATCATCTCTAACTTACTCATTATAACTAGCAAGCCAACTCACTCATAAACAAGTTTAAGAATATCCTAAATAAATTATTATCAAATCTAATTCAGTGATAAAAAAGATAACATGATATTTTTAGATCAATTCTAAAAATAATCCTATAGTAAACATACTGCTTATTAGTGAATTACAAAAAGCTTTCTCTTTGAAATCAGGAATGAGACAACATATCCACTGTCAGCAGTTCTTAGGAAGTCCTAACTGGTATAGGACAGCAGTAAAAAAGAAACACTACTTTAGAAACTTGGAAAGGAAGAGATAAAATCACTACTATCCACAGATAATATAAATATATTTTAAACTACAGAAGAGTTCTAAATGAATTAATAGCATTAATAAGTGAATATTAAGAGGCCACTGAATTCAAAATCAATTTTTATATTTTTATTCAAAAAAACTTTTTTTTAATGTTTTATTTATTTCTGAGAGAGAGAGACAGCGTGAGCAAGGGAGGGTCAGGAAGAGAGGGAGACACAGAAGGCTCCAGGCTCTGAGCTAGCTGTCAGCATGGAGCCTGACGCGGGGCTCAAACCCACACACTGGGAAACCATGACCTGAGCAGAAGTCAGACGCTTAACTGGCTGAGCCACCCAGGTGCCTCTCAAAATCAATTTTAATAGTCAATTGTAATTCTAAATACTGGCAAGCAACATCTAGGAAAAATATAATAAATATATCATATAAAATGTGTCATTAAAAACGTCAATAAATCTGAAAATGGATATGCAAGATCTCAACAAAGTAAAATTGTAGAAACATTAATTTAAAAAATATAGAAATTCTCAGTATTGGGGGAATATTGACATTTACAGATTAGAATAATATATATTTTAATTCTCCCCAAACTAATATATAGATTAAATATCATTCCAATCAAAATCCCTGGTTTTTAGAAATAAAAAACTAATGGGGCGCCTTAGTGGCTCAGTCGGTTAAGTGTCCAACTTCGGCTCAGGTCATGATCTCACAGTTCGTAGGTTCAAGCCCTGCGTGGGGCTCTGTGCTGACAGCTAGCTCAGATCCTGGAGCCTGCTTCAGATTCTGTGTCTCCCTCTCTCTCTCTGACCCTCCCCTGTTCATACTGTCTGTCTCTCTCTCTCTCAGAAATAAATAAAACATAAAAAAAGAAATAAAAAGTTAACTCTAAAATTTATACAGAAATGCAAATTCTCAGAAGAGAAGCATGGAGAACTTACACAGATATCAAGACTTCAAATAGTTCACAGTTATTAAAATACCAAACTATTGGTGGAAGGATGAATGCACAGATGAAAGGAATACAAACAGTCCAATACAGTTCTACACAAATGGAGACTTATGATGTAATGTAAACTAGCACTGTGGTGCAGTAAAGAATGGATGTTCTGGTGAGGGGGCAAGATGGCGGAGAAGTAAGGAGCTCCATACTTGCACTCGCGCCCATACATCACACAGAAAAGATCTGAAGCCATAGGAAAACCTTAAAAAACCTGAGAGATTGGGAGAAAAAAGACGCAGAATCCACTGAGAGAGCCTTCTAACGTGAGTGCGAACTGGGGAAGATAAAATTGGGCCGGGATCGGAGACTCCAGGGCAGGAGGCGATCCCCCTCCACCTTCTACGGGGAGTGAAAGGGGAAAAGAAGAGAGTCCGAAACAGAAAAACCTCCGCTCGGGGGGAAAAACCTCTGCTTGGTGCATAGAAAGACCGTACTTGCCAAATACCTGCACACCAGGTCCCCTCACGCCAACTGGTCCCGGGGGGGTGGGGGGGGGTGCTGAGCGCACAGACTCCTTCTTTACGCTGGCTCCTGGCAGCTGGACTTCAGAGTGGGGGCGCGCCTGCCGCCATTGTAGCTCCCGGGCGACTGGGGCCTCTGAAAGAGCCGCACAGACACGGGGCGTCCGCACTCCTGCCTGGCTGGAACTCGAGAGGGAAGGCAAAGAACTAAAAACTGGGAAATTAGCCTGTGAGTTCGTGTTTCGGGTGACAAGCCATAGAGGAACCTGGTTTTCCTCACTCCAGCGGGCTTGCGCTCTGAGCACCCGGCAGGCAAGCCCCCGACCATGCGCGCCAGCCCGACCCAGAGAAGGAAGTGGCGATTCTGACTCCACGCCCAGAGCTACAAGGAATCCTGAGGGGGATGCTCTGAAGGAAAGGCTGCAAGGAACAAAGATACCAGAGACACCACCACAAACATGAACCCTACAAAAGATACAAAGACTCTAAACCCACATATTCCAATAGTAACACTGAATGTAAATGGGCTGAATGCTCCAATCAAAAGACATAGGGTAGCAGAATGGATTGAAAAACAAAATCCATCTATATGTTGTCTACAAGAAACTCATTTTAGATGGGAAGATACCTTCAGATTAAAAGTAAGGGAATGGAGAAATATGTATCATGCTATAGGAAATCAAAAGAAAGCCGGAGTAGCTATACTTATATCAGACAAACTGGACTTTAAATTAAAGACAATCACAAGAGGTAAAGAAGGGCACTACATAATAATTACAGGGTCCATCCATCAGGAAGAACTAACAATCATAAATGTCTACGCACCGAATATGGAAGCACCTAAATATCTAAAGCAATTAATCACAAACAGAAAAAAGCCTATAGATAAGAATGTGCTAATAGCAGGGGACTTTAATACTCCACTTAAAAGCAATCGATAGGTCAACCAGACAGAAAATCACTAAAGAAATAATGGACTTGAAAGACACATTGGACCAGATGGATCTGATGGATATATTTAGAACTTTACATCCTGAGGCCAGGGAATTTACTTTCTTCTCAAGTGTGCATGGCACATTTTCCAAGATAGATCACATACTGGGACATAAAGCAGCCCTCAATAAATATAAAAGAACTGAGATCATACCATGCACACTGTCGGATCATAATGCTTTGAAACTTGAAATCAATTACAGGAAGAAGTCTGGAAAACCTCCAAAAACATGGAGGTTAAAGAACACCCTTCTAAAGAATGAATGGGCCAATCAGGCAATTAGAGATGAAATTAAAAAATATATGGAAACAAATGAAAATGAAAACACAACAATTCAAAATCTATGGGATGTGGCAAAGGCAGTCCTAAGAGGAAAGTACATTGCTCTCCAGGCCTATTTCAAGAGATTAGAAAAAGCACAAGTCCAAAATCTAACAGCTCACCTAAAGGAACTAGAGGCAGAGCAACAAGAATGCCCTAAACCCAGTAGAAGAAGAGAAATAGTAAAAATTAGAGCAGAAATAAACAACATAGAGACCAAAGAAACAATTGAACAGATCAATGAAACCAAGAGTTGGTTTTTTGAAAAAGTAAACAAAATTGACAAACCTCTAGCCAGACTTAAGAAAAGAGAGAGCACCCAAACAGACAAAATTATGAATGTTATGAATGAAAATGGACTCGTTACAACCAACCCCTCAGAAATAAAAGCAATTATCAGGGAATACTATGAAAAATTATATGCCAACAAATTGGACAACTTAGAAGAAATGGACACATTCCTAAACACACACTCACTACCAAAATTCACACAGGAAGAAATAGAAAACCTGAACAGACACATAACGAGTGAAGAAATTGAATCAGTTATCAAAAATCTCCCAACAAATAAGAGCCCTAGACCTGATGGCTTCCCTGGGGAATTCTACCAGACATTTAAAACAGATTTAGTCCCAATTCTTCTCAAGCTATTCTAAAAAATAGAAATCGAAGCAAAACTCCCAGATTCATTTTATGAAGCCAGCATCGCTCTGATTCCCAAGCCAGACAGAGATCCAGCAAAAAAAGAGAACTACAGGCCAATATCCTTGATGAATACGGATGCAAAAATCCTCAACAAGAGCCTTGCAAATAGAATCCAGGAGCACATAAAAGAATCATCCACCAAGATCAAGTGGGATTCATTCCTGGGTTACAGGGCTGGTTCAACATTAGCAAATCAATCAATGTGATACATCACATCAATAAAAGAAAAGATAAAAGCCATATGATCCTGTCGACAGATGCAGAAAAAGCATTTGACAAAATACAGCATCCCTTCTTAATAAAGACTCTCGAGAAAGTCGGGATAGAAGGAACCTACTAAACATAAAATCCATCTATGAGAAGCCTTCAGCGAACATCATCCTCAACGGGGAAAAACTGAGAGCTTTCCCCGAGATCAGGAACACGACAGGGATGTCCACTCTTACCACAGCTGCTTAACATAGTGCTGGAAGTCCTAGCATCAGCCATCAGACAACAAAAGGAAATCAAAGTCATCAGAATCGACAAAGAGGAAGTCAAACTTTCACTCTTCCCAGATGACATGATACTCTACATAGAAAACCTGACAGGCTCCACCAGACGCCTACTAGAACTGATCCAAGAACTCAGCCAAGTTGCAGGGTACAAAATCAACGTACAGAAATCGGTTGTATTTTTATACATCAACAATGAAGCAACAGAAAGAAAAAGCAAGAAACTGATCCCATTCACAATTGCACAAAAAAAAAAAAAACATAAAATACCTCGGAATAAACCTAATCAAAGACACAAGAGATCTCTATGATGAAAACTATAGAAAACTTATGAAGGAAATTGAGGAAGACACAAAGAAATGGAAAAACATTCCATGCTCATGGATAGGAAGAATAAATATAGTTAAGATGTCATTACTACCCAAAGCTATCTACATATTCAATGCAATTCCAATCAAAATTGCACCAGCATACTTCTCAAAACTAGAACTGTCCTAAAATTTGTATGGAACCCCAAAAGACCCTGAATAGCCAAAGTAATACTGAAAAATAAAACCAAAACGGGAGGGATCACCATCCCAGACTTTAGCCTCTACTACAAAGCTGTCATCATCAAGACAGTATGGTATGGGCACACAAACAGACACATAGACCAATGGAACAGAATTGAGAACTCAGAAGTGGACCCAAAAGTATACAGCCAACTAATCTTTGACAAAGCAGGAAAGAATATCTGATGGAAAAAAGACAGCCTTTTTAACAGATGGTGTTGGGAGAACTGGACAGCAACATGCAGAAGAATGAAACTAGATCATTTTCTCACACCATGCACAAAAATAAACTCAAAATGGATAAAGGACCTGAACGTGAGACAGGAAACTATCAACACCCTAGAGGAGAAAGCAGGAAACAACCTCCTTGACCTCCACCGCAGCAACTTCTTACTTGACACATCCCCAAAAGCAAGGGAATTAAGAGCAAAAATAAACTGTTGGGACCTCCTCAAGATTAAAAGCTTCTGCACAGCCAAGGAAACAACCCAGAAAATTAATAGGCAACCAACGGAATGGGAAAAGATAGTTGCAAATGACATATCAGATAAAGGGTTGATATCCAGAATCTACAAGGAACTCACCAAACTACACGCCCGAAAAACAAACAACCCGGTGAAGAAATGGGCAGAAGATATGAACAGACACTTCTCCAAAGAGGACATCCAGATGGCCAACAGACACATGAAACGATGCTCAGCATTCCTCCTAATCAGGGAAATACAAATCAAAACCACACTGAGATACCACCTCACACCGGTCAGAGTGGCTAAAATGAGCCAATCAGAGAACTCTAGATGCTGGCGAGGATGTGGAGAAACGGGCACCCTCCTACACTGTTGGTGGGAATGTAAACTGGTACAGCCCCTCTGGAAAACAGTGTGGAGGTTCCTAAGGAAACTAACAATAGAACTCCCCAATGAGCCAGCAATAGCACTGCTAGGAATTTACCCAAGGGATACAGAAATGCTGATGCATAGGGGCACATGTACCCCAATGTTCATAGCAGCACTCTCAACAATAGCCAAAACATGGAAAAAGCCTAATTGTCCATCAACAGACGAATGGATCAAGAAGATGTGGTTTATCTATATGATGGAATACTACATGGCAATGAGAAAGAATGAAATCTGGCCATGTGTAGCAACATGGATGGACCTTGAGGGTGTTATGCTGAGTGAAATAAGTCAGGCAGAGAAGAACAAATATCATATGTTTGCATGTATAGGAGGATTAGGAGGAACTTGACGGAGGAACAAGGGGGAGAAGAAGGGGGGAAATGGTGGGGGAAAGGGAGAGAGGGAAACCATGAGATACTTTCGAATGCTGACAAAAACTGAGGTCTGATGGATGTGGGAGGGAGGAGAGATGGGCATGGAGGAGGGCTCCTGTGGGGATGAGCACCGAGTGTTATGTGGAAACTAATTTGACAATAAACTATTTGTAAAAAAAAAAATTCTAATGTATCGATAAGGAAAATATAATTGATCCAGTAGGGAAAAAAAGGGAAAATAATGAAAAATAGCCATGTCAAGAGAGAAGATATCCAAATGGCCAATAAATATAAATAAGTTTTCAACTTCATCAATGATCTGGAAAAGGAGAATTTTAAAACAGTATGAGACAGTACAATGCACTTACAAGCATGGCTAAAATTTAAAGGAATGTTCATACCATATGTTTGAAAAGCTAATGGAGTATCTGGAACTCTGACACACCACTAAGGGTTAGGAGGAATTTGTACAATCATTTTGAAAAAAAAATTGGTAGTATTAATATAGACCCAGGAATTCCACTCTAAGACATGCATCATATGTGTACAAATATATAGAAACAAGAATATCATAGCAGCAATATTTATAATATCAAATACCGGAAACTCAAGAGTTCATCACCTATAGAATCAATATATAAACTGTGGTATATATGTACAATGTACAATTTAATTCTACATAGCATTAAAAGAAACCAACTACCACTAGATGGAATAACAGTAAATATAACTCACAAATATGATTTTGACATGAAAGAAGCCAGACTCAAAAAAGTACAAGCTATATTACTATGAAGTGTGGGGTTTCTTTTGGTAGGAACATATTTTAATTTCTTGTCTATTTAATGACAACCTCAGTCTTCACAACATTTATAAGTCTCAGAATGTGGATAATATTTAACACCACCAAACGTTATAGTTATTTGCAGGTATTCACTTAAGAAACTTCTGAAACTGGTTGTATCTCTGAGATGGTGTACTTGCAACTCAGAGCAACTACCTCCAGATGGTGGTGATGTCTTGCTTTGTAGTTACCCAGGTATGGCAATATAAGTATATACCTTGTCCCCTAGTTTCAGTTTCCTTATTCACCTTAAGGAATATGAGATGTTTTATTTCCATTTGCTACAGAGACGTTAGGTTTCAGATGTGACACATGGGCAGCCAGCATCATCACAAGTACTGATCTGGGAAAGTCCCTGTTGTGTTATACCCACCAGTCCAATCCCTGTTCTACCTCCCTTCCTGCTCCCTTTCTACTTACCTCACCTGCTGATATCTAAAGATCACTGCTTTCAGAATCCTTGGCTAAGTATCCAAAAGTAGCCCCTACGTCTATTTCAGTTACCTTTCCCTCATTAATGCCACTTTAATGGGAGGATCCATTTTTATATTATTAGCTTTATCAAGCTAGGTATCCCAGTCATTGTTTCTCTGGGATTTGAGGCCAGATGAATTTTACAATTAGATTTTATTTACCTACCCAGCAAACAGAAAGGAAAATCTCTGCACCCAGCTTCTTGCTCTCAAAATCAATTACTCATGTATCTTTTCTTCAATTCTTTCCTGTTTTATTTTGCTGTGTATTTAAATTCAAAGCCCTAAAAATCTTGAATTTATTGAATTATGTCATAGACATAATGAATTAGTGATTCATAAATACAATTCTATTTTAATTAAAAGATTCATTTTCCGTAGAAAAACTTAAGTCCGTCAAAAGGCACTGTTTTTATCTCTAGATTCATTTTTAGTGCCACTAATGTCTGTCTGTGTCATTTAATAACCTAACAAAGAATTATTTCCACCTAGCCAGAAATCCAGGCATGGAAGTCAACAGCAGTAGTAACAGAAATATCTGTGAGGATGGAAATGATCTATATCTGCACTGCCCAACATAGTATCCATTAGCCACATGTGGTTATTAAGCATTCAACATGTCACTAATGCACCTAATTAATTTCAATTAATTTAAATTTATATAGCCACATTTGGCTACTGGCTATCCTATTAGACAATGTTGAACTATAGACTAAAATTAGTATGAGAACATTTCCCAAAGTGTGATCAGGAGAGTAAAATACTGCATACTTTCCTAGTCTTGAACGCTGCAGTGCGCATTAGGAGAATAAAAGTCCTGAGAAGCCCTGCATAAAAGAAACTGATTTCATTGTTCATGCCATCACTTACCAAACATATTCAGGTGGTCACTACCACCTATATGAGTTACTACCTCATGGAACTTTTTTTCTAGGGAACAGATGTTAGACTATGGAAGTTGAATTTAATTAGTAATATTTTGTGACAAAACAGTAAGTTCAAAATATGTCTGAAAGCAAACAAATTAGGTGGAACACAGGCTTTGATGTGAGACGGTTTCAGTTCAATTCTAGTGCCATCACTTTCTGGATGTGTCACTTTGGGCAAGTTGCTTAATACTTAGCTTACTCATCTGTAAATGTAAAGGAAGATGACTGACTATTTCACAGGATTATTTTGAAAATAAATGTTGCAGGGGTGTCTCAGTGGCTCAGTTGGTTAAGTATCTGACTTCAGCTCAGGTCACGATCTACAGTTCATGGGTTCGAGTTCTGTGTCGGGCTTTGTGCTGACAACTCAGAGCCTGGAGACTGCTTTGGGTTCTGTGTCTTCCTCTTCTGCCCCTCCCCTGCTCATGATCAATCTCTCTGCCTCTCAAAAATAAATAAATGTTAAAAATTTTTTTTTTAAGAAAATAAAAGTTGTAACTTACAAATCACTTGGAACTAATCTTGGAATATTAGAGTTCTCAGTAAATACCAGACATTATTATAATCTGCTGTTCCTTGCCAAGGTTTTTAGTTATCATTCATTATGATGTCAATGTGCCCACAATAAACAGAATTATGTTGGAATCAACATGATGATATCAAGTTAAAGAGCATCATCTTAATTCACTCCACTTTTGCTATAAACATTTGAATTAGGTGAAGAGTCAGAATCTTTAAATGTTAAAAGAGAAAACTGAAATGACTGCTAACACAGAAATGTTATGGAGGAAGTTAAGAAATTTCTCCTGTAGAAATCTTTAAAATGAGATCGATCAGAGACTGACTTACAAGGGCAACTAGGTCTTCTTACCTGGTTTCTTACATTGTAAAGGCACATATAACAGCTATTTCTATTTAAGTAGAAAGAAAAAAGAATAAGCAAAGAAATATTCATCTGGATGAGACACCATCTTTCTCTCTTCACCCACACATCAAATCTCTCAGATGCATTCTAGAAATTGGGAATTTTAATTATAGGAAGACCTAGAGCTGTTCTTCATATTTTTTTTAATGTTTTATTTATTTCTAGGAGAGAGAGAGAGACAGCGTGAGCAGGGGAGGGTCAGAGAGAGAGGGAGTCACAGACTGAACAGGCTCCAGGCTCTGAGCTGGCAGTCAGCACAGAGCCCAATGCAGGGCCCGAACCCACGAACCGCGGGATCATGACCAAGCGAAAGTCGGACGCTTAACCGACTAAGCCACCCAGGCCCCCCTGTTCTTCATATTTTTATTAAATGTTTTATTTATTTTTGAGAGAGACAGAGCATGAGTGGAGAGGGGCAGAGAGAGAGGGAGACACAGAATGTGAAGCAGGCTCCATGCTCTGAGCTGTCAGCCCAGATCCTGACATGGAGCCGAAGTTGGGGATGTAACTGACTGAGCGCCCCTGTTCTTCATATTTTAAAATCATTTCTTTTCACATAGAAATGATAGGAAATCATATCATTTCATATAAATGATAGTTACACAGTGACAAAAACCAAATAGCTATTTATTCTGATCAGTAAGTGATAGGGATTTTTAACAGAGAGACATATGACACATATGTAGATTACATTAATACCATTCAGCTTGGAAGACAGAATAATTCTAGGTGTTTTTAAAATTTTGTTTTGGTTTGGGTTTTTTACCACTCTACTTTTGCAACAACTTTCAATGTATCAAGAGTCATTGCATCTGAAACCACAGGGCAATGAGAATAAATAAGCATGTCTTTTGCGAATATCTGTATTTATTTAATTGTATTTATGAGATGCTACAGTTGCTTGACGAAGAAACATCTTTATTAAATTCTCATAATTCAATGATGTTAGGTGTAGACCAACACACATTAATAGCTTTTCCTATCTTTCTAGATCTCAGAAAACTGATATTTGAAGGTACTGCTCAATAGAAGTGATTTAAAAAAACTATAATAAAGGAGTCTCCTGTACGATAGCTCCTTTCTCATGGCAAACATTCTCATGCAAAGTTCGTTTATAAATATTTCTTATTGCTTAAGGTTTAAAACAAAATTATGAACTTCTTAATGATAAAGCCTCTACATATTTGTTTCCTTAAACATGCTTAACTGCTATTAATTAAGAAATAAAGAACCCTCTGAAATTAAAAAAAAAAAGTAGAGATACTGGAGATTTTCAGTACAGATACCTACAAAGCCAACATATTACTCATTCATAACTGGACAATTAATGGAGCACTGGTTCTGGAAAAATCTGAGAAGTATAAAGTTTATTAGTAAGAGTTGCCTAATTTTTGAATCAATACAAAAAATCTAGATGGTTTCCCCTCTGACTCAGTGTTTTATGGCTACTTTTCAGCCCCCTAATGTTTCTAGGTCCCTCTCATGGTCATTCAGTCTGCCTGGTAGTGGTAGTTCTGTCAAGGGTCCAGTGAATCAGTTGAATTGACTGATTTGTTTGTTTGGTGTAAGCAAATCCTGAATAAGTCCATTCTGACAATCGAAGCCTTGGTTGTGTTCGTTGAAAGAGTGTGTTAATTCCCAGTTCACAAGTGTAATGTAAGGTTATAAATTAGAAGACAGATTACAAAGACAGGATCCAGTAAAAAAGGAGGTCTCTAAAGCTCTAAGGAACATGGTGTTAGATACGGTAAGCGTGATATGATTAGGTTATTTCATTCATGCATTCATTTATCCAGTAATTCAAAAGTTATGATTAAGCATCTCCTTTGCACTAGGCATTGTTTTTAGGGTGGTGAATGACATTCACTAAGGGACAAAATATCCACATCTTTCCATAGGAATAATTAATTTAGGTAGTAAATTCAATCATAGTCATGAGAAAAGTTCAAATAATGCACAAGGCCTCCCTCTCATATATTGGAAAATACAGAATCAAAACTTCCAAGGTAAAACAGACCTTAGAGAGCATGTGGTTCATCATCCACACAGAGGAGAAAACAGCAAAAAGCTCAAACACTTTGCTCAAGTGCATGTAGCTAAGTCATTCGTTGGTGAATCCTAATTAGACTCCATGTCTCCTGACTCTCAGTCTAGGACTTTTTCCACTCTAAAATATTTTTTTTTTTTTTGTAAAATAAAATAACTAAGGTCCCAACAAGAGTGACCGAGGGATACCATTCAAAAAACAATCTCTGAAAGGATAGGCCCTGGAAAGTCAAAGACTTTCTTGGATATAGCAGTGCTCATAGAAACAGAGAGCATAACAGGTCTTTAAACCAACAAGAGCCGGAAAGCTAACTAAAATGACGAAACGAAAGAGCTCTCCTCCAAAGAAACTACAAGAAGAAATGACAGCTAATGAACTGCTCAAAACAGATATCAGCAGCATAAGTGAACAAGATTTTAGAATAATAATGGTGAAATTAATAGCAGGGCTTGAAAAAAACATAGGCGACATCAAAGAAACTATGACTACAGACAGAATGGAAAATAAAATAGGCATGAAGAATTTAAAAATGCGATAAATGAGATCCATAATAAATTAGAGGCCTCCAATGCACGGCTTGAAGAGGCAGAAAGGAGAATAAGTGATTTAGAAGACACCATTATAGAAAAATAAGAAGCTGACAAAAAAAGAGACGAACTGATCCAGGAACAGGAAAGAAGAATTCGAGAGCTCAGCGACACAGTCAAACACAACAATATCCGTATCATAGGAATCCCAGAAGAGGAAGAGAGAGGGAAAGGTGCTGAAGGAGTCCTGGAACAAATTATAGCAGAGAACTTCCCCGACCTGGGGAAGGAAGTCAATGTGGAAATACAAGAGGCTCAGAGGACTCCTCTCAGACATAACTTGAATCGATCTTCTGCACGACATATCATCGTAAAAAAGGCAAAATACAAGGACAAAGAGAGAATTTTGAAAGCAGCTAGGGAGAAAAGGGCCCTCACATACAAAGGGAAACCCATCAGAGTGGTGACAGACCTATCTACTGAAACGTGGCAGGCCAGAAAGGAATGGCAAGAGATCTTCAATGTGATGAACAGTAAAAATATGCAGCCAAGAATCCTCTATCCAGCAAGCCTGTCATTCAAAATAGAAGGAGAGATAAAAACCTTTCCAAACAAACAGAAATTGAAAGAATTTGTCACCACGAAGCCAGCCCTACAAGAAATCCTGAGGGGGATCCTCTGAAGGAAAGGTTGCAAGGAACAAAGATTCCAGAGACACCACCACAAACATGAACCCTACAAAAGATACAAAGACTCTAAACCCACATATTTCAATAATAACACTGAATGTAAATGGGCTGAATGCTCCAATCAAAAGACACAGGGTAGCAGAATGGATTAAAAAACAAAATCCATCTATATGCTGTCTACAAGAAACTCATTTTAGACGGGAAGATACCTTCAGATTAAAAGTAAGGGGATGGAGAAATATATATCATGCTACAGGAAATCAAAAGAAAGCCGGAGTAGCAATACTTATATCAGACAAACTGGCTTAAATTAAAGACAATCACAAGAGATGAAGAAGGCACTACATAATAATTACAGGGTCCATCCATCAGGAAGAACTAACAATCATAAATGTCTACGCACCGAATATGGGAGCACCTAAATATATAAAACAATTAATCACAAACAGAAACAAGCTTATAGATAAGAATGTGCTAATAGCAGGGGACTTTAATACTCCACTTAAAAGCAATCGATAGGTCAACCAGACAGAAAATCACTAAAGAAATAATGGACTTGAAAGATACATTGGACCAGATGGACCTGACGGATATATTTAGAACTTTACATCCTGAGGCCAGGGAATTTACTTTCTTCTCAAGTGCGCATGGCACATTCTCCAAGATAGATCACATACTGGGACATAAAGCAGCCCTCAATAAATATAAAAGAATAGAGATCATACCATGCACACTGTCAGATCACAATGCTTTGAAACTTGAAATCAATTACAGGAAGAAGTCTGGAAAACTTCCAAAAACATGGAGGTTAAAGAACACCCTTCTAAAGAATGAATGGGCCAATCAGGCAATTAGAGATGAAATTAAAAAATATATGGAAACAAATGAAATGAAAACACAACAATTCAAAATCTATGGGATGCGGCAAAGGCAGTCCTAAGAGGAAAGTACATTGCTCTCCAGGCCTATTTCAAGAGATTAGAAAAAGCGCAAGTCCAAAATCTAACAGCTCACCTAAAGGAACTAGAGGCAGAGCAACAAGAACGCCCTAAACCCAGTAGAAGAAGAGAAATAGTAAAAATTAGAGCAGAAATAAACAACATCGAGACCAAAGAAACAATTGAACAGATCCATGAAACCAACAGTTGGTTTTTTGAAAAAGTAAACAAAATTGACAAACCTCTAGCCAGACTTATCCAAAAGAAAAGAGAGAGCACACAAATAGACAAAATTATGAATGAAAATGGACTTATTACAACCAACCCCTCAGAAATACAAGCAATTATCAGGGAATACTATGAAAAATTATATGCCAATAAATTGGACAACTTAGAAGAAATGGACAAATTCCTAAACACACACTCACTACCAAAATTCACACGGGAAGAAATAGAAAACCTGAACAGACCCATAACAAGTGAAGAAATTGAATCAGTGATCAAAAATCTCCCAACAAATAAGAGCCCTGGACCTGATGGCTTCCCTGGGGAATTCTACCAGACATTTAAAACAGAATTAATCCCAATTCTTCTCAAGTTATTCCAAAAAATAGAAATCGAAGGAAAACTCCCGGACTCATTTTATGAAGCCAGCATCACACTGATTCCCAAGCCAGACAGAGATCCAGCAAAAAAAGAGAACTACAGGCCAATATCCTTAATGAATACGGATGCAAAAATTCTCAACAAGATCCTTGCAAATCGAATCCAGCAGCATATCAAAAGAATCATCCACCAAGATCAAGTGGGATTCATTCCTGGGTTACAGGGCTGGTTCAACATTCGCAAATCAATCAATGTGATACATCATATTAATAAAAGAAAACATAAAAACCATATGATCCTGTCAATAGATGCAGAAAAAGCATTTGACAAAATACAGCATCCCTTCTTAATAAAGACTCTCGAGAAAGTCGGGATAGAAGGAACCTACTTAAACATCATCAAAGCCATCTATGAGAAGCCTTCAGCTAACATCATCCTCAACGGGGAAAAACTCAGAGCTTTCCCCCTGAGATCAGGAACACGACAGGGATGCCCACTCTCACCACTGCTGTTTAACATAGTGCTGGAAGTCCTAGCATCAGCCATCAGACACCAAAAGGAAATCAAAGTCATCAGAATTGGCAAAGAGGAAGTCAAACTTTCACTCTTCGCAGATGACATGATACTCTACATAGAAAACCCGACAGACTCCACCAGAAGCCTACTAGAACTGATCCAAGAATTCAGCCAAGTTGCAGGGTAGAAAATCAATGTACAGAAATCGGTTGCATTTTTATACACCAACAATGAAGCAACAGAAAGAGAAATCAAGAAACTGATCCCATTCACAATTGCACAAAAAACCATAAAATACCTCGGAATAAACCTAACCAAGGATACAAGAGATCTGTATGATGAAAACTATAGAAAACTTATGAAGGAAATTGAAGAAGACACAAAGAAGTGGAAAAACATTCCATGCTCATGGATAGGAAGAATAAATATAGTTAAGATGTCATTACTACCTAAAGCACTCTACACATTCAATGCAATTCCAATCAAAATTGCACCAGCATACTTCTCAAAACTAGAACAAACTATCCAAAAATTTGTATGGAACCACAAAAGACCCCGAATAGCCAAAGTAATCCTGAAAAATAAAACCAAAACGGGAGGTATCACCATCCCAGACTTTAGCCTCTACTACAAAGCTGTCATCATCAAGACAGTATGGTATTGGCACAAAAACAGACACATAGACCAATGGAACAGAATTGAGAACTCAGAAGTGGACCCAAAACTATACAGCCAACTAATCTTTGACAAAGCAGGAAAGAATATCCGATGGCAAAAAGACAGCCTTTTTAACAGATGGTGTTGGGAGAACTGGACAGCAACATGCAGAAGAATGAAACTAGATCATTTTCTCACACCATGCACAAAAATAAACTCAAAATGGATAAAGGACCTGAACGTGAGACAGGAAACTATCAACACCCTAGAGGAGAAAGCAGGAAACAACCTCCTTGACCTCCACCGCAGCAACTTCTTACTTGACACATCCCCAAAAGCAAGGGAATTAAGAGCAAAAATAAACTGTTGGGACCTCCTCAAGATTAAAAGCTTCTGCACAGCCAAGGAAACAACCCAGAAAATTAATAGGCAACCAACGGAATGGGAAAAGATAGTTGCAAATGACATATCAGATAAAGGGTTGATATCCAGAATCTACAAGGAACTCACCAAACTACACGCCCGAAAAACAAACAACCCAGTGAAGAAATGGGCAGAAGATATGAACAGACACTTCTCCAAAGAGGACATCCAGATGGCCAACAGACACATGAAACGATGCTCAGCATCCCTCCTCATCAGGGAAATACAAATCAAAACCACACTGAGATACCACCTCACGCCAGTCAGAGTGGCTAAAATGAGCCAATCAGAGAACTCTAGATGCTGGCGAGGATGTGGAGAAACGGGCACCCTCCCTACACTGTTGGTGGGAATGTAAACTGGTACAGCCCCTCTGGAAAACAGTGTGGAGGTTCCTAAGGAAACTAACAATAGAGCTCCCCTATGACCCAGCAATAGCACTGCTAGGAATTTACCCAAGGGATACAGAAATGCTGATGCATAGGAGCACATGTACCCCAATGTTCATAGCAGCACTCTCCACAATAGCTAAAACCTGGAAAGAGCCTAAGTGTCCATCAACAGATGAATGGATCAAGAAGATGTGGTTTATCTATACCATGGAATACTACATGGCAATGAGAAACGATGAAATCTGGCCATGTGTAGCAACATGGATGGACCTTGAGGGTGTTATGCTGAGCGAAATAAGTCAGGCAGAGAAAGACAAATATCATATGTGTGCACGTATAGGAGGATTAGGAGGAGCTTAACAGAGGACCAAGGGGAGAAGAAGGGCAGAAATGGTGGGGGAAAGGGGGAGAGGCAAACCATGAGAGACTCTTGAATGCTGACAAAAACTGAGGACTGGTGGATGTGGGGGGAGGAGGGGTGGGCATGGAGGAGGGCACTTGTGGGGATGAGCACTGGGTGTTATGTGGAAACTAATTTGACAATAAACTATTTGCTAAAAAAAAAAAAAAGATGTTAAGATGCTCACCAAAAAAAAAAATAAATAAATAAAATATTTTTTTTTTGTAATCTTCTGTAAATAATGACCTTCTCCATCACCTTTGGACATTGAACTCAAAGAATGACTCAGATCAGACAAGGAAAGAAGAGTTGTATCTTGACAGAACACCAAATGAGATATTGTTGGAGAGAGGGAACTTTGCTGTATCCTTAAATCATTTCATTTACACAGCTCCAACTGGGCAGAGAGCCAGCCCTGACTTTGTAGCTCTTGTTATCAGGGTTTCCTCCAAGCAGCAGTATGGGAAGAAGAAAAACGAAAAAATACATCTGGTTGCCTACCACTGCACTCTAGAACAGGGACTGGCAGACTTTTTCCATAAAGAAACAGAGAGTGTATATTATAGACTTTGTAAACTAAACAGCCTGTGTCACATCTATTTAATACTGCTGTTGTAGCAGGAAAGCAGCTGCAGACCTAAAAAGTGAACAAGAGCATGACTGTGTTCCAATGAAACTTAATTTATGGATACTAAAATTTGAATTCCGTCAAACATTCACATGTCATGAAAGCTTAGCCTTTTAGATTTTTTAACCATTTAAAAGTGTAAAAAACCATGAGCCATACATAAACAGATGGTGGACTTTAGTTTGTCAATTTCTGCTCTTAGAGGAATGTATAGATAATCTAACTGCAACACAAAATGTACATAAAAGAAAAAAATAAACTATTTTGAGTCCATTAAATGCACTATCCTCTAAGACATTGTTCTTTATCATCATAGCTGCCCCTCAGATATGTTTCTTAAATTCTTTTTGAAAAATAAAAAAACATTTCCAGTCTTTATAATACACCACTATAAACTTGTTAATGCAAGGGGCTCTTTTCCTTCCTTTGCATCAGAGCTAGAAACCCCACAACCACTATCCTTGTGATTGAGAATGGCAAGTGCAGTTTCTATAGTCAAAAGTTGTGCCTTTCCTCTGCCTACCCTCAGCCTAAATGGCATCCTATTATACCAATCAGAAGTGTAACAAAAAGTTTCAGTTCTTTCCAAATCTAAAAGAATGATCTGTGGCAAATACAAAATGCCCTTATAAAGTCAAGCAAGGTAATTTGAAAAAAAAAAAAATGTAATGAGTTTCAGGTTCATGAAATGTGATATTGACAACAGCAGAAATAAATTGCTCCTATTTAAATGCAGTCTAGCTCAGAAGAGATGAGCATAAGCCATGCTCCAACAATGCAGCTGATGCCAGACCCTGAGAGACACACTCTATTAAGACCCAAAGTGCTATTAAGGAGGCAGACTTATACTGTAAAGTTGGAAAGGGTGGAGGAGAGGAAGAAAGCCTCAATCTATACATCTCAGGGACTTGACAGCACTTGGCTTCTTATAAATCTGTCTAAGTAAAGTTATTAAGTGGCTGAGAAATGTACCATTGGCAGCCAACCTGGGACAACAATGGAAAATGGATAGCCAATAGACAATATAGACAAGTAAAAGGACCAGGAAAGATGCTTGCTCACAGATTCTGAAAGGCAATAAACACTGCAAATGGGATTTGGGCTGCATCTCTCAGCACTAAGAAATAGCAGATTCTGAATAGACTATATAGCTGCATTATCACCTGCTATTTCCTAAATATGATTGGTCAAGAAAATCTGAATTCTATTGGAAAATGGTCTGGAATTTTCTAGTTATAATAAATATGCTGAATAAAATCAAAATAAAGACACCCCCCCCAAAAAAAAGACTCAAGGAAAGCTCATCTTTCATGCATTCCATGACAAAATTAAGAATAATAAAAGCAACATGAATAGAATGGATATGTTTCGCTTTCTAAATCCTGAAACTTTACTATCCAAAACCGAAAATACGATCAATAAAATCAATTAAGCAGAAAACTAGTTATTTATTAATGTATAGAATAGACACTAATTTTCTAATTTTATTTCTGCTATCACTTAATTTAAGTTACATTTAAATATCTTAACAAAGCATCCATTTAGGAAGTCATTTTAAATTTTGCTAAAATCTAAAGTGTCAAATGCATATGTGTATTGCCTTATGGACTAGATCAGTAGAAATGTTTACATAAGGAAATTGTGTCTATTGAAAATTATTTTGCAGATATGATAACAAATAAACTGAAGACATGATAATAGAAGTGGTACTCAGGAATTCAGGATTCAAACCCTGACTCTATCACTAACTAGATGCGGAACTTTTAGCAACTCTATTTGCTTTTTAGTTTCTTCATCTGCAAAATGAAGAGATGATAATTTCTCTAAGAGCACTGAAAACTGATATCCTGTGGCTTTATATTAAAGTGAACATTCTTTCAAAATGTTTGAAATGTATAATTTAAAAAGTATATAGAATTCAAAATTTTAAATATTTTTTATTAAGCAAAGAAAAAATATCACAGAGCATCACTATGAATCAATGCCAACTATCTCTGATTATTTTTATGTTGGAAACAATGAGAAGTCTAGAATGGATATTATTAGAAGGTACAAGTTGGGTCACATGTCATCACACATATGTGTTTTGATTGTCCTGAATCATATAAACCAACAATGTGTTTTAAATTTTTAAATTAATTTTGATCTCTTAAAAATATGGACACCTCTTAGAGGAAAAAGATATCAGATCCAGAAACATAAAGTCTTTATTTCTACACTGCAACAGTAAGCAAAAACATGGCTGTTCTCCTGAGATAGTAAATGAATTCCTTCATTCATCATCATCCTCACTCTTGTTGTCTCCAGATACTGCAGCCCAGTGTCAGCTGCTGTTTATCATCACACCTGCTCAGTCATTTTTCTTAAAGTACAGTTCAGGGAAAAACAAAATATTCGTTGGACTCATCTCTTTGCCAAAATTTAAAAATAAAAGAAAGGGCTACCAAAAGGACTATGGTATTGAAGAAAACTAAAAGAATACATACACCTTCTGAGAAGTAAAGAGTGTCACTATTTATGTAATCTTTAAATTAAATAATCCAGAAAGAACTCAACTTAGTCAATTAAGGATACCATTTTTCTTTTTATTCTTTCTAATTTATTTATTTTTGAGACACAGAGAGACAGAACATGAGCAGGGGAGAAGTAGAGAGAGAGGGAGA
>JAESUZ010000168.1:0-89527 GCA_017311185.1 Proteles cristata cristata | reverse complement strand
CCCCCACCTCAGGAGCCCTGTGCTCCCCCCACCTCAGGAGCCCAGCCACCATTTGTTCTTCTTCCTCTTCACTCTCCCTCAAAGAAATTGTTTCTGGAAAGAAGTCCATATCAGTACTTTGAGCCTTTGAGCCATTTTCTTTCTAATTATGGATTAGCAGGCTTTCTGTGCTGCTGGAGGTGGCGCCGGCATTCAGGAACATATGTGGTAGCTATTTGGGAAATGTGGACCCATTCCTGGATCACAAAGTACTTGCTTCTTCTGAGGCATAAGGCAGATCTGAAAATGGCCCCAGCAAGGCCAGTATCTTACTGGCTGAAACACATTCTCCTGATTCCCCTGTAGATGCATGGCATTTTCATAATCACATCTTTACCAGACCCTAAAATAAGCCAACGAACTTAAAACTGAGGAATGTGCACACGAACATTCCCTCCATATCCCTGACTCCACCCCACCGCCAGCCTCACACAGGCCTGTCCCTGTTTCTCTCTCCTCTTCTCCGATTTCTCAGTCAGGATTGCCCACGTCTTTGTCCGGAAGCTCTTGTTTTCAGATCAAGTAGAGAGAGTGGGAGGAGAGCATCTGCCACTCTCTTGCTGACTCCTGGATGCGCCCTGAGTCCCAGACAGGAGCCACACGGAAGTGCACGGCGACAGAGGTTTCCGGACACTAGAATCTCCCAAACGTCACCAGAATCTTTGGCTGGCGATGTGAGGGGATTGCTAATGAAGGATGAGATTGCAAGCTTCCTTAACAGTGCTTCTGACACAGAGAAAGTGCTGGCATTTCACACGTTGAGTGTCCCAGTGGACCAAGCAAATCATGAATGAAGGCATGAAATGTTTGAGGGCCTGTAGCCAGCCATTGTCCTGTATCGTGGTTACATTTACCTCTGGGGAATTAGGAGTTCCCTGAGCTTGCATGGACGGGTTAACAAGGCAAAAATAATTAGAAAACCATAGGATGAACACACCCAAGTTTGGGTAAACAAGATTAGGTAAATGAGATTAGGTAAATCGGCAAAGTCCCCCACTATAGGACAAGGGTATAGGACAATGGCAGAAAGCTGCTTTCACAGGAAGGAAGGACCGAATTATAAACAGGTAAACAAGACTTTAGAGTGCAGCGAGGAGCTAATTAGTAAATGAAAGGTGCTTTGTTGAGCCTGAGGTAGCAAGCTCTGTCTTTCATGTCCCCTAAGCCAGTTTAGGTAAACAGAAGTGGGGCCTCATGTTTGCAGTAAACAACCATCTGCCTAGTTCCAGGATTTTGGTTTGTATTGACCCAAACCCCTAACACCGGTATCTTCAAAGCCCCTTTTCCCCTTTTCCCCCACGCCCATGAGTTAATGTTCACAGTTTCATTGTCTCTCTGTGCACACCCATCACGATGGAAGCCTTCTGATCTTAATAAAAACGGAGCAAGGACACTTATTCCGGGCTCTTGTCTCCTCCCTGACATTAGCCTCCCTCACATTTTAATCCTGCGTCCCACTCTCTTGCTGGACAAGAGAGAACTCCAGACCCAGAGTCTACGACATTTACCCATTTTTTTTTTCCAATGAGACATTTTAATGTTAGCCCACTGTCAGTATGGCAGGGTCATGAAGGTAGATGATCTGGATGTGAATCTTGTCTCCTCCAACCACGTAGCTGTGCCAATGTGGGCAAATTACTTTATATTTCAATGTCTCGGTTTTCTTTTCAGCAAAATGTGGGCAGTAGCGATATCTCTTTTATCAGATTATTATAAAGGTTCGGTGAAATAACGCGTGGAAAATACACGGCACAATGCCTGGCGTATTGTAAAAATGCCCATAACTGTTAGGTGGCTGTTACTACGAGAGAGAATAGTGATGACCCAAAGGGTCCTCTCTCAGCCTGGGGAGGGTTCATCACAGTTTTATGTCAAACATATACCCTGGAGTTTGGGAGAGGTTTTCCCTGCTTTGCTATCTCTCTGCAGCACCATGTTGTGGAGTTGCTGAGCGCAAAGCCCTGGGTGTTAGTTGTGATTCTGCCTCTAGGAGACTGGAGTCTTGGGCCCATCAAATACGTGGTCTTGTCCTTAGTTCCTTACTCTGTAAAACCCAAGGGTCAGTTGAGATGAACTCTACGGTCCTTTCAAACTCGAAAGCCTGTGGTTCTTTGTTCCCACTCAGCACCTCTGGCCCGTGGAAGAGGTTGAGTCTGGACTCTGATCCAGAAGGCTGCTCGACATGTTGGCGAGTAGCTGGGAGGCTGGGGTTCCTGCTGTTCTTGCCTTTGATCACTCACATTTTTCCCCCAGCAAATTGGTTCTGTGAGCTTGGACTTCGCATCCTTGCCTGGGCAGGTGGCGTTTCAACCCTGGGTTCCCGGGCAGAGAGTTCAACGGGACAACTTCCCTCAGACAAAGAAGCCAGAGGCGTCGGTGGATCTCCTTCCTGCCACCCTCTACCCCTCATTCCCTGGCTCTGGTGGGGTCCAGAGTGTTAGGAAGTGAATGTGAGGCACACAGTCTGACTCCCGAGCTGTGTTCTTGGGCAATCTGCTTTGCTGCAGCAGTAATACCGAACCACTCTTCTAAAGGCTCTGACAATTAGTCCATGGAGATATATTAATCTAGGGTCTGTGTGAAAACTAGCCTATGTGGAGTAACTTCCTATAAAACAGAAACAGGACACCATGTAAATGAGTGCAGTGCAACAGTCAGAGCCCATCGGGCCCCAGAGTCACTTACGGTAGAAATTCCTCCACTCCACTCTGGGGCCAAAGAGCCCCCGAAGGAGTCAGGGCCACACTTTGACACGTGGTGGGGGGTAGTGGTTTTTGTTCTTGTTTTAGGGCACGGAGGAGCTCGCCAGGGAGGAAGCCATGCATGTGGCTCCAATTTGTTTCACCCTCCCCAGGGCAGTTCCAGGAGATCTCATCTCAGTGTCCTCCAAGAAGCAATGGTGGCAGTTGGGCTGCCCTGGCGCTGCCCCAGCAGGGTGGCCCCCAAACGGGAGAGTGAACTGTGAGGGATGCTGGGAACCATTGTCATAGTTTCCACGCTGTTAGACTTCTCAGGGGGTCTTATGGTCATCCCCAGCGGGGTCAGGCAGCACTGCACACGTTGGCTTCGGGGGTCACAGGGCCCAAGCAGGTGCAGTTTTCTCCTCTGATCGAGCAAACTCTCCCCAAGGTGACATCATAATTCTTGTCTGGTCCTTAAACCTTGAGAGGTAGAAAGGAACCTTCAGGTGGCTTATCTAAAGAATAAAAGTTTTGGAGCAGTGGCTATTCCCAGAACCCGTGGATAGAATTCTTCTCAGTGCACTCATATGTATGAACCCAGGCGTTAGCTCTGGCTTCAGATATGACAACCACCAACCGTTTATGTCAACATCTACACTTCTGCAAGCGCCCTGTAGACTTATGTTTTGTCATTATCTCTAGCTCTGAGATGCCGGTGAATGAGTTTCGTTTCTAGATCATGCTTTACGTACAGTGGCTGTTCCACGCTGGTTAGCGTGGCTAAGGGAACCCCACCGTCTTCTATGACCATACACACGTGTACACACACACACACACACACACACACACACACACAGTCTTTGGGCCTAGCCGACTTCACTGAAGGATTGAAGGCCAGGAGAAAAGGCAAACAAGTGTGACATTTATTTTGAACAATGTAGTAATTTCAAATGAAATGCCTTTGTAATAAGCGGCCCTTTGGAGAGTCTACCCTTTTTTTTTTTTAATATTTACTTATATTTGAGAGAGAGACAGAGCACAAGCAGGGGAGGGTCAGAGAGCAAGAGAGACAGGGGATATGAAGTGGGCTGTGCGCTGACAGCAGAGAGCCCAACGCGGGGCTCAAACTCACAAACTGTGAGATCACGACCTGAGCCAAAGTCAGACACTCAACCGCTGAGCCACCCGGGCACCTTTTGGACAGTCTGCTTTCTTAATTGTCCAGCCTCTCTCTGCCTTCGCTTCCTGTTTACTTGGTTTGTTTTCTCTAGCTCCTCATGTACTCAGAGTTTCATCTTTTTCACCGGTGATTTTTAAGTTTTTATTTAAGATGGTTCCATTTCTAAGGGGATTCTGATGCCAGATGTCCAGATCATCACCACATATTCCAGCACGCACTACATGTGCAACCAGAGCTGGTGTCTGATCTCTGGTTTCTGATCTGGATGGTGAAACAGAGGTCAGTAAAGTCGTAAGCGCTTCCTTCTATTTCATCTCCAGCCATTATGTGATAGCCTTTTATGGAGCTGATTACCTTGTATAGTCCACGAATCTTCATGGCTGGGGTGGGTTACCCCTGGAATCTCACTCATTCTCAGTTTGTGTCTGATTATCCTTCTCTGATGTGCTAACTGATAGCCCTTCTGCGATTTCGCCATCTGCTTTTATTCCTGAGGGTGGGGCTCTGCACTCACTTCCCCTTCTTGCTCTTCAAGGCCTTCAGTTAGGGGAAGCCCACACCGACCCCTTCCTCCATCATCTTCCCTTTTCCGGCTTCTATACCCACAGAGGCATTGGATGCAGGTGCATGTCTATGGTCTCAGCTGAATGGACAGATGTCTGAGGACTCTCAGGCCAGCCAACTGTCATTTTTATGGGTCTCCCTTTCTCAAAGAAGTGCATTGGGCATTTTTTTCATGAAAACTTTCTTCTGTCTTCATCAGTTAGTAGAAACTTCTTGAGAATTCTCTAAATTTTACTAACTGTGTGTTAATTACTATAAACTATTATATTGTACCTATAGTGAAGTCTCTATGATATTTGTATTACTTTATATCTGATCTAATCAGGGACTTACTGTTTTGGGTGAGTATAACTTAAATGTTCCTTTTTGCTATGTGATGCTTATATAGTTTCTAGAAACTTGGCTACAGGCTCTTATTTTGGCCCTGCAGGACACTCTCATTGGTTTTTACATTGCTCAGAAACCAGCAAATTAAGTTAATGTGAACCCTTAAAATAGCCTAATGTCCTCCCCCAACCAGTGTATAGTGGAGCTGACTCACCGCAGGGGAAAGTCCACATTTGGAGCATTAACTATAGTCAGAAAAGAGGTAAATCACACAGTTTCATCACGTCAAAGGAGCTCTTGAACTTCAGAGGTCTCTGCCGACAGAGCTTGCGACAGAGCCGGGTTTGACTGCAGGGCCCCTGGGTGGTCCCATGTGGCCCGCTGCCTGGGTTCCCACGCCTGCATTCTACCCCGCGGGTGGGGAGAGACATGACTGTGGGGGAGGGGTGTGTGGGAAATACCCATCACCTCAAACAGCCCAGAGAAACTCCTGCGCAGAACAAAAGTTCCTTTCCCTTGCCAGGGTGTCTGCATGGGGTTGAGAGTGGAGCTAGAGGGATGTGTGTGTGTGTGTGTGTGTGTGTGTGTGTGTCCAAACTCACTTTTGGGGGTGCTGGCTGAGTGTTGGGGCTGGGGGCTGAGGAAGAAAGGAAATAGGGGCAGGCAAGCAGAACAAGGAGTGTTGTCTGGTGGTTTGAGGTGTTTTCTAGGAGGGAAGGTGGCTTTTCCCCCACTTTGTAGGAGGCTGCTCAGTGGTGGGCGAGGAGGAAGCTGGGCTATAGGCTTAGTGTGAGGCTGTGTGAGGAGGGTGTCGTGACATTTGTCATGGCATTTGTTGAAGGGCTCCGCTGCACGTCAGGGTCATAGAAAAGCAGCGGCATCATCGCCAGACCACACATGTGGAATCTGCCTGGGGCCACAGGCTTGGGTAACACACTTCATATACTCCCCTGGCCCAGGGCGCCTGCAGGGGGCGACGCAAATGCGTTGACTCCTATTTTAGTTCCCATGATGGCCGCATCTTCACTGTCACTTCTTCAAGGAGGCTCCCCTGACCCCTCACAGTAAATTAAATGTCCTGCACAGTAGTAACAGCTGTAATTTCCCTTACTGTTTCAATCAATCAATTCTACATCCACCTGTCTATTATCTATCACTCATCTGCACAGTTACATTCTATGGACATATCTAACCTGTTCAGTACTGCATCTTAAAGCCTGGCGTCGCCTAATAATTATTTGCTGAGCAAACGAATACATGAAATAAACACTCACCGAGCACCAATGGTGTGTTGGGGCCGAGGTAGCTGCTTCGGCCCACCCTGCCAGGGGCTCACAGGCTGGTGGTGGAGTGATGCAGGAACAACACAGGCTACATGGGACTGAGCGCCAAGACAGGAGCGAAGAGGTCTTGGGAGACTATGGCAATTAGTAACCCTTGTTTACAATGGTCAGTTTCAAAGACTGAATAAACCAGCGCATCAGTCTTTGCAACCAGGCTGTGAGGGATACAGGAGGAGACTTATACTTTCCTTTTTACAGAAAGGGAAATCAATAATCAGAGATGGCCTGAGATTTGCACAAGGTGTTGGTGTCAGATTTTCCCGAGACAGATTCCTCATTCCTTTTGAAACAGATCTCAAGGCATGAGAGAAAATTGATATTTAGAAATTGGTGGAAAGAGTGGAAAGAGACATCCAAGGAGGATGGAATATTAGCAAAATCATGGCTGTTGAACATTCCATGTGGGAATCACAGCACCAAGATTATCAGGGAACATTCTAGAAGGAAATGTAGACCATGTAGCCCAGGCTCTTTAATTTATAGTTGAAGAAACTGAGGAAGCCCCTGAGTGGCTCAGTCTGTTAAGCATTTGATTCTTGGTTTCCACTCAGGTCATGTTCCCAGGGTTGTGGGATTGAGCCATATGTCCAGCTTCACACTGACTGAGCATGGCAGCTGCTCAAGATTTTCTCTCTCTTTCTCTCTTTCTGCCTCTTTTCCATGCTCACACATGTTCTTTCTCTCAAAACTAATACACACACATACACACACACACACACACACACACACACACACACACACACACACACACAAGAAAGAGAGGCCCAGAGAGAGGAAGGTGCCCAATCCACAGAAACAGAGCTGCTTATGTGAGAGGGCCTAGCTAGAACCAGGCTTTAGGCTGCTTGGAGCATCACATCTGCTCCACAAGGCGAATGCTTTGAAGTGGGTTCTGTCATTATCTCCAGTCAGGGAAATTGGCCTTGGGAGGGTGAGCAACTTCTCCAAATTCACATTGCTACTGATGGAGGGAGCTGGGAATTACTCTGGGTCTTGGATGATCCAAGGTCTGTGCTCTTACCTGCTTAGTTATGATCTTCCAGGTCTTCCAAACTGGTCTGGAGGCTGTTTCATAGGGAAAACATCCTAGTGCAGAAGCCAGTGGCAGAGCGAGCTGGCATCTATGTCTTGGGACAGAGTTGGAAGGTGGGGTGGTTCCTTTCTCTTACATTACAGTTAGTATAATTTTAAGGGCTCAGAGAAGGCTGTCCTTCCTAATAAGGACCCGTCACATCTTTCAGCTCATATCAGGAAGTCTATTAACTTAAATAAAGTTTTTTTTTTTTTTAAATTTCACAAGAAAATGCTTTCAGCCTCATTCCGAAAAACGGAGGCAACTCATCACTAATTGTGACTTGAGTTTTGAGCATGTTGAATTTGAGGTAGAGATGTTGAATGAACTTCAGGACATATGAGCAATAATAGAGTTAGCTAATGTGTATTCTGTGCTGCCTCAGGGCCAGGCCCAGGCCCAGAGCATACATATGCTGCGTGTGATCTTTCACATGCTTTATGGAGTACTGTCTGGTTTTACTCTCGTTTTAAAGATGAGGAAACCAATGTATCAAGAACTAAGAACATTACCCTAAGGTTACAAAGCCAGTAAATGGTGGATCTAAGGTGTGAACCCAGGCAAGGCTGTCCATGCTGTTAACCACTATGTGGGTCCAGAGCTCAGGACAGGCCATGGAAAGTTTTAATATGTTTGATAATGAAAGACATTACTGAGAAGTGGAAACAGCCCATTAGGTCAGTAAGTTCTTGATATTACTGTGTTTCAACAGACATGGGAAACTGGCATTGTTTGTTTTCAGGGCGCTTTTCTGGTATAGTGTATGAAGTTTAGAAAAGTGTGGGAAATCCTGCGACTTTATCTCAAACACATGCAAAACCTCACGCCACTCACCCTCACGTTTCAACTTTTCTCTTAATCCTCGCTCCCAGTTTTGGACTAGAGACTCTCCGCCGGCAGCCGTGACTTGTGGGATTCCATTTCCGGTGCTTTCTCTGCTGGTTTGCAGGTGGGCTACGTCACGGTGGACTGGGGCTTCACTAAAGTGGACATAATGTGTCACTTAGCAGCCACCTTCTATGTCCAAAAGGTCGTGAGGGTTTGATTACCTGGAAGGAAAGGAGGGAAGGAGGGGAATTCTCTTGAAAGTTTAATGTTGATGTTGGGACTAGAGGAAGTCGCTGACCTCCGGTTAAAGCACGTGGATAGGGGCCCTCAGCATCATCAAAATTTCCTTGTTGTTTGGGGCTTTGTGGCACCATATAGAGTCCAAGGCCTTTGGAGGTTAGCAGTTTTGTTAACCTGAGGGGTGCGCTGTCTTCAACAGGGCAGCTTGCTGAGGTGGGTCTGGCCTCAGACAAGAGCAAATGGACTTTGCGATAGCTGCGACAGCCACCGGTTTGTGATAGCTGTCTGATGGCTCCGTGCTTAGGTTACAAATACAGTGCTGTTGAGCACCGAGGGTCTTAAAACCTCCACAAGAATAGAGTGCTCTTGTGGGGAAGGGAGGGCCACGTTCTGCTGTGCACTGGAGAGTTCAGAGAGGAACTGAGCACAGGGTGCACAGCACGAGGCTGATTTGGTGTCTGTCTTGCAGAGGAAGAGGAGAGGCTTCGTGGAGGCTGATTCTTGATGCAGTGGAGCACCGCGGGCAAAGGCTTGCTGAATTGCGCCCTGATCTTTGTAAAGATCTTCTCTCCGTACATCATGTAACAAGATCCTATCCATATGCCTGAAGCAAAATAAAACAAACAAAAACCAAGCACTTGACTGCTAACTTTCTTACTCCATTGTTATCATCGGACTGTGGCCTCTTAGAGGCAGGGGCTGTGACTCACTGAGCTTCTAAGGCTTCGCTAGTCTGGAGCACTCAAGAATTGTCTTGAATAAAGAAGTTTTCCTTTACTGCAAGGGTGGTTGGATATTTGTGAATGAGTGATATGGTACATTAACAAAACGAAGGAAAAGAACCATATGATCATTTAAACGATTTTTAAAAATGTTTTATTTATTTCTGAGAGACAGAGAGAGACAGCGTGAGCAGGGGAGGGGCAGAGAGAGAGGGAGACAGAATCTGAAGCAGGTTCCAGGCTCTGAGCTGTCAGCACAGGGCCCGATAGAGTGCTCGAACTCACAAACCACAGATCATGACCTGAACTGAAGTTGGATGCTTAAGTGACTGAGCCACCCAGGCACCCCCCGGATGATCATTTTAATAGATGCAGAAAAAGTATTTGACAAAATACAAAATCCATTCATGATATAAATCCTCCACAAAGTAGGTTTAGAGAAATCATACATCAACATAATGGCCATATATGAAAAACTGACAGCTAACGTCATCCTAAAGGGGAAAAACTGAGGACTTTCCCCTATGGTCGGGAACAAGACAGGGATGTATACTTTCACCACTTTTATTCAATCATAGTACTGGAAGTACTAGCCACAGCAGACAACAAAAAAAAAATAAAAGACATCCAAATCAGTAAGGAAGAAGCCAAACTTTCAATTTCCAGATGACATGACACTATATATAGAAAACCTGAAAGATTCCACCAAAAAATTGCTAGAACTGATACACAAATTCAGGAAAGTCACAGGATACAAAATCGATCTTCAGAGATCTGTTGCATTTCTATACACCAATAATGAAGCAGCAGAAATAGTAACTAAGGAATCAGTCCCATTTACAATTGCACCAAAATCCATAAGATGCCTGGGAATAAACCTAACTGAAGGGGTGAGAGATCAGTACTCTGAAAACCATAAAACACTGATGAAAGAAATTGAAGAAACAAAGAAATGGAAAGACATTCCATGCTCACGGATTGGAAGAATAAATATTGTTAAAATGCCATACTACCCAAAGCAATCTACACATTTAATGCAATCCCAATCAAAACACCACCAACATTTTTCACAGAATTAGAACAAAGAATCCAAAAATTTGTATGGAACCACAAAGATCTCATATAGCCAAAGCAATCTTGAAAAAAGAAAGTAAAACTTGAGGCATCACAATTCTGGACTTTAAGTTATATTACAAAGCTGTAGTAATCAAACCAATATGGTATGGCACAAAACTAGAAACATAGCTTGATAGAACAGAATAGAAAACTCAGAAATAAACCCACAATTATATGGTCAATCAATCTTCAACAAAGCAGGGAAGACAATCCAATGTGAAAAAGACAGTCTCCTCAACAAACGGTGTTGGGAACATAGCAACATACAGAAGAATGAAACTGGACCACTTTCTTACGTCATAAACAGAAGTAAACCCAAAGTGGAACAAAGACCTAAATGTGAGACCTGAAACCATAAGCATTTTAGAAGAGAGCACAGGCAGTAATTTCTCTATCAGGCATAGTAACTTTTTTCTAGATAGGTCCTTTGAGGTAAGCAAAACAAAAGCAAAAATAAACTATTGGGACTATATAAAAATAAAAAGCTCTCCAGGGGGAAGGAAACAACCAACACAACTAAAAGGCAACCTGCAGAATGGGAGGAGATACTTGCAAATGACATATCTGATAAAGGGTTAGTATTCGAAATATATAAAGAACTTATACAACTCAGCACCAAAAAACCCCAAAAGAATCCAGTTTTAAAATGGGCAGAAGACACGAACAGACATTTCTCCAAAGAAGACATACAGATGGCCAATAGTCACATGAAAATATGCTCAACATCACTTATCATGAGGGAAATGGAAATCAAAACCGCAATGGGCTATCACCGCACACCTGTCAGAGTGGCTGAAGTCAACAACACAAGAGACAACAGGTGCTGGCGAGGATGTGGAGGAAAAGGAACCCTTTTGCACTTTCGGTGGGAATGCAAACTGGTGCAGCCACTCTGGAAAACAGTGTGGAGTTTCCTCCAAAAGTTAAAAATAGAACTACCCTACAGTTCAGCAACTACACTACTAGATATTTATCTGAAGAATACAAAAATACTGATTAAAATGGATATATGCACCTAGATGTTTATACAATCATTATCTACAATAGTCAAATAATGGGAACAGCCCATACACTGATGAATGATAAAGATAATTGGTGAAGGATAAAGAAGTGGTATAGATACACAATGGAGTATTATTCAGCCAGAAAAAAGAATGAAATCTTGCCATTTGTAACAACATAGATGGAGCTAGGGAACTTAATACTAAGTGAAATAAGTCAGACAGAGAAAGACAAATGCCATATGATTTCACTCATATGCGCAATTAAGTAACAAAACAAACAAGCAAAGTTAAAAAGAGAGAGAAACAAACCAAGAAACAGACTCTTAACTATAGAGAACCAACTGATGGTTACAGAGGGGAGACGGGTGGAGGGCTGGGTGAAGTCGGTGACAGGGATTAAAAAGTGCACTTGTCATGATAAGCACTGGGTGATTTATGAAAGTGCTGAATCTCTCTATCAAAATACAAACTTAAAAATAGAAGAAGCTTTTTTCTAGATGGACACATTTAGGGCCTTCATGATGGTTTCCACACACAAACAAATTCAGAAACATTCATCCTCTTGAGAGCCAGACAGAATGACTCCTAGCTTATCTATATACAACCTAACCTATATGTTATCCTGTCTTTCACTAAGAGCATCCTGTTATTTCCTTGGTTGTAAATTCACCATGACTGGGATAATTCTTCAATTAATATCACAAAAGACCTCTCATTGTAAAACAAATTTCTCTTGAACATATATGCCCCGCGAATACGGGCCCATTTCTCTGCACCCCTTATGACCAAACGCCTCAAAAGAGTTATTTCTACTAATCACCTCCACTTCCTTTTCTCAGTTCTTCTCTTGAACACATCACAGTGAAGTTTCTTTTTCCTTCACCGTTCAAAAACCTAAAGTCTGCTGTGTCGAGGCCAGCAATAACTGGGATGAGGGTGTATCTTATTTTGTTCTCTTCAGTCCTGGTTTATGCCTGTTGTCTTGACATATTTTAATTGATAAGAGCTTCTTCCTTCAGTCAGAAATGTTCTGATTTGGGCAAAATTATATGGTTGTTTTACCTACCGATAGCCTTCATGTCCCAACGCAATGTTCAATTCCCATTTTTACTCCCCAGACTAGCTGATCACACCTGTTATTCTGGAAATACTGCATCCCCCAGCCCCAGTGCACGTTCTTCTTCTCTCAACTCTCTGGAGGCTGTTTTTCAGCCTCTTCAGGGTCCTTGATCCTCTGTTCTCTCCATTTTCAGTCCTTTGATGACTTCATCCAATTTCATGGCTTTAAATTTTGATGGTGATAATGACCAGAATTTTATTCTGTGCCCGGGCCCGTCCTCTGAATTCCAGTTTAGTCTCCATTTGGAACTCCCACAAGCACACCGACCTCAGCACGTTAAGCACCAGCCTCTGGTTTCCTCCCCAGGTTACGCCTCCGTCTCAGTGAACGACAGCCTGCTTTCACTTCCCTGGGCCCTAATCCTGCACTTTCCTTGCCTCCTGTCTCTCACTCTCTCATAGCTCCATCCAATCATCAGCAAATCCCTCAACCTTAAATTCAAAATGTGTCCAAAATAGAGTTGTTTTTCTCCATATTTATTACTTTTTCTGTAGTTAGGCCACCATTGCATTTTCCCTTCTTTATTTTGGTCACCTGTTAACTGGCTGTCCTGCCTCTACCTTGCCCCTCCCCTTACTCAGAGTCCGGAGGCCTCACGGACACAGCCTGGGAGAGTCCTGCGGTGGCCTGTGATCTCCCCGGCCTCGTAGCGTCCCACTCGACTGCAGCCATGTTGGCCGTGGGTTTCCAGCACATTGCGCACATGCGCGTTCCGTTGCCTCTGCGCTTGTTCCCTGTGGCCAGAATTCTCTTCTCCTGGGTTTTCCCTATGGTCTCATTCCCCATGTCTCTGTCCAAGTGTCCCCTTATCACCTTTCCTGACAGTCTTACTTTGCACCATAAAACCACCAGCACGATTACTCTCCGCAAGCACTCTCTATTCCACTTCATCCTAGTTTATTTTTCTCTGGGATGCTTCCAACCACATGACACTATCTAATTGTTTTCTGTTTCTTCTGCTGTAAGATCAGCTCATGAAGACATGGACTTTATCTCCTTTTGTTCTAGGCTTTATCCCCAGCACCTAGAGCCTTGGTAACAATATTATCTTTGCTCATGTAAAAAGCACATGATACATATTCATTGAACGAAAGAATGCATACATTGATTTCTAGCCTTACAAAATAAGATTGAAGTCTCATTTCCCAAAAATTTGCTGATGTCCAAGGGTTGGTATCCACTGGCAATGAGAGACAAACAAAATGTATTGAAAAAGAAAAAAGGAAAAGACTATAATACTCTTCTTGATATAAAAAAAGATGATACCACCATGAAAATGCCCTCCAGCAGAAAATTTTAAAAAAACTATATCACAATCATATGGGGAATATATACAACTATAGCAATGATTTTCAAGGGAGATTTAATGGCCTGGGAAAGTGCTTACCAGATAGTACTAACAGAAAAAAAAAAAAAAGCTAACCAACTGGAGAGTCTTGCACGTATCAACACAAGTGTATGTCCTTGGGAAGGAAAACCCCCCAAACATGACTAGTGATGATTTCTGGGTGGTAAAATTATGGGCAATTTAAAATACCTTTATATTTTATACTTTCTAAAATATTAATCACAAACATTTCTTATTTTACCATCACTGAAAATATCTTCTTATATACTTCTAAGGTGATAGCATTCCAGGCTCACTGAAGTAAGACACTCCCTTGAGTTTTGGTGAATATGAGAAAGGATTGATTTTGCCTTGTCTATGCATTGTCTCCAACCCCAGTAAGCTAAACGTGTGCGTTTGGAGGTCAGCTGTCTGAGCTCGGTAATCCATGGCCTGAGAAAACACACTTTTGTAGTTCTTGGTAACAATATTAACTTTGCTCATTAAAACAAACTTATTGGCGCTACTAGTTGACAGCATCTGGTTTGCCTTTATATAATGGGTAGGGGGCCATTCACATAATAATATTTAATATAGTAGACCTCTCGGTAATGCAGACTGTATATTTAACCATTATTAACCTTACTTTGTGAGGTTTTATTGTTAACATATTATTAAACTGCAAACTATACACATGTAGGTTAATGAACAGAAGTTTACAGTGAATTAGAAGCTTTCCTGAACTTTTCCCTAGTCTGACTCCCTCTTAGTCCTGAGGTAACTACTCTTTTGAATTTGTGTGAATCACTCCTTTCCTTTATTTATAGTGTTATCACTTAACACATGTACTCAATATATTGTTCATATATATAAAAGAACTCTACTGGATGGTTTACATAAATGGAAATATACTGGAAGTAATTCTCTGATCTGCTTCTTTCTCACAATTTTAACTGAGTTTTTAAAAATTTTGATCTATGTAACAGGAGTTTGTTATTTTTCACTACTACGTAATATTCCATTGCATGGGTGGCCATTATCGATTCATCCATTCTATGATTTGTGGACATTTGTGTTATTTCCAGTGTTTGCTGTTACAAACAAGGGCTTCTTTGGATACTCTTGAGTATACCTCCTATTCTTGAGTATATGAAACATGTGTCCAAGAGTTTCTCTAGGTATAAACTTGCGAGTAAAGTTCTGAGTCATTGGACATGTGCATGTTTTTTAATTAATTCTGCCAAACTACTTTCCAAAGTACTTGTGTAAATTTATACAAATAGAAGCAGTTAATGAGAGTTCTCCTTTCCTCTTCATGTTTACCAACACTTGGTATTGTTCAACTTTTTTTTTTAACCAATCTGAAAGGAGAGACTCTGTATCACTGAGTTCAAATCTGCCATATCCTATTTACTAATGAGGTTAAGGTTAAACATGTTTTCATTTAATTTATGGATTCCTTGTCTTTCCTCTTCTACAAAATACTTGTCCATAGGTTTTGCCCATTTTTCTAGGTTTTTTGTTTGTTTGTTTTTGGTCGGTAGGGGGTGGCTTTCTCCTGTAGGAGATATATTTTTCTGGGTAATAATCTTTGTTATATGTGTACCAAATGTTTCTCTCAGATGATGGCTTGCAACTTTGTCTTCTTTATATGTCTTTACATGAACAAAAGTTGTTAATCTTAATGTAATTAAATTTGCCAGCTTTTTAAGGTTTCAGCTTTTATGTTTTGTTTTAGTCATAAAGATCTCTATTTTACTCTAAAAGCTTTACACCCTTTTCACATTTAAGTTTTAAACCTACCTGGATTTTTCTGTTGTTGTGAAATAAGGATTCTCTTTCACTTCCTGCTATCTGGCTAAGCAATAGTTCCAGAATAATTTATTAAATTGTCCATTCTTTCTCCATTGATATGCAATGCCCTGTTAGTCACAGATCAAGCGAGTCCATTTGTAGGCTTTTTATTCTGCTTGGTGGGTCCCTTTATCTATCTATTCCCCAGCAGCCCATAGTCTTCATTGACTACCGTTAAACCACAGGCTGCTCTCCATCTTCTAAAGTATGATTCTGTCCCCTCCTCCTTACCTTTCTCCATCTGCACCAGTCTCGTGGATTCTTGACACTTTGTTTCTAATTAGAAACAGTGGCAGTGCATGTAGCCAGCCAAAGTCACAGTGAAGTGTCACTCCTCTCCCCTTTTCAATTACTCTTTGGCTTTACGGTTTTGAAAATCACACGATGAATAGAAATAGGACTAGAGGAAATAAAACTGCCTTCAGTAATTTCTAGACTTAGGGACTTTTTCCCCCTTCCTTTTTGATCATTCTGCTCACTCTTTGGGCTCTATGTTACTCGACTGTTCATGATCTCAGTGCATGTACTACTGAGTCGATTTGTGAAATGGGCTCAAAACCCTCGGGCTGAAAGTGTCAGCACGCACGGGAGCACGCCTTAGATGTGCCACTTCCTGTGGCTGCGGAGTTTCCTTTTCTGCTTGGACCAAGTAGGGGTGGTGATTACCTGCGAGGCCTTGAGGAATGGGAGAAACGCTGGTAGGGAAAGGGGCGGGATGGGCCACTGGAGGCTGAGGCACGGATGTCACTTGGTGAGACCTCGCATGGGCCCTGCTCTGCTCTCCCCTACCCTTCCTCCTGCACAGCCACTCCCCTCAAATGACTCGCAAGCTGCAGGGGCACAGGGCGGCGACAGCTCCTCCACCCTGTCCTCGTCCCTCCAGCAGACCGGCAGTGCTGCAGCAGTGAAAGACCTTGCGGCTTTCTGGGTGGTCCCTGTGGGTGTCACCAGGTGAACGGGTACTTGTATGTGTGCGGCTATGTCATCGTGGTGGGAAAAGAGCAATATTCTCCGTGCTCACTGCGGTGGGTTTCCCTCACGCTCCACCCAAGCTCTTCTATTTTAATCTATGTTGCCCCAGCCCCAGGGTCCCTTGCAAATGTCACTATGTTCTCCCCTGCCTCCCCTTCATTCTCTTCTGTGACCTTTTAAGGACATCCTGTGGCAGGTTTTCATTTATGGGGGTTGGATGAACGGTGCAGGATGCGTCCCCCTCCATTATCAGAGGGACCGAAAACCACATGGCTGGGGTCCAGCATATTTTGCCTAAAAGAAACACTTCTTAATTATTAATATTAATTATCTGATTTCTTAATTTCCCACATAAAATGACACGGAAGTCTCTCTCTCTCTCTCTCTTTCTTTTTCTGCTCTTTCCTTCATTTTACCAGCTGAGAGGGGGAGGCAGATGGAAATGAAGCCAAATACGCGGTAAGTTGGGTGTAATGGGTGAAGCTGGTCACCCTCCATCGAGAGAGCTTCCAGGGCATGTTAGACTATTTTTATGCACCCATCCCAGCTACGGGTGCAGTGAGCTGAAGAAAACGATTTTATTCACCAAGTTTCCTTTCAGGGAAAGCACTGTTCGTTTTGAAGAAATACTTAGATCACTTGGTTGGGGTGAAGGTGAGACCTTAGGGCCTGCTTGCCGACAGTAGAGCTGGCTCGCGGCAAAGCGAAGTGTTCTGTTCTCACAGGAAGGGGTGGACACAGAGAGGAAGGGGGGCCGGAGGCGCGACGCAGGACCGTCTCCCCCCGGCCCGGCGGCCCCGCTGCCAGGCCCGTGAGCTGGCGGACTCCTGCTGCCCACGGGAGCGGGGTGCGGGGGCCCAGGAGCCGCGTCTCGCGCCTGCGCACGCCCAGGGCAGCTGGGGAGAGCCGTGACTTTAGAGAGACGGTGGAGTTTGAGACTTCAACCTTGACCTCGATGTCAGAGGGACAGAGGGGCCCCTGTGACTGCAGGGCGGCATCAGGAAAGTGATTTGCTTTCGTGCCAAGGACTGCAGGGCTGCCTACCTGGCAGAACCCTCGCTGGCCTCGCACCGCAGCCGGGTGAAGCCCGGGTCCCTTCCGTGCGGCAGCGCTGGCCAGCTCTTCCGGCTCTGGAGGATTGGCGCTTAATGATGGTGGTGACGACTGGTGATTATGTGAGCTCCAGCAGCGTTGGATGCTTAAGGGGGTCCAGAACTCAGGGCTCAGGGACTCCCTTGATCTCAGAAGACCTAATAAATATTTTTGCAGTGGTGAATCTATACCCAAGACGAGGTGTTATGTCTGAAAACTGGCGCCAGTGGCCAGTACAAATCAAGGTCTGCTCTAGTTGTGAGAGAAACGTCTGTGCAAATTTCATTTTGAATATTGTGTAATTAGAGATTTACATATCCATTAAGTTTAAGAACCAATGTGTAGCTTACTTCCAATCAATATGGCAGAGGGAACTAACATGTACCGATACCCTCCAATCCAAACACATAGAAGCGCTGACTATAATAGAATAGAATGGAAATTAATTTCTGAATCCAAAAACAGGGCAAGGAAGTCTGTGCACAGTGCCCACAGAAGCAGGATATGAAACCTTAGGTGAGGGGGAAGGCTGGGAATTTCAAGGACAAGATGGTGTCTCAGACTCCTACGAGGTGAAGAGTTGAAACTGACCTCCTTGCACAAAGCCGGGTATCACAAATGCGCCATCCATGAGATAGACGGGAAGATCTCTGTCAGTCTGGAGACAAATATGCGAGGAGGTCACATATTCTGGGCTATGGGATGAGAGAGGGTAAACTCAGAGGAATAAGGATCTCACAGGAAGCTGAGGAAAGGTTCATAACGCAGACTGATTCTACCTGCACAGTAAGCGAGGAGACCAACAGTCACAACAAGCTCTCCCTCAGAGCCAAAACCAGCAAGGCCAGTGAGGTCCCAGCAAAGACCAGTACAGTGCTGCTCTGTGAGGACCTCCCCACCATGGGGAGCATGAGAGGACCCTCCTTCAGAAGAAAACCTCTGCGACAAGCTTCACTTCCATACACTAATCTCAAAATATAGAAGGAATCCCATGGCTATGAGATGGAGAGCAAGCAAGAAGGAGAGGGAGAGAGAGAGAGATAACAAACACAGTGGTCAGAAAACTAAAACTCAAAGAAGTGCAGAAAAAGGAGCAATCTCAGAAGGAGTTCTTTTTAAAACAACAATGATGAAAGTAGTAAAAGAAATAATGGGTGGAAATCATAAGGAAGGAAAGAAGGGATATATTTTTCAATGATTCAAATAAGAAATTGATGCTGATAATAATTACAGCCTTTAAAAAATGTTTTAATGTTTTTATTTATTCCTGAGAGAGGGAGAGACAGTGTGAGCAGGGGAGGGCCAGAGAGAGAGAGGGAGACACAGAATCCGAAGCAGGCTCCAGGCCCTGAGCTGTCAGCACAGAGCCCAATGTGGCGCTCGAACCCACGAACCTCGAGATTATGACCTGAGATGAAGTCAGACACTTAATCGACTGAGCCACCCAGGTGCCCCAATTACAGTCTTTCAACAGGCATTAGATCAGACACATCTGAGAAGAAAATCAGCAAATAGGAATTTAGGTTTAAAGAGATTAATTTGAATGAAGCACCGGGGAGAATAATGTGGGAAATACAGAAGAGAGGTTAAGAGACACAGAGTGGGGTGAGAATGTCCTGTCTTCTTCTCACAGAAGTTTCAACAGGGGAAGCAGAAGCATTGCAGGAAAAGAAATACCCAAAGTGATGATGTCTGAGAATTTAACAGAACTGATGAGAGAGATAAGTTTTCAGATTGAAGAAATGTAGTGAGTTTCAAGTAGAATAAATTAAAAAAATTAAATGTCCAGACACATTGTAGTGGAATTGAAAAACATCAAAGACCAAGAATTCTTCAAAGCTACCAGAAAGGCAAATTATTTAGAAAGTAACAAAAAAACCTTATAGACAACAGACTTATAATCATAACAATAAACACCGGATGATATTATGGAATGAAGTCTTCAAAGTGTTAAGAAAAAGTGTATGTCATCCTGAAATTCCACAGTCAATTACATATGAACGTGAGACAAAACAATGACATTTTCTGACATATAAGGACTCAATCTCCTACTAAGCTAAGTGAAAGAATTAATAAGTATATACTTTTGGAGGAAGAAAATTAAACCAGAAGAAAGGAGTGGGATGCAAAAATCAACTGAGAATAAAGAAATTGGTAGGGATGCCTGGGTGGCTCAGTCAGTTTAGTGTCTGTCTCTTGATCTTGGTTCCTGATCTCATCATGATCTCATGGTTTGTGAAATCGAGCCCCTCATCAGGCTCTGAGCTGACAGCGAGGAGCCAGTTTGGGATTCTCTCCCTCTTCTTTGCCCTTCCCCTGCTTGCTCTCTCTCTCTCTCTCAAAATAAATAAATAAACATTTAAAAAAAAGAAATTGGTGATATGCTGGTGATCCCAAAATAAGTATAGATGTAGAAAAGATTATTTTGTGGAAGAATGGTTAAAAACGAGGTGTATCTAAAACACTACACAATGGTAGCATAGGAGATGGGAGTTTTAAGATTTGAATTAAAGAGTTCTAAAATTTTTGTGTTGGGAGGGCAGACAATAAAGAAATTGCTAAACTTCAGATTTTCTTACAGAAAATACGCATGTTCAATAAAAAACCCCTAACAAACAAGCTTTCCCCTGTCATTGGTAAAAGACATGTCACAAAATAAGATAAGTCACAAGATAAGATATAAGGATGATGAGAACGCACATTAAAAGAAACTTGCTCATTAGCTGCAAGGAAACACAAATTAACACCACAATGAAATATTACTACCTGCCTATTAGAGTGGCTAATATTAAAAAGACTCACCACACCATGTATTGGTGAACAACCTGAAACTCTCATACACTGATGGTAAGAACGTATGACGGTAGTTTAGCAGTTTCTCAAAAGTTAAGAATATACCTACAATATAATCCTACCCAGTCATTCCACTCCTAGACATTTACCCAAGAGAAAGATAAATATATATTTATATAAATCATTATGCATGAATATTCATAGCAGCTCTATTTATAATAAAAACCCACTCAACTATGTATCAACGGATGAGTGGGTAAATGAACTGTGGTATATTCGTACAGTGGAATACTACTTAGCAATAAAGAGGAAGGAACTATTTTTTTTTAATGTTTTATTTATTTTTAGGAGAGAGAGAGAGAGACAGCGTGAGCAGGGGAGGGTCAGAGAGAGAGGGAGTCACAGACTGAAACAGGCTCCAGGCTCTGAGCTGGCAGTCAGCACAGAGCCTGATGCGGGGCTCGAACCCACGAGCCGTGAGATCATGACCTAAGCGAAAGTCGGACGCTTAACCGACTAAGCCACCCAGGCGCCCCAAAGAGGAAGGAACTATTGATGTGCACTAGAACATGGATGAATCCCACGGCAGTTTGGGGATGTGGAGGCAGGAAGAGAAGAGGGGGAAACATTATGTATGAAAAAACTTTTGTGAGTGATGAATGTGTTCATTTTCTTGATTGTCATTTCATGGCTACATACATAATGTCAAAACTTACTAAGCTGCACACTTGATATATGGGCAATTTATTGTATGTTAACTGTACCCCAATTAATACATTACATTATTTTTGGCTTTTTTTTGTTTTTAATTTTTTTACATTTATTTATTTTTGAGAGACAGAGGGAGACAGAGCACAAGTAGGGGAGGGGCAGAGAGAGAAGGAGACACGGAATCCGAAGCAGGCTCCAGGCTTCGATCTGTCAGCACAGAGCCCTATGCAGGACTCGAACCCACAAACTGTGAGATCATGACCTGAGCCGAAGTCAGACACCTAACCAACTGAGCAAGGCACCCCAATACGTTACATTATTTTTGAAACAAAAATGTGCATTTCAGAACTTAAGAATGACTACTAAAAGAAAAGGAATAGAATATATAACTTTCAAATTAGTGGAAGAAAAGGAACTAATTCTATTGGGTAAGGAAAAAAAAAGTAGACAAAGTATGGCCAAAAGAAAAGAAAAGTAAGACGGGGATGGCAAACTTTTTTTTGGTGAAAATCTGAATAGTAAAATCTTTAACTTTTCAGGCCACATGGCCTCTGATGCAGTTCCTCAACTTTGCTATGGAAGCACGGAAGCCACCATAATAATTCATATGCAGCAGAGCATTCTATGTTCCAAAACAACTTTAGATCCAAAAGCAGGTGCTGGGTTAGATTTATCCCAAGGACCATATTTTGCCAACCCCTTGTATAAACAAATTAAAATTTGCCAGTAATTACAATGCAAAGGGATTAAACCCACCTAATTAAAAAGGCATACTATGATATTCAGCTCCATGTCATTTATAAACACACTTAAAACATGATGAAGACAGGTTGAAAGAAGTCATGGCAACAATGTGCCAGTAACATAATAAATAAAAGTCAAGAAGATCATAGCAAACCGAGCAAAACCAACATTTACTGATCTAGGCACTATTGTAAGTGTCCGGTGGTTGTCTGGTTGGGAAGTACTGAGTTGGAATCCAGCCCAAGCTGGGTGTCTTCAAAGCCCACATTTCTAAATGCCACCATATTTTGACTGCCAGACAAAATTGAATTTGAGGAAAAAGAATTTAAAGTTTACAAAGTGATTTTACTTAATAAAAGGAAAGAAAAACACCTAAAAATTAACAACTATGAACCTATATCTATCTAATCACGTCAGCACAGGTACACACAAATAGATACACCTACACACAGACACAGGGAGAACATAACCTGGAGCAGTTGACAAACCCAGAATCCTAGTAAGAAATGTCAAGACTTCTCTTCCAGATCATGCAGAGGAAGCACAAGGAAGAAAAAAATGTGAAGACATCAGTACAAATAATAGCTTTGATTTTATATATTTAATTTTGCACCCAACATATAAGAAATATGTATCCCTTTCAAGTATATATAGAGTATTTCCAAAATTGGCCATAGTGCAAGATAAGCATATAGTAATGACAATTACTAATATTCTCATATGCCTACAAGAACAGGAAAAAATATGAAGATGAAGAAGAAGATGATGATGATGATGACATTCTCATGAAGTTGGCCGAAAAACCCAGTGAGGTACTGAGAAACAAATCTGACAAAATGTTTGCAGAGACAGAATGGCATAGTGGATAAGCACTAGGACTCTGGGGCCAGCTTGTCTACACTCAGATCCTAGCCACTGGATTTTTCTATATGTGTGGCTATTAGAGGAAGTCATCGAGAGGATATGACTATTCGTTGACCAATAGCGAGCTAGGCTTGGGTAATGGAAGTCTCCTCAAGACACTGACCGTGGGATGTATGTTTGACCTCCAGTTCTCATAGTAGAAGTTGTCTCAAGGTTGAATCCTTGAGAGAATAACATGTTGCTGAGACCATATACTGAATATGAGATTGAACCCAGTTAAGACCTTTGTGTTAACTTTTAAGGTTCTCGTGAGTGGATGTGGACTTGTCTTCTGGCCACCAAGGCAGCCTTGTATGTAAGCTCCTTTGCTTATTAAAACCCCCACTTACCAATCTGGAATGATCTGCTTTATTCTTTGGTCTCCCCTGGTCTCCATGTATGGAAACCAGTTTTGAATTTCACCTGAGGAACTCTCATGGTTGTGAATCTGCAGTGACTCAATAAAATTAGTCACTTGACGGGGCGCCTGGGTGGCTTAGTCGCTTAGGTCATGATCTCGCGGTTCGTGGGTTCGAGCCCCGCGTTGGGCTCTGTGCTGACTGCCAGCTCAGAGCCTGGAGCCTGTTTCAGTCTGTGACTCCCTCTCTCTCTGACCCTCCCCTTCTCATGCTGTCTGTTTGTCTCTCTCTCTCCTAGAAATAAATAAAACATTTAAAAAAAATTAGCCACTTGACATCTTATCTGTAACGTAACAAAGAATGGGGAAATAATTGTTCTATGTCATAAGGGTATTATGAAAATGAGTGACTAATTTATAAAGGGCTTAGAATAGTGGTGTGGTGCATATACATGTTTGTTAAATAAAAACCTAAACACGAACAAAGCTTGTAGGAGACATTGTAAAACATAAAAGCAAACCTAAATCAAGGAGCCAGATCAAGATTCAATGTTATAAACATACCAAGACTCCCCAAACTAATGAATGCATTCCAACTAGTTGTAATTTAAAAATATCATAAGAGTTTTGTTTTCTTTTGCCAAGCAGAGTCTAAAATTCACATACAGTAATAGATGGCCAAGAATCAACACGATCATTTTAGGGATGAACATGGAGAAGAGACTTAATAGAACACACAAGTAAAATATCATAGAAGCATGAGATTAATCAAACAATCTGCAAAAACAGAGCACACAACCTAGAAACAAACCAAATCACATAAAAGACCATGATACATGCTAGAGATGGTTCTACAAATCACTGGGAGGAAGGATGGACATTTTTTAGTCTATTTCATATGGTTTCTGGCTGTAATCCACAGAAAAAGTGTAGTTTATTTTATAACCTAGTAACAACCCAATATATATGTATGTCTATGTGTCTTATGAAACATGATTTACTCTTGTTACATGCAACGTAGTCTAATATTTTCCATATTATTTAACTTCCTGAGAAATGGTGACTAGGACCCAGTAATTTGTTTTCATGTCTCATTAAAAGATTGCAGGTCTAGGGGCGCCTGGGTGTCTTAGTCGGTTAAGCGTCCGACTTTCGCTTGGGTCATGATCTCGCGGTTCGTGGGTTCGAGCCCCGCGTCGGGCTCTGTGCTGACTGCCAGCTCAGAGCCTGGAGCCTGTTTCAGTCTGTGACTCCCTCTCTCTCTGACCCTCCCCTGCTCGCGCTGTCTCTCTCTCTCCTAGAAATAAAACATTAAAAAAAATTAAAAAAAAAAAAAAGATTGCAGGTCTAGAGTCTTAAAAATATATTAGCTAATAAACGTATGGGGGAAACTCACTTTTGGTGAAAAATATAAAACTACATGCTGACCTGACATTATACTCAAAACTAAATTCCAGATAGATTAAATGACTAAATGTGAAAAAACTTTCAGATGAAAATATGATTTAATATGTTGATGGCATATTTTGATGGAAATATTCTTAAGGGAAAGGGAAAATAATAAAGGAAAATATTGATTAGTTTGACAACTTTAAGTTCAAACTTCCCAATTACTTCTACATGACTGGGAAAATAATTTGCAGGATTACTATCCAGAATATTAAAGGAATTTTTAAAGACCAATAAGAAAAACCTAACAACCTAAAGAAAAATGGGCAAAACATATTAATAGGCCATTCACAGAAAAGGGAGTTTGGAAGGCCAACAAATATATGAAAAATGCCCAGACTTTTTAGTAATCAGAGAAATGCAAGTTAGAACATTGAGATGCTATTTCATAGCCATCAGATTGGCAAAAATACAGACTGACCATACCGAGTTTTAGGAGAATAAAGGAAATAAGAATTCCCATACTCTGCCCTTGGGAACAAACTGTAAAACATGGACTACGTCAGCAAAGGGTAGTGCTTGCCTCTGCTGAGGGATGATGGGTAATAACACGGGGGTGGGACTTACAAAAAGACTTCACTGTATTCTTTTTAAAGAATATCTGGAGGAAACAAAGCCCTATGGTACTGTTTCTGAGTAGCAAGGACACTGATAATTGTTGTTTTATTCTCTGTACTTTCTTTAAATTGAAAATATTTTCTATTTAAAAAACAGAGAAGTATAGAAAGACATGCTTATGAAATTTGCTTTTCTTAACTGAAGGCATGACCCAGTAAATGGAATTAGCCATTGGTCATCAGCCACAATTCAAATCCCCCAGGGGCCTCATTCCCATGCAAGTTGTCTTTAAGGTCCGTCACTGGAGCAGTGGGGGCGGCTTCTGATAAACACTCGTGTTGCCCTTCAAGGTTGAGAGCCTCTGAATAGGTTTGTGTAAGCTGCAGGGACACCTTCCGAATCAGTGTCCTAGGAAATCTCAGTCCTCAGGGATTCTCAAGGTTGGGCAGGGGCAGAGTGGGGAGAGAGGCGTCAGAGCCACCAGGCATTTAAAAAAGGCACATGCGAGTTGAGAGCCACTGCTCCAGGCTGAATTTCTCAATTATACTTTGATTCCATCACAGTTCATTTATGTCCATAATATTATCTTGACTCTGATCAACTTCAGAGAGTGAATTCAGTCAGTGATTAATTAATTAACTAATTAATTAATTAATTTTGATGTTTTTATTTATTTTTGAGACAGAGAGGAAGCATGAACTGGGGAGGGGCAGAGAGACGTGGGGAGACAGGAGCCGAAGTGAGCTCTGCGTCAACAGCAGAGAGCACGATGCGGGGCTCAAACTCAGGAGCTGTGGGATTATGACCTGAGCTGAAGTCAGATGCTTAGCCAGCTGAGCCACCCAGACACCCCGATAATTGTTTTCTTGAACAACTAGTTTGTGCTGGGTGCTATAGTCAATTCTGAAGGTATAAGAATGGAAAAGCAGTTGTCTTAAAGAACTTACAATCTATTTGAAAGAGAAGTTAAGGTAAAGGGTGACCTATTTCCTCCGTAGGTTAGTCAGTCAGAGTAATGTTTCAATCATGGATCCTTTGAGATTGAATATTGATCCCTTTTACAGAGGTTCTGTATTTATCCTTCAGACCATAAATAGTACGATCAACATCACAACGATGAACCTTTCAATCCTTGGTATAATCGTTGACCAGCTCAGAGAGCCTATGGAATGCCATCTATACAACTTTGAGAATTTCCCTCAGAAGGTTTGGGTTTGGCTGGAAACAAATGTCTGCAGGCTTTTGGACTCCATCAGGGCTGCTGTGTTGAGTTGAGCAGTTTGTACACTGTTCAAAAGTGTCTAGCTAACAAGGCAAACGAAGCTGAAACTCACCTAAATATTCTTCCTTCAACCCTGTATCTGTGGGGTTACTTTTCTGAGTTGTCCATAGGGGAGGCCTTTTTGTAATTTGCATGAAGGAGGCATATAGGCTTGCAGGTAGCCTTGCTGCAGAACTCAACCCACAGAACTTCTCTATATCACTGTAGAGGTACCATTTGAAATCTAGGGACTATATGTTTATCTCAAGAAAGAAATGACTCGGAAAATATATTTATGAAGCTTTTAAAATGTTAGGACCAGGCAGTCCCTGTGGAAAACAGTGTGGAGTTCCCTGAAAATAAATTAACAACAGAACTCCCCTGTGACTCAGCAATAGCACTGCTAGGAATTTACCCAAGGAGTACAGGAGTGCTGATGCACACGTACCCCAATGTTCACAGCAGCACTCTCGACAAAAGCCAAAACAGGGAAAGAGCCTAACTGTCCATCCACGGATGAATGGATCAAGAAGATGTGGTTTATCTATATGAAGGAATCCTACATGGCAATGAGGAAGAATGAAATCTGGCCACGTGTAGCAACATGGATGGACCTTGAGGGTGTTATGCTGAGCGAAATAAGTCAGGCAGAGAAGACAGATACCATGTATTTTCACTTATAGGTGGATTAGGAGAAACTTAACAGAGGACCGTGGGGGAGGAGAAGGGGAAAAATAGTCAGGGAGAGGGAAGGAGGCAAACCATAAGAGACTCTTGAATACTGAGAACAAACTGAGGGTTGATGGGGATGGGGGAGAGAGGAAGGGGGTGATGGGCATGGAGGAGGGCACTTGTGGGGATGAGCACTGGGTGTTACATGGAAACCAACTTGACAATAAACTACGAAAGGAAAAAAAGGAGACAGAGACAGAAAAATTAAAAATAAATAAAAAAATAAAGTCTTTTTTGTGGGAGCGCCTGGGTGGCTCAGTTGGTTAAGCGGCTGACTCTTGGTTTAGGCTCAGGTCATGATCTTGCAGTTCCATGAGTTTGAGCACTGCATTGGGTTCTACCTGGTGTTGTGGAGCCTGCTTAGGATTCTATCTTTCAAAACAAATAAATACACTTAAAAAAAAAAAGTTAGGACCAGAAAGGATTTTAGAAAGCATGATGTTTAAACCATAATTTTCTATCTTTACCAAATCATTTAGAAAATGATTTTGATTTTTTAGAATTTAATGGAAAGTTGGAAATTATTATGTTTACCTTCCCCACTTCGTTGATGAAGAAATCAGCATCCAGAGAGGTGAAAATACTGGGAATCAGCCTTACAGGTCTAAGTTCTAGTGCAGCGTGCCTTCAATTCCACTATATCCATTGCTACACAGCTGGTTAGCAGCTGAGTGAGTCATGGACACAAGCCACGTGGCATCAAAATTTTCTAATTCAAATGCAGGAGCCCTGGGATCTGCCATCAAAACCCAATTTCTAGTCCTACCTTCTCCACTGGATGCCTGTGGACAGTTTGGGCACATTTCAGGCCGCGTGCCTTGCCTCTGAAGCTCTGTTCAAGCAGCCATTCTCTCTTCTCTCAGATTTCTCTGTATCCTGTCCCACTTCTGAGTCTGGCAGAGGAACTGTGGCTGGTGTGACTGCACTTTCAAGTGTAATCTAACAATAAATATTGAGAAAAATCACTTTCCCTTCTGATATAATCTCTTCTCCTTGATCTAGGCCAAGGGGAGGGGGAAAGCTAAACATCTTAGTCTCACTATGCATCTGTCGTGTGTTATTTTCCTGGCACAGGCTGTGCTTACCTGTGATGGTGGCACCTCTCTGAGGACAGCTGTTCTGGGGGAAATTATATCTGGCCTTGGTATTATCATTTCCCCAGAATGTCAGAGAACTCCGGGTGCTGCCCTTCTTCCCACAGCAAGTGGGGCACAAGTAATCATCTCTCTTGGAGTTCCTCTGTGTGACGTGGACGGGACACCAGCTGGGGCACTCTGGCAGGATGCAAGTTCTAGAGGGGACTGTATGAGATGGGGGTTCTGCATTGAGCCCTGGCTTTGCCACATAGCAGGATGACGTAGGCAAGCCATTTTATCCTATGGGCACCTGCGTCTTCATGAATGAGACGGACATAATAATACCTGCTCTGTTTTCTCTTATAAGGCTCGTGAGAGGATCAAACAAGGTAAGGGACGTCAAAGTACTTGGATTGTTCATTGACTGCTCCTGCGACCCTCTTGGGGATTCTTGGGAGTGGGCCCTGGGTCTGCGAGCTGGACGAGCAGGGTGTGCATCCTCAGCTTCCACGGGGCTCTAAGTGCTATCAGTGTGGGAACGCAACTCCTGCCCATCGAGGACATGTAATGAGCATTCTTCTCTGACAACATGTTTTTGTGCTCCGGAGTCCAAACGAATGCCCTGCACAATGCTTGCTTTACTGTGCAAGCTTCCTTTAATTTTTTGGGTGTCATTCATCACATGTTGAGAGTCATGAGCATTCTTAGTGCTCATCACTACTCTTGGTATCATGGCACCTCCGTGGACATTCCTGGTTGGATAAAAGGCCCTGTGAAGAGGAGGTGGATGTAAGAAGGAGCAGATCAAAGATATTAGAGCTCAGGGATGGAAGGAAAGCATTCCTCCTCACCTTTCCTTTCTCCTTCTCTTAAGTGGTGCTCCAGACTCTTCCCAATATATTTAGCGATATATCATTCTCTGGATCTCAAGATAGCACATTCCATTTCTGGACCACAGCCACTGGGAGAAAATAAGTGAGAGTTTTAAGCTGAAATAGGCTTCCTTATATTTTCAATTCTTTGGTCTTAAATATGCCATATATTATCTCTCCACTTAAACAGACCTTTCCTACATTATGTGACCAAGACTCGCTGTCATAACATTCCCATGTTGTGTGCAGGGGTTAAACCTGTTTCAGGTTTGGTAGAAATCGTAAAGTTTATCATTTAAATTGAAGTTAGTTAACATGCAATACAGTCTTGGCTCCAGGAGTAGAACCCAGTGATTCATCTCTTACATATGACACCCAGTAGTGCTCATCGCAGCAAGGCCCTCCTGAATGCCCATCATCCATTTAAAACATTCCCCCCCTCCTCCCTCCCCTCCAGCAACTCTCAGTTTGTCTCTGTATTTAAGAGTCTCTTATGGTTTTCCTCTTTCTGTTTTTATCTTATTTTTCTTATCTTTGATGTTTGGGGAACCTCCATACTGTTCTCCAGGGTAGCTCCACTGGTTTGCATTTCCACCAATGTTGCATGAGGATTCCTTTTTCTCCACAACACTTGTATCTTGGGTTTTTTATTTTAACCATTCTGACAGCTGTGAGGTGATGTCTCGTGGTTTTGTTTGTTTTTTCCCTGATGTTTAGTGATGCTGAGCATGTTTTCGTGTGTCTGTTGGCCATCTGTATGTCTTTGGAGAAATGGCCGCTCATATCTTATCCAATTTTAAAATTGGATTTTATTTATTTATTTATTTATTTATTTATTTATTTATTTATTTGGCGTTGAGCTGTTTAAGTTCTTTCTATATTTTGGATACTGACTTTATCAGACATGTCATTTGCAAATATGTTCTCTTACTTGCTAGGTTATCTTTTAGTTTTGTCGGTTGTTTCTTTTGCTGTGCAGAAGCATTTTATTTTGATGTAGTCCCAATAGTTTTTACTTTGGTGTCCCTTGCCTCAGGAGACATATCTAGAAAAGTGCTGCCATGGTTGATGGCAGAGAAATTACTGCCTGTCCCCTTCCAGGGTCTTAATGGCTTCGGGTCTCACCTTTAGGTCTTCAATCTATTTTGAGTTTAGGGTGTAAGAAAGTGGCTCAGTTTCATTCTTTTGGACGTTGGTGTCCAGTTTCCCCAACACCGTTTGTGGAAGAGACTGTCTTTTTCCCAGTGCATATTCTTGCCTCCTTTGTGGAAGATTAATTGACCATGTGGTCAATTAAATGACCATTGTGGGTTTATTTGTAGGCTCTCCATTCTGTTCTATTGATCTCTGTGGCTGTTTTTGTGTGCTAGTAGCATATTGTTTTGATTACTACAGTTTTGTAATATAACTTGAGGTCTGAAATTGTGATGCCTCTAGCTTTGCTTTTCTTTTTCAAGTTTGCTTTGGCTATTGGGGGTATTTTCTGTTTCCACACAAATTTTCGGGTTGTTCTAGTTCTGTAAAAAATGCTTGTGGTATTTTGATAGGGATTGCATTAAATGTAGACTGCCTTGGGTAGTATTGACATTTTAACAATATTTTTTCTACTAATCCATGAGCATGGAATGGCTTTCCATTTGTTTGTGTCATTTTCAGTTTCTTTTACCAATGTTTTATAGTTTTCATAGTATAGATCTTTCAGCTCCTTGGTTAAGTTTATTCCTAGGTATTTGATTATTTTGGTGCAATTGTAAATGGGATTGTTTTCTTAATTTCTTTCTGCTGCTTCATTATTGGTGTCTAGAAATGCAACAGATGTTTGTAAAACTATAGGAATATTTTTAAATAATCCTTAAAACACTGTACAAAGGACCCATCTGTTGCACAGCTATTATGCCAGGCATCTACAGTGTAAACACTGTAAACAGTGTAAAACAATGGACAAAGTGCCTGCCCTCAGGAAGCATACCTTTGAATGGGTGTAAGTCCAAAAATCAAGTAAGTGAGCAAGACAATTCAGAATGTGATAAACACTGTGAAGAAATAAATAGGGCAACAAGATAGTCACTCTAAGTTTATGACTTTGAAATAGTAAAATACATCAGATATTTTTCCTTTATGAGTTATTCTTTGGGGATATGGTTATAATGTCCTTTCTCTATCCACAGGTAACAAAGATATTCTGTATTTCCTTCATTTGTTCGTTTGTTTCTTCCTTCCTTCCTTCCTTATTTGTTCCTCCCTCCCTCTCTTCCTTCTTTCCTTCCTTCCTTCCTTCCTTCCTTCCTTCCTTCCTTCCTTCCTTCCTTCCTTCCTTCCTTCCTTCTTTCTCTTTCTTTCTTTCTTTCTTTCTTTCTTTCTTTCTTTCTTTCTTTCTTTCTTTCTTTCTCTCTCTCTGTATTTGTTTTTAAAATCTGGGCATTTAATTTATTAGGCATCTATTTTTGTACATGGTGTAACATAGGAAACATTTTAATTTTTTTCTCTGTAAAATAAGCAAAACTTTCCAACAATCAAGATGAATAACATATCTTGTCCTCATTTGGTCATTTTATATATAAATAAATAAACATATATATTTATATATATTTTATATATATATAATGTGCATACACATAATATATTTCATAACCATAATTCTGAGCTTCTTATCATTCTTCCCTAGATTAGTACTAAAATGTATTTTATTCACACAGCTTTGTCTTATGCCTTAATATTGGACAGGACAATTTTTTCCTGTCTGTTTTTTTTTTTTTTTTTTTTGACTTGCTTCAGCTATTTCTGAATATCTTTGTATCATATAAATTTAAAAATGAGATTAGAATATTTCTTCCCAAAATCATTTGGAAATTTCTATTGAAATTACACTGAGGAAACTGACACTGAGGGAAAAATTGACATCTTTACAATGTCTGTCATCTACTTCATAAATATATATATGTCTTCTGTGTCTTTTAATAAAGTCAGTTTTTATATTAAAGCAGGATGGATATATTATGCAGCTGAATGCAAAGTTATCGTGAATTTTTAAGATAAGCCAAAGGACTTCAAGGAAATGTCCCACTTGCCATGCACGGCAAGTCTTCTCGTCAAGACTTTTTCACCACTGGGTCTCAGTCTTCTGTGTATAAAGACCTGGCTGGACAAGATGTAGGGGCACTGCCTTCACACATTCCCCTACAAGATGGCTCTCTTCTGCCTGCATGGTTAAGTTTATGGGTACCGGAGCCAGATCACTTGTGTTCAAATCTCTGATCACAATTACTAATTGTGGAACCTGGGGCATGTGTGCCAGCCTTCCTCAATTTTTAGTTTTGTTGGGAATAAAATGGAGAATCAAATAAGATATTGCATGCCAAATGCTTAGCAGAGTGCTAGATCTGGAGTAAGTGCTTATTAAGTGTTAGCTACTATGCTAAACAATTTTAAGCTACAGTCACTATAATCTAGCATGTGAGTACCCACAAAGGCAGGTACTGTCTTAAACTATTCTTTGTTCTGTTCAAAATGTATAACTATTAAAAATATCAAATGAGGGGGGGTAAATAGTCTCAGTAAATAAAGAATTGAAATAAGCTATAAAGGAATAAAGGTGAGGCAACCAGAAGCTGGTACAATGTTACATATTTAATAGAAAGGAGATAAAGAGCTTTGCAGTGGCAATTAGGAATCATTTGTTACCAAGTAGTATATTTGGAGTGACGTTAGGGATCCAGAGGCCGCGAGAGACTGAGGGTTAGTACTTGGCAAGACTTTCCACTGGTCTGGGCCTGGGGCAAGGGCCAAACGAAGCAGCAGGAAGGAAGGGCTGAGTGGTGTTGTGTTGAGAGTCAAGCTGTAGTTGGTGAGGAAACCACAGCTCTGAAGATGACATTTTCTTGAAGGAACTGGTGAAGGTAACCGCATGAACAAGTAAGTGACGGTGCTGACCCTGCGGAAGGTGACGGCCCAGGCCTGGAGCTTCTTCCTGTGAATTCTCTCCGAAGTGAACATCCCACTCCCATTAGGCCCCTTAGGAGGAATATGGCCCCCAGATATCCAACTCTTAGGAGGAGTCGGCCCTACTGCCACTGGAACTCTGCATAAATACGCTGGGTTAAATCCACCACTAATGAGGGGCGCCTGGGTGGCTCAGCTGGTTACGTATCTGAGTCTTGGTTTTGGCTCAGGTCATGATCTCACGGCTTGTGAGTTCGAGCCCCGCGTTGGGCTCGCTGCTGAGAGCTGGAGGCTGCGTGGGATTCGCTTTCTCTCTTTCTGCCCCTCTTGTGCTCTCTCACTCTCTTTTTCTCTCAAAATAAATGAATAAACATACATAGTAAATACTAATTGTAGTAGTTGAAGGAGGGCAGTGGTGGGAGGGGAGGACTCAGTCTATCCCTAGATATGAGCTTCCTTTTAATTTTGGTACCAATAGTGATTTATCTTTTTGCTAAAACATAAGGGTAAGTAATTTATGCTTAATGTTTGTTTATAAAAATCTTTTAATGAAATTGCATTTTTATTGAAAAAGCATCATTATTACAGATTCTAGAAAATACTAGGCAATAGCTTAATGGTAGATCAAGTGGCTAATATGATCAGTTCCTGGTAGAAGTAATGAGGTTGAGAGCACAGTCTGGAATATGTAACCGGTTTCTGGGGGACATACGTGCATAGATTCAAATTATTAATATGTGTACATTGTTGGAGGAAGGGTAAACAGATTTGGTTGATACCTTGAGCATAATACCAACTGTTAACCTTTCCACTAGATCCTTCCCAGGAGCATGCACACTTGATATCATTTCTCCCATCTAACAATCAAAATAAACAGAACCCCTCTCTTGATCCGGTTTTCTCCTTCACGCTACAGTCCCTCCTCTTTCCAAGCCTCCATTGTGACATCTGAGAGGTAGCTGTACTCCAACACTGTTCTTCCTAAAGGATTGCATGTACTGGCTGCATCCTGTTCTCCTCCCCGGCTCTCCTGAACTCTCCCCCGTAACATTTCTGCTCCTACTAACCCAGTGAAGCGTCTCCCAACTCAGGGCCTCTATATTTGCTGTTTCTTCTGCCTGCCTGGAATGCTCTTCCCTAAATTGCATGGGTGGCTCCCCCATTTCCTTCAGCTCTTTGCTCAAAACTTGTTTTCTTGGTGGGTCCTTTTCTAGCTGCCCTATCTAAAAATCTCAGTTGCCCCTTCCCTAACATTTCATTCTTCTCTTCCGCGCTTTTTTTTTTTTTTTCTCTTTAGCACTTACCATTTTCTGGTATGTAATATATTTTACTTGTTTAATTATGTTTATTGTCTTGCTTTCTGGCCAAAATGTTTGCTCTTTGAAGTCACAGATTTGGTTTTGTTTGCTCTTGTAGCCCCAGTTCTTAGGGGAAAAAAAGATTGACAGGTTGTAGGCCTCAATAAATATTTGTTGCATAAATGAATATAAATAAATGAATTGCAGACAAAGATAAACATTTTCTAAAACTCTATTCTACTACTGTCTTTCCAAACATCCATTTAAAAAGGATGCTTTCATCCTCTCAAGATCAATGATTCTGGACATTCTTAACCACGGAACTACTGTAATCTTTAGCCACCAGAACTTTCAAATACGAAGAAGTGACAGCATTAATGGCAGCTACAGGTATATCTTAATCAGTCATTTATTAAGTACCTCTTTAGTGCCCAGGACTGGCTATTTTTTGCATTGCCACTAGAAAGGGGATGTCTGGAGGCATTCAGCTTTATTGTTTGCCCACTGAGAGAGCCAGGGTGAATTTAGAGTCACTAAATCTTGCTGGACCTCAGTTTCCTCCCTGTGAATGGAGACAGTGGTATGCCACAGTCCTCTGAGCTGTTGAAGGATATGTGAAAGTCTAATATATGCATAATTGCACACTGCTTGATATTGCCACCAAAGAAATATAACTTCACTAGAAATAATTACAGGTATTATAAATTACAATCAATATATAAAGAAGTATTGTTGCTCTAGTATTAAAATGTTTTGACACGTATGCTTTTGCAAGTATTACAGACATGGCTGCCCATTGCTTCCCAGTGGGGGAAGGAATGGAAGTAGTACTTGTCAGGGAAGACGGGGCAAGAAGAATATAAATTTTTCCAGCTTTATTGAGATCTAATTGGCATACAGCACTGTGTAAGTTTCAGGTGTACGGATCATGGACTGACTTACATGTACTGCGAAGGGACCACCACAGCAAGTTTACTTGGCATCCATCATCTCACACAGATACAATAAAAAGAAAAAGCAAGAAGAGGGAAAAAAATGTGCGATGAGAAGAATGTCACTTTAACATTCAGGAGAAGGCTTAACAGACTCTACATAGATGAAGAGCCATTAACATCAATAATTTACTTCTTACAAAATTTTCCTGCATACAAAGCACTTTCTCATTATTCTATCTCATTCTGAAATATATGCAGTAGCCAGGGTTGATATTATCTTTTCCATTTTAGAGGTGAAGCTGAGGCTTATTTAAGTGACTTGTCTAAGGTGATACAGTGGCTTAGTGGTGGAGCTGAGACTATTTCTGGTGCTATAACCAGCTCTCTTTGGAATGTTTGATGTTTCTATACTACGAATTCTGTCAGCTGGATGAGGGCATTTCTCTTAACTGGTTTTTACTTATTGCAATGTCAGTGTCCTTGGCCAGAATTGAGACTACCTCAGCCTCCAATACACCTTCTCCTATTCCTTTGGGGAGGTCCTCCAAGGCCAGCAGTGGGATGTGGAAAACCACCGAGGAAGAGTCTTTAAGCTCCTTTTCACATCCTCGTAGGCACTCAGTGGGATGAAAAGAGTCTGTGGTTTCACGGGCGTCCGACAAAGGAACGAACCGAGAGATAGAAAATGGCGGTCCAATCAACAAGCCTTCTTCAAGGGGCTATCATGTGCCTGCCACTAAGGGAGGTACAGGAGAGACTGGATCACTGGTTTTGGTTGGATAGTTGACAACCTCATCAAAATTCTCTTACCTCTTGTCTTGATTCCATTACCACTCTGCTTAAAGACTTCAGTGGCTCGGGCCGCCTGGGTGGCTCAGTCGGTTAAGCGTCCGACTTCAGCTCAAGTCATGATCTCGTGGTTCGTGGGTTCGAGCCCTGCATCGGGCTCTGTGCTGACAACCAGCTGCGAGCCTGGAGCCTGTTTCAGATTCTGTGTCTCCCTCTCTTCCTGACCCTCCCCTGCTCATGCCGTCTCTATCTCTCTCTCAAAAATAAATAAAATATATAAAAAAAAGACTTCAGTGGCTTCCCCACACACCTTAAGGTTAACATCCACATGTCTCGGTTTAATAGGTAAAGTCCTTCATCATCTGGCTTGTTTTACCTCTGCTTTTTGTAACTCCTTCCACACCAGCTCTATCCACATCCACATCTTTGCTTTCTCCATCCTCTCTATGCCGTTGGATTTTTTCCTTTGTCCAGAAAGCTAGAGCACCCTTCCTTGCTTCTTTAACTAGAAATCCCTACTCATCCCTTGAGACTTATCTGAGTGATCAGTCCTTTGAGACGTCTTTCTTTCTGTCCCATCCCTACCCACTAGAAGAGAGGCCCCTTCTCTGTGCTCCCAGAGACCTCTTTGCTGTTTTCAATTACTGAATACTTACTCAGGGTTACAGCTCTTTTCTTGATTCACTCACTGTCCCCAGTACTATCACTGGGCTTGTAACTGCTAGATGCTCAGTAAAATGTCTTGTATGAATGAGCAAAATATGAGAGAATTGTCAAATATGGGGTAATGATTGCAAAACAATTTTAATTGTGGAGGTGCCTGGGTGGCTCAGTTGGTTAAGTGTCTGATTTTTTATTTTGGCCCAGGTTATGATCTCATGGTTTGTGAGATGAAACTCTGCGTCGGGCTCTGTCCTGATGACATGGACCCTGCTTGGCATCTCTCTCTGCCCCTCCCCCACTTGTACTCTCTTTCCAGATAGATAAATAAATAAACGTTTATTTAAAAAAACAATTGTGATTGTTGTGTGGCACCTATGACATGAGACTTGGAGCTCACATACAATTCGAGAGCAAAACCTCAGTTCTTGTACTGGTCCCATGACTCTTATAAAATACGTTCAGGGGTTCAAGGAGCATTCTAGTTAGACTCACACTGAAAAGGTTCTGAGGACCCTTCCTTATAGAGAGAAGCTAGTGCTTCTCCAGAGGTGTGAGGTAGAGACCACAGAAAGTAAGGGGATGTGGGTGTCAGAGGAAATGTGCCTTTGTCACATGTACCCCACAGAATACAGTACACAGAAAGCACATTACATTAGAATGCTGTAAACCAGAGTTGCATGGTGAAGTATCAGGAAGAGAGAATCACAGTGTAACACTTATGTGGTGGAGAATGGAACAAAAATCAGCTTTTCCGTTCACACAGTGGCTCACTCAGAGCAACGAGTCTCCAGAATAGCCCACCTTACTCAGTTGGCTCTTTCCCCAGCCTGCTGGGTATGTGGCTGCTCTGGTGGTCGCGCAACCAGGGGAAATCTGTAGCTCAGAGGAGGGCCCAAGAAACTTGGAGTCTCTCTCCCATGGAAAGTCTAATGAGTAAGAATTCAGGTTGGTGAATAGCAGAGGCTGAGAAGCTTGTGGGTGAGGAGCGGGTCAGAGTTTTCCCCTTCAGCCTTTACCTCTCCTCCACACAATGCTTTCAAAATAGAAGCCATTTCCTCTCTGCCGCACCACCTGCCCCCAGCCTCAGTTTCAAGGTGGTCTACCACAAACATTGTGTAGTGATGGTGGAGAAGCTGCCAACCTTCCTGTCAGGCACCACACCCAGCAGAGGAAGATTCAACCCATGCCAAACCCAATTAAAAAATTGCCTTTGATGTGTGGCTGGTCAACATGAAGAGGGAATGGAGCTGGTGAGAAGCTCTGGAAAGAACACATCACCTCTTGAGGTCTGAATGTAAACAGGGGAAGGGATAGTGGTGATCTGGAGATTCTGCTTGGGAGATCCTTGAGTATGGGAACTTTTTTCTGCACCTGCAGCCAGCATAACACCTAGTACCTGGTGGGGACTTAAAAAGTTGAATGAATGATCGAATAAAGAAAAGAGGAAATACAGGATTATTCTCCAGAGGGTAACTGGGTGCTTTCCACCTAGGGGTAAACTGAGTAGAAATAAAATTTTGTCTCTTTTTTTTCTATAGGGAGGTAAAAACAAACAAACAAACAAAATAAGGCAAAAGCAATAACAAAAATCCAGGAGTGCTCAGCTGTTTCCCTTAAATAACAACAGAGAGTTTGCACCATGGAAATCATATAATTGTAGACACCATTTCCCATTACGCAGAGGAGATATTTTAAGTCATGATTAAGACCTAACTGGGATAGGGGACAGTGTCTTTAAGGGTCAGAGTCTAGGTATTGAATAATAGTCTCGGTTGTTATCATGGGTAAGGAGACTGGACAGAGAGTTGGAATAGACCATCCCAAACATTACTTGACTGAAAGGAATAGTGTTCTAGGCAGAGGGAAGAGCATGCAAGAAGGCACTAAGGGATGAGAGAACAATGTCTAACAAGTGACTTAATAAATGAGAAAGGAACAATAAGATTTAGACAATGACACTAGAAGTTCTAAGCAAAAGGAGAAATGTAATAATTAAGTCTATTCTTATGAACCAGAAACCATGGAATCATGGATCAACTTTTAAGAAGTGTCTAAAAATCAGAACTTTCGTTTAAGTATATAGCTTTTGAAGCCACCTCCACTTCTTGTCTCTGGACCCTTCCCCTCCTCCCACCTTAAATAAAATTTCAAAAATTTCAAAAAATTTGCATTCTTTGATTCTTTCTGGAATAAACAAATCTTCAGATTGCCTCAGTCTTACAGAGAGAAGAAAAGGAGGAATTTGCTTTATGCCTCTGTTACTTACTGATCTATATGTTTCAGTTTGAGTTTCAGAATGTTCCTTGTTGGCCTTCTTTTTATAAAAAAAATTGATTAAATAATTACTTCTTTTGATATGGTCTTTGATACATTAGTTATTTTGGACACCACTCATTTGTCTGCTTGGTTTCCCTTCCTGTTTCCTGAAATCTGCCCCCATCACCATCCCATACATGAAAGAAACTATGTTCTTATAATAGAGTCTTCATCCCCCTGGCAATAGGTGACTGATCCAGGAGTGAGCATTTGACGCAAAGCCTGGACAGAAACTTGGGATTGGGTGTAAGTGATTTCAGGTTTCGTCTGGAGGGGACTACAAACAGAAAATAGAAGCCAATCTTCAGCAAATGGTTCTAGGAAAACTGGACAGCGTCATGGAGAAGAACAAGGCTGGACCATTTTCTTACACCATACACAAAAATAAATTCAAAATGAATGAAAAACCTAAATGTGAGACAGGAAGCCATCAAAATCCTACAGGAGAAAACAGGCAGCAACCTCTTTGACCTCGGCCACAGCAGCTCCTTACTTAACGTGTCTCGGGAGGCAAGGGGAATAGAAGCTAAGATGAATTATTGGCACCTCTTCAAGATAGAAAACTTCTGCTTAGTGAAGGAAACAACCAAGAAAACTAAAAGGCAACTGAGAGAATTGGAGAAGATTTTTGCAACTGACATATTGAATACAGTATCCAAAATCTATAAGGAACTTATGAAATTCAAAACCCAAAAAAAGAAATGGGCAAAAAACATGAATAGACACTTCTCCAAAGCATCCAGATGGCTAACAGACACATGAAAAGATGCTTAACATCACTCATAAGGGAAATACAACTCAAAACCACAATGAGATACCACCTCATACATGTCAGAATGGCTGAAATGAACAACTCAGGGAATAACATATGTTGGTGAGGATGTGGATAAAGGGGAACACTTTTGCAGTGCTGGTGGGAATGCAAAGTGGTGAAGCCACTATGGAAAACAGTATGGAGGTTCCTCAAAAAATTAAAAATAGAGCTGCCCTACAACCCAGCAATTGCAGTACTAAGTATTTATTCAAAGGATAGCAAAATGCTGATTTGAAGGGGCCCATGGACCCCAATGTTTACAACAGTGCTATCAACAACAGGCAAAGTATGGAAATAGCCCCACTGTTCATCCACTGATGAATGGATAAAGAAGAAGATGTGACACACACACACACACACACACACACACACACACACACACACACAATGGAATACTATTTGACAGTCAAAAAGGATGAAATCTTGCCTTTTGCAACAATGTGGATGGAACTAGAGGGTATTATACTAAGCAAAATAAGTTAGTCAGAGAAAGACAGAAATCATGATTTCACACATATGTGGAATTTGAGAAACACAACAGAAAAACAAGATAAAAACACAGAGAGAGGCAAACCATAAGAGTCTCTTAAATACAGAGAACAAACTGGGTTTGTTACTGAGGGTTACTGGTGGGGTGTTGGGTGGGGGGTGGGCTAAATGGGTGATGGGCATGAAGGAGGGCACTTGTTGGGATGAGCACTGGATGTTATATGTAAGTGATGAATCACTAAATTTTATTCTTGAAATAATTATTACACTGTATGTTAACTAACTTGGATTTAAATAAAAATAATAATAAATGAATGAATAGATAAATGAGTAAAAATAAGTAAAAACCTTTAAAAAGAAAAGAAAAAGAGGGGCGCCTGGGTGGCTTAGTCGGTTAAGCGTCCGACTTTCACTTAGGTCATGATCTCACGGTTTGTGGGTTCGAGCCCCGCATCGGGCTCTGTGCTGACTGCCAGCTCAGAGCCTGGAGCCTGTTTCTGTGACTCCCTCTCTCTCTGACCTTCCCCTGCTCACGCTGTCTCTCTCTCTCTCTCCTAGAAATAAATAAAAATATTAAAAAAAAAAAAAGAAGAAAAAGAGCCCCATGGTCTCAGAGTTGCATGTAGGGCTGCCAGATGTAACAAATAAAAATAAAAGATGCCCAGTTAAATTTGAATTTCAGATAAACAACCCATGATTTTTAGCATAAGTATGTTCCAGGCAATATTTAGAATATACTTACACTAAAAAATATTTGCTGTTTATTTAAAATTCAAATGTAACTGGGAATCCTGAATTTCATGTGGCACCCTGGTTTCAGGAGACCTCAGAAGAATTCAGTGCAATCTTGATACAGAAACATGCTCTGCAGATCTGGTTCCTGGCCCACATTTCACTCAGCCTCCCTATCTTCAAAGAGCAACAAATCATGTAAGAACAGAGTGTGCCCGGTCAGTGTTTTGGGTTCACATGAAAAATCTGAAAAACAAAAAAATGAAAAGGAAGGCTAAGTATCTAGGTAAATCAGAAAAAAACTCCCATTGAGATATGTGTTCAGCAAAAGCAAGTATTTTCTTCTTTCATTACTGAATTAAATAGGTAATTATCCTCACATAACATGACTCTAAAATATCCCATTAGGAATCTTCACTGTCAAGTACATAAGAGTTTGCATAATGCTAACACTATATTAATAACACTCACTAATATATATTGAGTGCTTAATACATGACAGGAACAATTCTAAGTACTTTGCATGTGCTAACTTATTTAGTTCTTGCAACAGCTCCATATGGTAATTAATATCAGCACTTCTTGTTTTATATAGAGGAAAACTGATGCACAGAAAGGCTAAGTGCACTAAGTAACTGACTGAAGTTCACAGTTACTAAGTGATCAAAACGGCTATGAATACTGAAGTCCAGTTGGCTTTTAACCACTACAATCAATTACTGCTTAGAGGTAGATATTCCAGAGATAAATGAAATTATGTTACATTAAAAGTAGTGTAAACTGGGTATTCTGAGATTCGAAGCTATATATTTGGCTTTGTAACTTCAATAAGACTTCCTGACTTATTAATGAAGTGACCATTTTATGGCACCTCCAGTCAGCTTCTACATAACACCTCTAAAGTGAGAAACTCCAAAGTAGACAAGTGGGTTTGCTAGATAATTCTTCTCTGGTAGTTTCCTTCGACTTATCCTGGATTGATCCTGTGGAACCTACTAAGTTACGAGTAATCCTTCCCCAGTAGGTAAGATCCGTGTGCCTTCCTGAGGTTCTTCAGGCTTCGTCCCGAGCACTCTCAGCTTTTTCAACCATTCCTGTTGATCTTTGAAGAATAATTAGTTCGCACTTGAGTTCTGTGATTGTGTATGTATAACCATGTACAACCACAGGACTAAATAACTTCTCAGGCATAAGCCTGTCTGTAGAAATTTTCTTATCATAAGACTCTAGCGTATATTCAAATGAAAATTTTTGGTCACAAGACCTATAAGAATATTAGTTTTCATTGAACTTTGGAATGGAAATTCTATCCTTTAACTTTTCATGGTGATTCTATGTGCACTGCCCTTGCTGTACCAATTTTTGTCACTGAAGAGTAAAAAATAGGAAAATATTTTGTATTAATCAATCAATCAAATAATTAATTTAGAGAAAGAGAGAGAGAGAGAGAATGTATGTGCTCAGGGGAGGGACAGAGAGAGAAAGAATCCCAAGCAGGCTCTGTGCTGTCAGCACAGAGCCCAACATAGGGCTGTAACTCACCCACCGTGAGATCATAACCTGAGCCGAAATCAAGAATTGGATGCTTAAGTGACTGAGCCACTAAGTAGCCCCAGGAAATATTTTCTTTTGGTTTAAGTCTTCTACTTTTTTCTGAGGATTTATGTGTAAATAGTGAAAGTATTTATAGTGAAAGCCAAATGAGATTGCATCCTCCAATTCTTCCCCCTTCATCCTTCTAATGTTTATTTTATTTTTGAGAGAGAGAGAGAGAGAGAGAGAGAGAGAGAGAGGCAGAATCCAAAGCAGACTCCAGGCTCTGAGTAGTCAGCACAGAGACCAACGTGGGGCTCAAACTCACAAACTGGGAGATCATGACCTGAGCTGAACTTGGATGCTTAATTGACTGAGCCACCCAGGCGTCTTCCCACCCCTAGCCTTTGTTCTTCTATAAAGCAAAACATTTCACCAAACAAGTTGCTTTAACTTCTACCTACGTAGCCTAACACCAGCATTATGGAAATGTGGAGGGAGATGATAAATCAAGAAAAGTAGTCTGGGTTACCAGACAGCAAGCAGTGACTGGAGAAAGTTTGCTTCATGTGACTAAGTTTAGCCTCTGGGGAATATCTCATGGTGGTCAGGGTCTAGGGAGGAATGGTTTTGAAAGTATTCATCACCACTGGTGACGAAATTTCACTGCAGCTTTGGTTACTTTCAATAAACCACACAGACTCACTGTGGATTAGACTGGGGGCGGGGAGGGGGGAGTGAGGGAGGAAACCGGTAACGGCTGTGGGGAGCTGTGCCCCCGGCTGCTGCTGTCTTCGGCCAGGAAGCAGCCTTCAGCGGCGGTCTTCTTGTCCCTAGAGCCATTCCTCCTGTGGTTCTGTGCTACTTTATAAAACACAATCCCAGATTTCGTTTGACTCCTTTTCATTGAGGTGGATTCTGGGAGTAGAATGATTCTCCTGCACAGATGTGGGTGAAAACAAGAAACAAATGGGTACCACTGACTTAACCCAGGAGCTGCACTTCTTGGAATTTGTCTAAAGAAATGGTTGGACAACTGAACAAGGATATATGGGAAAAGATGTCTCCTGAAGTCTTGGTAATAACCCCCCCTCTCCCATTAAAATGTTCTAAATGTCTATCACTGTGAGAGTAGTTAAATACATTTCGTTACATGCATTTAAGAGATCCTCCACGGCCATTAAAATTGATAAGAGTTCTATATTTGTGGACCTGAAACATGTCATGAATATTTTAGGCAAAAAGTAAAGAGGCTAAAGGCCAGTATACAGAGTATATTTTCTTTTCTTTTTTTTTTTTTTTAAATATTTTTATTTATTTCTAGGAGAGAGAGAGGGAGACAGCGTGAGCAGGGGAGGGTCAGAGAGAGAGGGAGACACAGACTCTGAAATAGGCTCCAGGCTCTGAGCTGTCAGCACAGAGCCCGACACGGGGCTCGAACCCAGAGCCGTGAGATCATGACCCAAGCGAAAGTCGGACGCTTAACCGACTAAGCCACCCAGGCGCCCCTACAGAGTATATTTTCATTTTTGTCATTATCTCTCTGTACCTATGTGCCTAGCAAATACTCTGGGAAGACTGGCACAGAAATACTGGGAATGGTTGTCTCTGGATAGTAGTATTTTAGATGATTTTCACTTTTCTGTTTTCCAAACAATTTTCTAGAATTAATATTCATCACACTGTTCATATAACAAATAAACAGAAATAAATAGTCCATATAACTTTATCTTTGTTTCTGTAAATACCATTTCTACAGTGCAGCTATCCCTAACTACTCGAATAGATATAGAATTTTTTTCCAACAGTATCTAGTCTAATGTAACTTTAATAAATCCATCTTAATGGGAAAGGTTATAGCTACTCTGATGAATTTTATGTTCCTTTGTCAAAGATCAGTTGATTGTATTTGGGTGGATCTATATCTGGGCACTCTACTTTGCTCCACTGATATGATTATCTATTCTTTTACTAATGCCACATTATCTTGATTACTGTAGTCATGGAATTTTTAGAAGTTGCTATGGTAGGTGTCCTAGAGAGTGTGACCCATGCATTATCCAAGATTCAGATTTGTGCTTCTGACAAGCGCTGTGAGGACCCACCTGTGGACAGTCTCACAGTGTAATTTGGGAATTATTCCTGACTAAAACATGTTCTGTTGTTTGCAACTAAGAACTCACAGGGAAAGAATGATCTCTGTAGACAGCCAGTGTATGCTTTTGATGGGAAGCTGCCAAATGTAGTTAGTTCTTTATTAGTCTTCTTGTAAGTTACTACGTAATGGAAGAAAGAAATAAACGGACCTGTGTCGAAGTCTAGGCTAACTTTGTAGTGCTAGAAATCGCCGAACTTTGCTGAATCTCTGTTTATTCTTTTGAAAATGGGGATAATTTCTGTCTCATAAGGCTATTTTGGAGAAGTGTTAGTAACCAAGAGCATTTAGCAGATTAGCAGCAAGCCTTTAATGAATGCTATTTATATATACTATCTGTCAAACATGGGGTGATCTTCTTACTCCTAAGTACTTAAAAGATAAGCTAAGGCTCATTATTTGTTGGATGTACCAGCCTAGAAAGAATGATAACAACAGAGACAATAATTAAACATTTTAAGGATATTTAAGGACTTTCAGTATGAGAAAGCCAAATTTTATTTTTTAGTAGTAGAAGCTCTATGATTTAAAAATAGTAATTAAATATTAGTACAATATCCAAACAAAAGAAAGAATCAGTATATCTTAGGACCAAGGTGGAACCATATAAGTTGCATGTTGACACTAAAATATCATTAGAAGTCTCTATATATGTTCTAGTTGGTTAGGCATAGGCTAGCTGTAAAAGTGGGATTTCTAGAAACACTTGTTCCATATAAAGTAGCACCTCCACCCTATTCTCAAAATCTCTTGTCACCTGCTTTAACTCATTGCTCTTAACATCATCACTTGACACATTTTTATATATTCTGTGTGTTGTTATTTTCTCTCTACTAGAATATAATGCTCTTATGAGCTGAGACTCTATTTCACTATTGAATCCTAGCACCTCAATAAGTATTTATTAACTGAATACATAAATAGAAACCAACTTTTTGTCATTTGATTCTTTCTTCTAAGAACTAAAAACAGAAGCTCTGTTCCATTTAACTCTGATCTAGCTACTTGACACTGACATTGTCCTAGAATGACCAAGAATATAAAGGGGAAAAGGCCAATGGATATGGAGACTAGAATAGGCCTTAAAATATAAACAACCAATCCACCATCTTTTTACAAATGGGGGAAAAAATTTACAATGATGGGCCTTCTCACCCCCACCCCCTACTGATCTCTTCCAAATCTGAACTTGTAGACATAGTTTGGTTGACTCACTTTATGCCAGTGATGGGTTGGAAACGGAAATCTGGATTCTCCCTTGAGGAAAAAGTACTGTGATATGAGAACTTCTATAGACACAGGAGGCCGTACTGCCACTATTGTGACAAGTGTCCATGACAGACACCAATGTGTAAAGGGGGGGAAATCCACCTTAATATTTTTAACTACTAACTCCATTATAGGCATAACACCTGAATAGCTAATTCACTCTCTTTTCCCCACTGAAAGGGAAAAAAAAGTTTTCTCCATTTTGATATTTGCTTCCTTGAATTTCTGTATGTACACTTTTTGGGATGAGGAGGCTCCTGTTAGAAATGCCTGAAGTACACCTGTAACTTTTAAACTGCTCTCAATACATTCACTTCTAGGAACTGTTTGTTAATAGGATTAACATTTCCTCATGCTAACATTTTAAGCACAAAATAAGCAAAGTTTACATATTTATGCAATTCCTTCCATGCCAGTTATGTAAATGTAATTACCGCTAGCAAATTTGTTTTGGCTGAGAAAACTGCAGATACTGGAAAAATATCTAAAGGTATTTATTTATTTTTTTAATGTTAGGATTATCAACTGCTGCTATCAGTGGGATAATGATTCCATCTTTGGTTTTGACAGTAAACCCAGAAATTCATGAACTTAGCTATTCCAATAGGAAATAAAAATACAAGGATTTAAAAAAATCTTCCAGCAGGAAGAATATAAGACATGAAGAAAGGAAGAAAGAACAAAGTTATAAAGAAGGCAGGTTCTAGGAGAACAGAGGTGTGGTGACTCTCATTACTGTAGACTATTGGTTGAGACCCAAACTGTCATAGAAAGAAGGGAAAGGTAAGTTGTAAACTCAGCTTAAACAGCAAAGGACAATATTAAGCTTTTACAGGTATTATAGGGAAGTTTGCATTAATGCAGTTTTACATTTAGGCTCATAATCAAAGATATTAAGATACCATAAATAAGGAAATGTGCAATGAAAATGAAGATCACTCTTAAAAGGAAGATGCTGACCAACACTTTGAATTTGTTAAAAGCCACTCAAGTCATGTCACTTACAAAGCATCAGGGGTAGATGTGCCCTAATCATGTGGATTTTCCATGTTGTATTGTAGTTTTCAATCTTTGCTCTGACTTCCACTAAGGATGTGACAGAGTAGGCCTTGGTTGCATCACTGTAATTTGTTTCCACGTTTGTAAAAGATGGTGGATCAGCAAGATTATTATTATTATTAATTATTAAAGCAAGCTTCACACCCAATGTAGAGTCCAATGCTGGGCTTGAGCTCACAAACCTGAGATCAAGACTTGAGCTGAGATCAAGAGTCAGATGCTTAACTGACTGAGACACACAGGTGGCCTTGTTTAGATTATTTTTAAAGTCTGTTCTAGTCTCCAGATATGTTGGCCTTTCGCCCCTTTTGCTTTGTCATACTAGGGCAATATCGGTGTCAAGCAGCTAGATCTGAGGTAAATGGAACAGGGCTTCTGTTTTCAATTCTTAGAAGGAAGAACCAAATGGCAAGAAAGTTTGTTTGTATTTATATATTCAATTAAAAAACATTACTGAGTTCCTACATTATAGGTGCTGAGGCTTCAATAGTGAAACAGAGTCTCAGCTCTTATGGGTATTATATTCTAGTAGAGAGAGAAGAGCAGTGCACAGAATATATGCAAGTGTGTCAGGTGGTGATGATAAAACCCATGCATTAAAGCAGGTGACATGAGATTCTGGGAATGGCGTAGGGGTGCTACCTTATGTGGAGAGATCAGGGTAGGCCTCTGATGAGACAGCATTTGATCAATTTGATTCTCCAGTCAACTCTGGGGACCCATCTGGATCCATTCCAGTATTGTATCTTCCAAGGTAATGCAAGCAAATCTCAGAATCCACCTAGGTTCTGCATGATATACTAATACTATATAGAGTGATTGAGCCTCTGTCATCAAGGAGTCAATTTTTTTTCACTCTGTTCTATCAAAAACAAAATTGAAAAAAATTTCAATAAAGATTGAAATAAAAAATCATTTTTGTTAATTAAACAATTAGATAATCCAGAACACTCATTATTCCACCATAAAGAGGTCTTGTACTGGTGACTGATCCTTTGGGATCAGATGAAAATGTCTTCCAGCTTGAGGCTAAAGGTGTCTAGTGACACGCACACATATTCCTTTTGATATTTCAGACATGGGGAGGAGATCAGGGATGGGGAAGCAGAGAATTTGGCGGACTTCAAAAAATCAGTCATTATTATTCATAAAAATAAAGTCATAACCTCTGATGAAAACCACACATTTCTTCTTTGTCACCAGCTTCTCTGGAAGACTTGGCTCCAGTTTCAGAGTCTTTGTGATGATTTCAGTGTCTGTCTCTTGATTATAATTGCTGCCATTTATAGAGTCCCTTTTATGATCCAGACATGTTGCATGTTCTGTTTCTGATTCTGATGCCTGTGAAGCGGGGAGGGTGTTGATTCTCCTTTGTGAAAAACGTCTTGTAGTGGCTGAGCTGGGATAAGGATAAACCCGCTGACCTGGTTTGAGAGCTCATGGCTCCCAGTGCAGTGGCTTCTCAAGGACGTGCTCCTTCAGATGCTGGCCACTGAGGTTGGGCCTCAGGGCCTGGACAGTGCGTGTTTCTTTCCAGGCCAACTGAGTCTGATTAACATCCAATTTAGGAAATCCATAAATACATTCAATTCTGCACCACAGAGAAATTTATGTTTATGGTAGATTTTGTGACCAAAATGACAGTCTTCTGAAAAACCAAACCCAAAACCAAAAACCTACTCCTTTGCTTATTGATTTTAATTTCCTAGCAAAGTGATTAACTTGACATCATAGAGACTAGGTACCTTTCTTCTTTCCAGCCTTGGTTACTTTGACTCTATGGCTTGTCCTGGTGAGATTCCCCACTGACCTGTGAACAATGAAGAATGTAATGGAGACTATTTTTAAGCGGCTTCTGGGTGGTGGTCAATGTGCAACATTCCCTCGTCACCTTGAGCCTGTGGATTCTTGGCCCTGAGTAATATATGCCTATGCAGTGCAGAATAGTGGTTTTTTTTTTTTTTTTTAAACCTGTTGACTACCACAACCTGTTTAGAAATTTCTTTGAGATTTTTGGCGTACCTTCTATCAAGAAACAAAGGTGAATATGAACCCAGTGAATGAGAATATGCCTGCCTGTTAATTGCACATATTTTCACTAACAAAGAATAAATAGAATACCTATAAATGATACAGGAGCTTGAAATGTCAGAAGCTAGGTCTTACTGGACTTCCTCCTTACACTGCCAGCCTGACCTGAGCTTGGTAACTTCCTGAGGGAGTTCTCATAAATGTTTGATATACTTATTTAGACGCCCCCAGGCCCCCCACTTGTTTTATATAGTTGAATTCTATTGAACATAACTGGTTTTAATAATGCATACAAGGGGCGCCTGGGTGGCTTAGTCGGTTGGGCGTCCGACTTTTGCTCAGGTCATGATCTCGCGGTTCGTGGGTTCGAGCCCCGCGTCGGGCTCTGTCCTGACTGTGGGCCTGGAGCCTGTTTCAGTCTGTGACTCCCTCTCTCTCTGGCCCTCCCCTGCTCATGCTGTCTCTCTATCTCCCTCCTAGAAATAAATAAAACATTAAAAAAAAATAATGCATACAAGCCAGGGATGCAAACTTTTTCTATAAAGAGTCAGGCAACAAATATCTTAGGCTTTGAAGACCATGCAACTCAGCAACTTTGCTGTCATAGTGTGCAAACAGCCATCAATGATACACAAACAATTGAGCATTGATGTGTTCCAATAAAACTTTATTTACAAAACATGACCTAAGTGTGTTGTGCTGATGTGGACCTATGCTATTGAAACAAATTTATTATTATTATTATTATTTTTAATGTTTTATTTATTTCTGAGAGAGAGAGAGAGAGAGAGAGACAGCATGAGCAGGGGAGGGTCAGAGAGAGAGGGAGACACAGAGTCTGAAACAGGCTCCAGACTCTGAGCTGGCAGTCAACACAGAGCTCAACACGGGGCTCGAACCCATGAACCAAGAGATCATGACTTGAGCTGAAGTCGGACGCTTAACTTACTGAGCCACCCAGGTGCCCTGAAACAAACTTATTAATAATACCTATCAGTTATAGATAATATCTGTCTAGCATAGTTCATTAGAATTCACTAATTAAAAAATACCCCAGTACGGGGGTTTGATCATCTCCCATAATTTTATGAGTTTGACTATCATTACTCAAAGTCCATGGCAGGAAATAGTTATTTTTTCTTTGTAATTCTCATGTTTTGGAGGGGAAAAATTATCCTTGCACAGTATCTTATGTAAAAATTAAAAGAAATAACCAATCAAGTAAAAGTTAAGCCATTATTTATTAGTGATTTCTGGAACTAAGTGGCATCAGTCATTGTATTAAGTGGTTACTGAATAAGACATTTTTTTCTGAACCGTGAAAAAAAGAAGACTTACAATTTTATTGGAAAATAAGCAGAAGAAGAGTAGTAATCAGGGAGTAAATTACCACAGACACAAGATTTGCCCCCAGGCTGGAGAATTCAACTAAAATATGTACAATCCAATTGGATTTCCTCCTCCCGGCACCAAGTTCTCTGTCACCACCTCTGTTGAATTCACCATCAAACTCTCTCCAACTCCTCTTGCTCCAGGACAGGCTCTAGCTTGGACGCTGCTATGTTTAACACCTACCCTATCATACCTACACTATCAGTACCACCCTCCCTAGACAGAATCCATGCTCCAGATCGGCTTCTTTCTCTTTCTTTCTTTCTTTTCTTTCTTTCTTTCTTTCTTTCTTTCTTTCTTTCTTTCTTTCTTTCTTTCTTTCTTTCTTTCTTTCCTTCCTTCCTTCCTTCCTTCCTTCCTTCTTCCTTCCTTCCTTCCTTCCTTCCTTCCTTCCTTCCTTCCTTCCTTCCTTTTCTTTCTCTCTCCTTCTTTCTTTCTTTTTTCTTTCTTTTTCTTCTTTCCTCCTTCCTTCCTTCCTTTCCTTCCTTCCTTCCTTCCTTCCTTCCTTCCTTCCTTCCTTCCTTCCTTCCTTTCTTTCCTTCTTTCTTTCTTCTTTCTTTCTTTCTTTCTTTCTTTCTTCTTCTTCTTTCCTCCTTTCTTTCTTTCTTTCATTCATTCTTTCTTTTCTTTCTTTCCTTCCTTCCTTCCTTCCTTTCTTTCTTTCTTTCTTTCCTCTCTCCTTTCTTTCTCTTTCTTTCTTTTCCTTTTTTCCTTTCCTTTCCTTTCCTTTCTTTCCTTCCTTCCTTCCTTCTTTCCTTCCTTCCTTCCTTCCTTCCTTCCTTCCTTCCTTCCTTCCTTTCTTTTTTAAGATTTTGTTTTAAAAGTAATCTCTACACCCAATGTGGGGCTCAAATTCATGAGCCTGAGATCAAGAGTTGCATGCTCCACCAACTGAGCCAGGAGGCACCTCTAGATTGGTCTTCCTGAAATGCGTCTGCGGTAGGTTAAGTCTTTCATGGAAAAGGGTTCTGTAACTTAAAAGTGTTTAGGAAATGCTGGGAGAGTCAATTTTTACCACAGGATTTCTCAGAGTCTTTAACATGGTGATATGCACTGTGATTTCATAATGCACAAAATTTCCCAAGCTTGTTAGAAATGGACTTCCCTCTTCTTTTTTCACAGAATAGTTTACAGAATGTGTTTGGTATGAATTATTTTGAGAAATCCTTATGAATCTACCTGTGTTGTTGTTTTTCAGAAATTAGCTTCTTTGTGTACTCCCTTAGGGACCCCTTCTGCTTCACAGGGTGACAGCCCATCATGGAATGTATTAACCATAGTCCAAAGTTAATACCTGAGAGTGAGGCTATATGCCCTATTCACCCCAGGATTATTTGTGTAAACATAGGAGCACTGAATCACTGAAAGGCCTAAATGGTTTGCTGATAAGTCAAAGCTAGTTGTAGAACCTTTCCTGATATTCATGTCATAGAGTTTATTTTACTACCTCTTTAGTTGTGTTTTTTTGTGATATGTCACTTATTTAATAAGTAAGGAACACATAGAAGTGGTAAGTAGTGTTGTCTTCATTATTGTTTTGATGAAGAGTACCCCCCTCCCCCAAATATCAGAACTATAAGATACATTCCTATCATAGAAACTCCTGGTCTGGATCTTAGACAAGAAAAGAAAACTAAAATGTTTTATCTGTGTTTTTAAGCTGAGGTTTTCTGTAAGAAAACATATTCTTGAGATTTGCAGGAAGTATTTGTAGTTCCTGTTGGCAATTAGAATTGCATAAATGTGTATATAGCCAGGATCCTTACTTTTTATCCATTGCTAGCATTGCAATAGTCAGGAAATTTTGTAGAAAAATAGTTGTAATAAACATGATAAAGCACTCTCACCAATAAAAAAGAATGATACAAACATTCCAGTGGAAATGGGCCAAAATTTGAAAAGATAATTCATAAAAGATTATCAACCTCACTTGTAGTCAAAGCAATTAAAACTGAGCAACAATAAGATATAATCTATCCTTTCACCTATGAGTTTGCGATGGCTAAAGTGATAGATAAAACCCGGTGTTGGTAGATCTGGGACAACAGGTACTTTCATGCCTTATTGATGGGAGTGTAAGTCAGCTCCTATTTTTGACTTTAAGCTGCAGTTTCATACATTATACATAAATGCTCATGAATTGGTTTTTCACGTAATAAATTTGGCTTTGTAGACCAGTGGACAAGCAACGACCATTGAGAATTATCTTATGTGGCACTAATTTGCCAGCCAACTTCAGTTTTACATATCCAACTTTTGCACATCTTCTTAGAAAGCAATATGTATTAAAGTAAGACACTATCTTGTGCAAATTTCCTGGGTAACTTGTGACAAAGAGATACACAGAAAAGTGTAAGAAGTTCAAAGACATGTATATTCTCCTTGCTGTGTGCTCGAGGGTTAAAAAAAGAAATAAGCCAGGGACTAGTAGTTGGGGGTGGGGGAGGAGTGCACCAGAATATATCTGACAAGGCACTGGTTTTGTGGGTTTGAGCCCTGCATTGGGCTCTGTGCTGACAGCTCAGTCTGGAGCCTGCTTTGGATTCTGTGTCTTCCTCTCTCTCTGCCCTTTCCCTGCTTGCAATCTGTCTCTCCCTTTCTCAAAAATAAATAAACATTAAATAATAACTAAAAAAAAATTGGCTTTGGAATCTGGCAGACCTGAGTTTGAATCTTTGTTATCACTCAGCTGTGTAATTGTGAGTGAATTCCTTAACCTCTCCTAGCCTCAATTTTTCTCATCTATAATATGTAAATAATAACTCTACTCAATATATTATATTGCTACTGGGATAGAAGATCTTAGCACAGAGCCTCACTCATTGTAAGTGTACAATGAATCTTCAGCCACTGAATGCTGAAGAAAGGTAATGAAAGGATATAATATGCACAGGTATGTTTACCTAGACAGATGTCTGGGGGACAGTCCATCAACAGTGACTAAATTGCTATCTCTGGGTAGTGGGATTTGGGTAAAGTTTTCTTTTTTTACTTTTCTGCAGTGTCTGATTTTTTTTTTACAACAATTATACTGTTTTTTTTAATCAGAAAAAATATAAAAAAGCTATTTTAATTTAGGGAAAGAAGCTAAGTACAATTTAAGAGATGTTATACTGGGAACATATTTTTTTTTTTTTTTTACAAATAGTTTATTGTCAAATTAGTTTCCACATAACACCCAGTGCTCATCCCCACAAGTGCCCTCCTCCATGCCCCCCTCCTCCCCCCCACATCCACCAGTCCTCAGTTTTTGTCAGCATTCAAGAGTCTCTCATGGTTTGCCTCTCTCCCTTTCCCCCACCATTTCCGCTCTCCTTCTCCCCCTCGGTCCTCTGTTAAGTTCCTCCTAATCCTCCTATACGTGCACACATATGATATTTGTCCTTCTCTGCCTGACTTATTTCGCTCAGCATAACACCCTCAAGGTCCATCCATGTTGCTACACAGGCCAGATTTCATTGTTTCTCATTGCCATGTAGTATTCCATGGTATAGATAAACCACATCTTCTTGATCCATTCATCTGTTGATGGACACTTAGGCTCTTTCCAGGTTTTAGCTATTGTGGAGAGTGCTGCTGTGAACATTGGGGTACATGTGCTCCTATGCATCAGCATTTCTGTATCCCTTGGGTAAATTCCTAGCAGTGCTAGTGCTGGGTCATAGGGGAGTTCTATTGATAGTTTCCTGAGGAACCTCCACACTGTTTTCCAGAGGGGCTGTACCAGTTTACATTCCCACCAACAGTGTAGGAGGGTGCCCGTTTCTCCACATCCTCGCCAGCATCTAGAGTTCTCTGACTGGCTCATTTTAGCCACTCTGACTGGCGTGAGGTGGTATCTCAGTGCGGTTTTGATTTGTATTTCCCTGATGAGGAGCGATGCTGAGCATCGTTTCATGTGTCTGTTGGCCATCTGGATGTCCTCTTTGGAGAAGTGTCTGTTCATATCTTCTGCCCATTTCTTCACTGGGTTGTTTGTTTTTCGGGCGTGTAGTTTGGTGAGTTCCTTGTAGATTCTGGATATAACCCTTTATCTGATATGTCATTTGCAACTATCTTTTCCCATTCCGTTGGTTGCCTATTAATTTTCTGGGTTGTTTCCTTGGCTGTGCAGAAGCTTTTAATCTTGATGAGGTCCCAACAGTTTATTTTTGCTCTTGATTCCCTTGCTTTTGGGGATGTGTCAAGTAAGAAGTTGCTGCGGTGGAGGTCAAGGAGGTTGTTTCCGCTTTCTCCTCTAGGGTGTTGATAGTTTCCTGTCTCACGTTCAGGTCCTTTATCCATTTTGAGTTTATTTTTGTGCATGGTGTGAGAAAATGATCATTCTTCTGCATGTTGCTGTCCAGTTCTTACTGGGAACATATTTTAAATAAAATAATAGTCACAGTAATCTTTCTTTTATATCTTTTAAAAAAAGGGAAGCTTGTGCACAACTGCATTAATCGTAGCTGATTGGCTGTGGCTGGGCACGCTAGGCTTGAACTGCTCTTCTTTCCAGGCACAGATCTAGATTACGTTTCCCAGATGCAACCTCCTCCTCCCACTCTCTCCTTGTCTCTAGACGGGACCAGATAACTAGTTCTTACTGGTGAGACATGACCAAAGAATAAAGGTCGCTTCCAGATCAAAGTAGTAAAGAATAAGCATGGCTTTTCCCTGGTCTTTTCTTCCATATGTGGCAGCTGGAAGAAAGGATTCCTGGCAGCGGGGAAAAGGCTGGTTTTGCCCAGAGGTAGAAGCAGCTTAGGGTCCTGATAGACCTGCTTGGGGCAGGGCGGGGAGGGCTCCGAGAGACACAGCTGACCAGGAACTTCTGCACTGGTCTTTGTGTAAATGAGCAGCAAGCTTTTCCTGGTGTTATGCCTTTGAGAGCTTGAGCTTACTTGTTATTGCAGTCGGTCTTATCTGAGTTCTACCATTATGCATCATCTTCTATGGTCTTTGTATGACCCTCTTTTACTCAATTAAGTTGTGTAATGTACACCACAAACCTACCCCCAGTGGAAAGATTTGAACATTCCAAATAACTTACATCTATGTGCTCCTTCCTTTTGATCTCTATCTATCTATCTATCTATCTATCTATCTATCTATCTATCAGTAGAATTTTTAGAGCTGCAGGGTATTTAAATGTTCAGCTTTAAATGATAATGCCATACTGCTTTTCTAAGTGTTGTACCAGTTTCTAATGCCATAAGTAATAAATGTTGCTCTGTATCTTTGCCATCACAGAAGTATTATTAAACTTCTGGATTCTGGCCATTAGAATAAAATGGGGTCATGCTGTGGTCTTGATTTACATTTCCATGATCACTAGTGACCTTAAGCCAAGATCCTTCTGAAGAAAAAGATAAAAAAGAGGGCTTGCCTTACTAGAAATTAAGGTTAAATTATAAGGCTACAATAAATAACATAGAGTGTGAGTCAAGCAGAGATAAATTACCAATGAAACAGACTAGAGAATTCATAACAGATGCACACACATGTGGGCCTTTGATATATGACAGTAGCATGGGAAAAGGAGGAGCTATTCCATGACCAGAGCTAGAAAACTCAGTTATCCAAAGAGGAAAAAAATGCACTTGGATGTCTATCTCACATCTTATATAGAAATAACCACCAGAAAGGTTAAATATTTAAGTGTCAAATGCAAAACTTTAAAACTTTTAGTAGGGGTCAGTCTTTCTGACTTTGGGGAAGGGAAACATTAATTAGAGCACGAAAAACAATAACTATAGAATAAAACATTGAGAAATTTGATTACATTAAAATTAGTGGGTTTTTTTGTTTATCAAAGACATGATAAAGAAAGTGAAAAGACAAGGTACAAACTGAGACAAAATATTTGCAACAGCTGCAGCAGACAAAGAATTAGTATGGTGAACACATAATTTTTACATATTGCTAATAAAATAACAAATTATCCAATAGAAAAATGGGATATTACACAAACATACATTCTACAGAAGAAGACATTTTTATGTGGATCATCTATTATGTATGAGGAAATGCAAGTTAATTTTTTTCAGCTGAATAAAAATATTCAGATCAAAAAGTAAAAATAAAAGAGGGGATATATTGTGTTTCTTCACTTATATCTTTCATAATTTATATCCTCTTCCCTCAAAAGTGAATGCTTTCCTTCAAAAATGGATTCTACCATTCCATTGTGTGGTCACACATATATATATGGCACTGATGTTTCAGAGTATAAATGTTTATGTTTGCTTGTGTTTATGCATGCTCACACACTCATAGGCTTATGTACTCTTAAACATTTACATTTATTCCAAATATATAACCCAGCACTTTTCTGTGTCAGGCATTGTCCTAGACTCTGAGGAATGAAAAGACAAACAATTTCTGGAAATAGGTGGACAATTTTTTAAAAATGTTTTATTTATTTCTAGGAGAGAAAGAGACAGCGTGAGCACGGGAGGGTCAGAGAGAGAGGGAGACACAGACTCCGAAACAGGCTCCAGGCTCTGAGCCGGCTGTCAGCACAGAGCCCGACACGGGGCTCGAACCCACGAACTGCGAGATCATGACCCAAGCGAAAGTCAGACGCCCAACCGACTAAGCCACCCAGGCGCCTCAATAGGTGGACAATTTTAAAAGTCAGTAGGTAAATTATTGTTATATTATATTGTGCTAAGTACTATGAATGGTCGTAGAGAAGCAAGGAGAGATCAAATGATACCAGAATTGGTGTGGGGGTACAGTTTTCAATTGGATGGTCAAGAAAAGCCATAGTGAGAAAGCAATGGGAGTTAGATATTCTTGTGTCTGTGGGAAAAGAATATCAGGCAGCGTAAGCAGCAAGTGAAAAGACTCAAAGGCAGAAGCATGGCTGGCACGTCTTAGAAACAGCAAAGAGGTCATAGTGACTGCAGAGGGGGGTAAGGGGAAAATAGTAGCAAGAGATGATGTTAGAGAGTGAGAAAGAAAGGCACAGATCATGGAAGCATTTGTAAATTCTTGTAAAGATTTTGGGTGCATAATTTTATATATAATAATTTTCTAATTTTTATATCCCCTTGATGAATTGACCCCTTTGTCATAATACAATGTCTTTTGCCGCCTGTTATATTTTTTATATGAAGTCTATTTTGTCTTAGTATAGTTACCTCTACCCTCTTCTGGTTTCCAGTTGCATGGAATATTTTCTTTCATCCTCTTACGTGAACTGATATGTGTCCTTAAAGCTGAAGTGAGGTAACACATAGTTGGGTAGATTTTTTTAATCCAGTCATCCAATGCCTTTTGATTGGAGAATTTAATCCATTTATGTTTAAGAAATTATTGACGGGTAGAACTTACTAATGACATCTTTTTTTTTTTCTTGTTGTTTTGTAGTTCTCTTGTTTCTTTCTTCCTCTCTGTATTTATTTGTGAGTTAGACTTTTGGTAGTGGTATTCTTTGATTCCTATCTCTTTATCTTTTGTATATCTACTATAGGTTTCTGTTTTGTGGTTACCATGTGGCCTGCATAAAACATCTTACAGATATAACAGTATATTGTAAGCTGATAACAACTTAACTTCAATTGCATAATAAAACTCTATATTTTTATTACCCAACCTCCCCATTTTATTTTTATGATACAGCTTGTCTCTTTTATATTGTGTATCCATTAGCAAATTATAGTAGCAATATTTATTGTTAATACTTTTGTCCTTTAACATTTACACTAGAGTTAAGTGATTAACACACATTGGAGCACCTATATATATAAAATATATTTATATCAAATAACTGTAAGAGATCTGCAGGGAGAAAGAACCAATAATACAATAACAGCAGGAGATTTCAATACTCCACTTTCAGCAATGGATAGAATATTGAGACAGAAAATCAATAAGGAAACATTGGACTTGAACCACTATTTAGACCAAATGGACCTAAGAGACGTATACAGATGATTCTACCCAATAGCAACAGAATACACATTCTTCTCAAGCACACACAGATCATTCCTCAGGATAGGTCATATAATAGGTCACAGCACAAGTTTTGGCATATTTAGAAAGATGGAAATCATACCAAGTATCTCTTCTGACTACAGTAGTATGAAATTAGAAATTATTAACAGGAAGAAAACTGGAAAATTTAAAAATACATGGAAATTAAACAACAAACTTCTGAACAAACAATGGGTCAAAGAAGAAATCAAAGGCAAAATAAAAATATCTTGAAACAACTGAAAATGGAATCATAAAACTTAAGAGTTTCAGGAAAAGTGGTTCTAAAAGGGAAGTTTATAGTGATAAACATTTATATTAGAAAAAAAGATCTTAAACAACCTAACTTTACACACTTCAGGTAACTAGAAAACAAAGAGCAAACTAAGTTTAAAGTTAGCAGAATGAAGAACATAATAAAGATCAGAGTTACAAGAGCAAATTCTTTTTCCTTTTTAAATTCTATTTCATTTTATTTATTTTATTCTATTTTATTATTTAAAAATGTTTTTATTTTTAAAATTTTTAAAAACTTTTTCCCCCTTTCTCTTTTTTCTCTATTCTATCAAATTTCTCCCATCTAGCAGACTGAAACACATCTAGGTTCCTTTATTTGATTTTTTGTTTTGTTTTGTTTTTAATTTTAATTTTTTATTTTATTAAGTTTTTCTTCCTCTAAAATGACAAGACAGAGGAATTCACCCCTAAAGACATAACAGAAAGAAATGATGGCCAGGGATTTAATGAACACAAATATTAGTAAGATGTCTGAACTAGAATTTAAACCACGATTATAAGAATACTAGCTGGGGTTGTAAAGCATAGAAGACACTAGAGAATCTCTTCCTGCATTTAAAAGAATTAAAATCTAGTCAGGCTGAAATTAAAAATGCTATAACTGAGATGCAATCTTTAATAGATATAGTTATTGCAAGGCTGGATGAAGCAGAGCAGCAAATCAGTGAGATTCTATAGAAGATACAATTATGGAAAATAATGAAGTAAAAAAAAAAAACAAAAGAGGGAAACAAAGGCAAAAGATCACGATACAAGACTTAAAGAATTCAGTGACTTATTGAAAAGGAATCCCATTTGAATCATAGGAGTCCTATAAGATGAAGAGAGAGAAAAGGGGGGAGAAGGTTTATGTGAGAAAATTATAGCCGAGAACATTCCTAATCTGGGGAAAGACATAGACATCAAAATCCAAGAAAAGTACAAAGAAGTTCCTTTAGATTCAACAAAAACTGACCATCACTAAGGCATATCATAGTCAAGTTCATAAAATATACAGGCAAGGAAAGAATTATGACAGCAGCAAAGGAAAAAAAGTTCTTAATCTACTAGGGAAGACAGATATGGTTCAAGACCTGTCCATAGAAACTTGACAGGCCAGAAGGGAGTGGCAGGATATATTCAACGTGTTGAATCAGGAAAATATGCAGCTAAAAATTCTTTATCCATCAAGGCTGTCATTCAAAATAGAAGAGGAGAGGGAGAGAGGCAAACCATGAGAGACTCTTGAATGCTGAGAACAAACTGAGGACTGATGGGTGTTGGGGGGAGGGGAGGATGGGCATGGAGGAGGGCACTTGTGGGGATGAGCACTGGGTGTTTATGGAAACCAACTTGACAATAAACTATTTGTAAAAAAAAAAAAAAAAAAAGAATGATTATGTTTTTAAAAAAATAGAAGGGGAGATAGAGTTTCCCAGACAAACAAAAACTAAAGGATTTTGTGACCACTAAACCAGCCCTGCAAGACATTTTAAGAGAAACTCTTTGAATGGAGAAAAAACAAAACAAAACAAAAAAGACCAAAAGCAACAAAGACTGGAAAGGATCAGGGAACATCAGCAGAAACACCAACTCTACATACAGCACAATGACACTAAATTCATATCTTTCAATAATCACTTTAAATGTAAATGGTATAAATGCTCCAATCAAAAGACATAAGATATAAAAATGGATTAAAAAAAAACCCAAGACCCATCTATATTCTGCTTATGGAGACTCATTTTAGACCTAAAGTCACCTGTAGATTGAAAGTAATGGGATGGAGAACCATCTACATGCTAATGGACATCAAAAGAAAGCTGAAGTAGCAATACTTATATCAGACAAACTAGGTTTTTAAACAAAGACTGTAACAAGAAGGGCATTATATCATGATGTAATAATGAAGAAGGGCATTGTATCATAATTAAGGGGTATATCCACCAACACCTAACAATTGTAAATACTTATGCCCCCAACTTGAAAAACCCAGATATATAAATCAATTAATCACAAACATAAAGAAACTCATTGAGAATAATACCATAGAATAGGGGACTTTAATACCCCACTTACAGCAATGGATAGGTCATCCAAGCAGAAAATCAACAAGGAAACAATGGTTTTGAATGACATACTGGAATGGATGGATTTAACAGATATATTCAGAACATTTCATCCTAAAGCAGCAGAATACACATTCTTCTCGAGTGCACATGGAACATTCTCCAGAACAGATCACATACTGGGTCACAAATCAGCCCTCAACAAATACAAAAAGATCGATAACATACCATGCATATTTTCAGGTCACAACATTATGAAACTTGAAATCAACTACAAGAAGAAATTTGGAAAGACTATGAATACTTGTAGATTAAAGAACATCCTATTAAAGAATGGATGGCTTAACCAAGAAATTAAAAAGTTCATGCAGTCAGTGAAAATGAAAACATGAGAGTCCAAAATCTCTTGGATTCAGTAAAGTGGGTCATAAGAGGGAAGTATACAGCAATCTAGGCCTTCCTAACAAGGAAGAAATGTCCCAAATACACAACCCAACCTTGTCTGGAAAAACAATAGCAAATAAATCCCAAAACTAGCAGAAGGAGGCAAATAACAAGATTAGAGCATAAGTCAATGATTTAAAACACACACACACACACACACACACACACACACACACACACACACCAGAACAGACCAATGAAACCAGGTGCTGGTCTTTAAAAGAATTAACAAAATTGATAACCCCCTAGTCAGATTTATCAAAAATAAAAAGGAAAGGATCCAAATGAATAAAATCAAGAATGAAAGAGGAGAGATAGCAATCAACACTGCAGAAATATAAACAACAATAAGAGAATATTATGAGCAATTATATGTCAACAAATTGGGCAATCTGGAAAAAACAGACAAATTCCTAGAAACATATAAATACCAAAATTGGAGCAGGAAGAAATAGAATATTTGAACAGATCCATAACCAGTAAAGAAATTGAATCAATAATCAAAAATCTCCAAACAAACAAGGGTCCAGGACTGGATAGCTTTCCAGGGGAATTTTACCAAACATTTAAAGAAGAGTAATTCCTATTCTTTTGAAGTTATTCCAAAAAATATAATGAGGGGCGCCTCGGTGGCTCAGTCAGTTGAGCGTCCGATTTCAGCTCAGGTCATGATCTCACCGTTTGTGGGTTCGAGCCCCACGTCGGACTCTGTGCTGACAGCTAGCTCAGAGCCTGGAGCCTGTTTCAGATTCTGTGTCGTCCTCTCTCTCTGACCCTGTTCACGCTCTCTCTCTCTCTTTCTCTCAGAAATAAATAAAATATTAAAAAAAATATAATGGAAGGAAAACTTCCAAACTCATTCTATGAGGCTAGCATTACCTTGATTCCAAAACCAGACAGAGACCACACTAAAAAGGAGAATTACAGACCAATTTCCCTGATGAACATGGATGCAAAAACTCTCAACAAGATACTAGCAAGCCAAATCGAACAATACATGAAAAATTATTCACCACGATCATGTCGGATTTATTCCTGGGATACAGGGATGGTTCTATATCCACAAATCAATCAACATGATACATCACATTAATAAAGAAAGGAAAAGAATCACTGATTCTCTCAATAGATGCAGAAAAAGCATCTGACAAAATACAGCATCGTTTCTTGATAAAAACTCTGAGGAAAATAGGGATATATGGAACATGCCTCAAGATCATAGAGACCATACATGAAAGACCCACAGCTAATATCATCTTCAATGGGGAGATGATCTCCCCATTCAAAAACTGAGATCTTTCCCAGTAAGGTCACAACAGGGATATCCACTCTCACCGCTGTTGTTCAACATAGTGTTGGAAGTCTTATCCTCAGCAATCAGAAAACAGAAAGAAATAAAAGGCATCCAAATTGGCAAGGAAGTAATCAAACTTTCACTCTTCACAGAAAACATGATACTCTACATGGAAACCCAAAAGACTCCATGAAAAAACTGCTTGAACTGATATGTGAATTCAGCAAAGTCACAGGATATAAAATCAATGTACAGAAATTGGTTGCATTTCTATATACCAATAATGAAGCAGCAGAAAGAGAAATCAAGGAATTGATTCCATTTACAATTGCACCAAAACCCATAAAATACCTAAGGATAAACCTAACCAAAGAAGTAAAAGATCTGTGTGCTGAAAACTATAGAAAGTTTATGAAATAATTTGAAGACACAAAGAAATGGAGAAACATTTCATGCTCGTGATCAGAAGAACAAATATTGCTAAAATGTTGATACTACCCAAAACAATCTACACATTCAATGCAATCCCTATCAAAATAACATCAGCATTCTTCACCAAGCTAGAACAAACAATTCTAAAATTTTATGAAACCATAAAAGACCCTGAATAGCCACAGTAATGTTGAAAAGAAAACCAAACCTGGAGGCATCACAATTCTGGACTTTAAGCTGAATAACAAAGCTGTAATCATCAAGACAGTGTGGTACTAGCACAAAAACAGACACATAGATCGATGGAACAGAATAGAGAACCCAGAAATGAACACACAAATGTATGGCCAACTCATCTTTGACAAAGCAGGAAAGAATATCCAATGGAAAAAAGACACTCTCTTCAGCAAACGGTGTTGGGAATACTGGACAGTGTGACATACAGAAGAATGAGCCTGGACTATTTTCTCACACCATACACAAAAGTAAACTCAAAATGGATGAAAGACCTAAATGTAAGGCAGGAAGCCATCAAAATCCTAGAGGAGAAAACAGGCAACAATCTCTTTGACCTGTGGCCACAGAAATTTCTTTAGACTTATCACTGGTAGCAAGGGAAACAAAAGCAAAAGTGAACTACTGGGATTTCATCGAGATAAAAAGCTTCTGGGGCGCCTGGGTGGCTTAGTCGGTTAAGCGTCCGACTTTCGCTCAGGTCATGATCTCGCGGTTCGTGGGTTCGAGCCCCGCGTCGGGCTCTGTGCTGACTGCCAGCTCAGAGCCTGGAGCCTGTTTCAGTCTGTGTCTCCCTCACTCTCTGACCCTTCCCTACTCACGCTGTCTCTCTCTTCTAGAAATAAATAAAACATTTAAAAAAATGAAAAAAAAAGATAAAAACCTTCTGCACAGCAAAGGAAACAATCAACAAAACTAAAAGGCAACAGACAGAACGGGAGATTTTTGCAAATGACATATCAGATAAAGGGTTAGTATCCAAAATCTATAAAGAACTTACCAAACTCAACACCCAAAAAACAAATAATCCAATGAAGAAATGGGCAGAAGACATGAACAGACACTTTTCCAAAGAAGACATCCAGATGACTGACATACACATGAAAAGATGCTCAACATCATCCATCATCAGGGAAAAGAAATGAGATACCACCTCACACCTTTCGGAATGGCTAAAATGAACAACTCAGGAAACAACACATGTTGCTGAGGATGCAGAGAAAAGGGGACACTTTGCACTGCTGGTGGGAATGAAAACTGGGGCAGTCACTCTGGAAATCAGTATGGAGGTTCCTCAAAAAATTAAAAGTAGAACTATCTTATGACCCAGCAATTGCACTACTAGGTATCTTTTAAATTTTTATTAAAAAATTTTAAAATGTTTATTTTTTTAAAAGAGAGAGAGAGATGGAGTGCAAGTAGGGAAGAGGCAAAGAAAGAGGGAGACACAGAATATGAAACAGGCATCAGGCTCTGAGCTGTCACCACATGGCCCAACACATGACCGGAACTCATGAACCAGGAGAACATAACCTGAGCCAAAGTTGGATGTTTAACTGACTAAGCCACCCAGGTCACCCGTGCACTACTAGGTATTTGTCCAAAGGACACAAAGATGTTGACACAAGGGGCAAATGCACCCCAATGTTTATAGCAGCAGTATCAATAATAGCTAAATTATGTCAATAGTCCAAATGTACATCCACGGATGAATGAATAAAGAAAATGTAGTATAAATACACAATTGAATATTACTTGACAGTCAAAAAGAATGAAATCTTGCCATTTACAACAACATGGATGGAACTAGAATGTATTATGCTAAGCAAAATAAGTCAGTCAGAGAAAGAGAACTATCATATGATTTTACTCATATGTGGAATTTAAGAAACACAACAGATGAACATAGAGGAAGGGAAAGAAAAATAAGATAAAAACAGAGAGGGAGGCAAACCATAAGAGACACTTAAATACAGAGAACAAACTGAGGGTTGTTGGAGGGTGTTGGGTTGGGGGATGGGCTAAATGGGCGTTAGACATTAAGGAGGACACTTAATGCTCGGATGAGCACTGGGTGTTATTTGTAAGTGATGAATCACTAAGTTCTACTTCTGAAACCATTATTACACTATATGTTAATTAAGGTGGGTCTAAGTTAAAAAAATAAAGACGGGTGCCTGGGTGGCTCAGTTGGTTAAACATCTAACTTCAACTCAGGTTCATGATTTCGAGCCCTGCATCGGGCTGTGTGCTGACAGTTTAGGGCCTGGAGCCTGCTTTGGATTCTGTGTCTCCCTCTCTGTCATTCCTCACTTGCTCATGTCTGTCTGTCTGTCTCTCTCTTTGTCAAAAATAAATAAAGATTAAAAAATTTTTAAAAAATTGAAGATATCCTGTGCTCATGGACTGGAAGAATTATTATTGTTAAAACATCCATACTTTCCAAAGCCTTTGATAGCTTATATAATCCATATCAAAATTCCAATGGCTTTTTTTCACAGAAATAAAAAAGAGAAACAATCCTAAAATTCATGTGGGATCAGTAAAGATCCTTAGTAGCCAGAGCAATCCTGAGAAGGAAGAACAAAATTGGAGGCATCACGCTTCCTAATTTCAACCTATATTCCAATTCTACAGTAATCAAAACAGTATGATATGGGCCAAAAAACAGTCATATAGTCCAATGGAACAGGATCAAGAGCCCAGAGACAAACCCATACTTCTACAATCAATTAGTATTTGGTAAGTGAGCCAAGACTACTCAGTGGGGAAAGGACAGTCTCTTCAATAAATGGTGCCGAGAAAACTGGATACGCACATGTAAAATAGTAGAACTGGGTCTCTATCCCAAACCACTTGTAAAATTTCACTCAGAACGGATTAAAGATCTAAATGTTGTACCTAGAAGCAAAACATAGGAGAAAAAATTCTTGAAATTGCTCTTGGCAGTGATTTTTCAGCTATGACACCAACAGCGCTAGCAACAAAATAAAAAATAAGTAATTGGGACTCTGTCAAACTCAACACCTTCTGCACAATCAAAACCAATCAACAGGGGCGCCTGTGTGGCTTAGTCGGTTGAGCGTCCGACTTTCGCTTGGGTCATGATATCGCGGTTCGTGGGTTCGAGCCCCGCGTCGGGCTCTGTGCTGACTGCCAGCTCGGAGCCTGGAGCCTGTTTCAGTCTATGACTCCCCTCTCTCTGACCCTCCCCTGCTCACGCTGTCTCTCTCTCTCTCTCTCCTAGAAATAAAGCATTAAAAAAAAAAAACAATCAACAATAGATTGCAAGCCATCTATCCAATAAGGGGTTACTATCAAAAATATATAAAGAACTCATATGACTCACTCATTAGCAAAAAATGAAATAATCCAATTAAAAATAAGCTGACTAGACACTTTTCCATACAGGTGGCCCAGCAATTAGTGTCTGTGCATTTGCCTACTAGCAGATCAGACCTGTTTTGTCCTAGGTTTCTATTTTTTTGTCCCCTAATTCTTCCCCACCAGAGACTGTAGTCACGCTTTGAAAAACTGGAAGTGAATAATTCATTCTGAGAGTTTAAGAAATTACATTTCAATATGCTAAAGGAAAATTTAGCCATTGGTCAAATTGTCTATTTGATTGAAAACATAAGAGAAAATCACAGGCACAAAACGGTCACCCTTCACTTACTGTACCATCACGTTCCTTTTGACCTTTTAAAAAGAATTCATTTATTCAAAAACTATTCGGTGAGCCCACGGCTACGTAGCAGACATTGCAGTAGTGCCGGGGACCCAGGGACGACTCATCAGGTTCCCCACCCTCCAGGCGCCTGCCATCTAGTGGGAGATGCAGGAATGGAATTGAGCCGGGCAAAAAAATAAGAAGAGTCGTGGAGACAAAGCTCCAACGGAGCACGGAGGACGGCACAACTCAGTTTTATCTAGAGAATTCAGGAACCCATGTCGGAGGAGGAGCAGTTTACAAGTACAGAGTTGGGATGGGCATCTGGGTAAAGGAAGTGATGTGTTGGGGGCGTAAGAGAAGATGGTGTACTCGGTTGAGCGCACACACGTCTGCTGAAGCGAGGGGGTTTGGGAACGCGTGTGTGATGGGTAGACAGTGAATCTTTTTTTTTTTTTTAATTTTTTAATGTTTTATTTATTTCTAGGAGAGAGAGAGACAGAGTGAGCGGGGGAGGGTCAGAGAGAGAGGGAGTCACAGACTGAAACAGGCTCCAGGCTCTGAGCTGGCAGTCAGCACAGAGCCGACGCGGGGCTCGAACCCACGAACCGCGAGATCATGACCTAAGCGAAAGTCAGACGCTTAACCGACTAAGCCACCCAGGCGCCCCGGGTAGACAGTGAATCTAAAAGGAAAAGATCTTGAACGACCTTGTATGTGACAAGAAGAGAGTTGAAATAAAGTCTGCAGGCAACGGATGTTAGCAAAGAGCTGCTCAGTGGCAGTGGATGACAACGAGTAGTCTGGCAGCGCTGTGAGAACAGATTGGAAGCGGAGGAGACCTGACCCTGGGAAGCCGGTAGGCCTGCCGCAGGGGTTCTGACGGCGGATGGCGAGGCCCTGCCTGGAGCGCTGCGGGGAGAGAAGCTGCCTAGACCGTGTACTTAGTACGACTTGGCTGAGGGCGACATGTGAGCGGGTAGCAACGAGTCTTAGACGACCCCAGGTTCTGTGCTTGGGAACTGGATAGAAAATAGCATCGTTCTCCATGTCAGGGGGGAATAGGAGGAAAAGCATTTTGAGTGGGAAGATGTGTTCAGATATTAAGGGCTGATGGGTTAGCAAGGTCGAGAAACTAAAAGGCCACCCTTTTCTTTTTTTTTTAATGTTTTATTTATTTCTAGGAGAGAGAGAGACAGCGTGAGCAGGGAGGGTCAGAGAGAGAGGGAGTCACAGACTGAAACAGGCTCCAGGCTCCGAGCTGGCAGTCAGCACAGAGCCCGACGCGGGGCTCGAACCCACGAACCGTGAGATCATGACCTGAGCGAAAGTCGGACGCTTAACCGACTAAGCCACCCAGGCGCCCCCTAAAAGGCCATTCTGCAGTCTAGAGCAAAGTCTGGCTGGAAAATTAAATGCCATTAATCTCTTAGAGGTTAGCCTGCAGTTTTCATGGAAATACAGGAATCTATATTTGCCTATAAAATATAGGCAAAGCCTTTTAGCTCCACACGTGTTGAATAAGACTATTACTCTCCTATCCCTAACAGCAGTGGCAAACCTTTTAGCTACATGCATACTTAATACACACACTTTATAGACACCTGTGTAAACAAAACCAGACAAAACAACAGCAAATGGAGTGGCAGGAGGTGCCACGGGCGCACTTGAACCCCGCTAGCGGTCTGCAAGTGGAGGCCACATTTGGGGAAGACGATATGGTGACGTCGCAAGAACTAGAAGTTGATCATACAGTCTTGCCAAGCGATCCTACTTCTGGTTCTTAAGGGGAAATAATTCCATACATTAATAAAAACGTAGCTTACAGATAGGATCTATATAACAATGTTAGAAGGAATGGTTTAATGTGTGTGTGTACATTTGCTCAGAGGAGAAACACAAAGACTATGAAGGACCACGGGAGGTTATTTACACTGATGCTAAAATAGCATTTTGTCACAAGAATGCAAACCTATGTCTACCGACAGAGATTTACCGGAATAACATGTTAAAGATGAAAACTGTCAGGATGATATGTTTATAGGTAATTTTCTCTTTCTGTCTTTTTTTCAAAATAAAGTTCATGTCAGGACAACTACTTATCAAAAGCATCTTATTTTATTATGTTTTTAAATGTTTCTTTATTTTTGAGAGATAAAGACACAGAATGTGAGCAGGGGAGGGGCAGAGAGTGAGGGAGACAAGAATCTGAAGCAGCTCCAGGCCCTGAGCTGTCGGCCCAGAGCCCGATGTCGGGCTCGAACCCACAAACTGTGAGATCATGACCTGAGCCGAAGTCGAACACTTAACCGACTGAGCCCCCCAGGCGTCTCTCAAAAGCGTTTTACAAGGTAGATATTGATTTGTAATAAACCACACATATGCACACAGACATGCTCCGAACACTCTTATTTGCCTGGATCCTGGGGCTTGGGGTGGGGTGGGGTGGGGTGGGGTGGGGTGGGGTGGGGGACTGTAGAGAAATGGGAGTCACTCGAGTGAGAAGCAGCAGAGGCCGAGAAGCCCGGAGCGCCCGGAGCAGCGCTTTGCCCCCGAGGCGCTTTCCCCGGGTGGCGTCAGGGACGGTGCCCCGCGGCGGGGGAGGCCTCGTGGCGGCGGACGGGACACGAGCCGGGCGGGGAGCGGCCCCGCGGCCACGCGCCTCGCCTCCTCACGCGGCCGCCCGGGGCCGCGGCCCGGACGTGGCCTTGGCACGTGTCCGCAGCGGGACGTGTGAACTCGGGCCGGTGGCAGGAGATGAGACAAGCGCGCTCCTTTACGCGTACATTTGGTTTCGTTGACACATTAACCACAGGAGCGGGGCAAAGGCCACAGGCTGGGGGTTAGCACGAGCGGGGGCAAAGGCCCCTTTCTTCAAAGAGGAAGGCCTCTGCGCTGCGAGGACTTTCCACGATCCCACGCCCGCCCCGAGAGCCCCTCTGCCACAGGAAGTGCGCCGGCCGCTGGAGGAATAAAGACGTGTGAAGAGCAGCCGGTCTTCACTCTGCGCGCACAGCTCACCAGGACCTCAGCCATGAGACCTCTCTTCCTGGCCCTGCTTGGGATCTGCTTTCTCACCGAATTCATGGTGGAGGGTAAGCCCGAAGCTTCTGCGTGGAACGGGGTGGGCAGGCATCTGGGGTCCGGGTCAGGTTTCGGCCAGAGAAAACTGCTTTCCCCAGGGTAAGCCTCAGCCTTCCCATGTGCAAAATGGGAATTATAATTTTGATTTCAGGGGACTTGATAGATTCTGAAGACAGACAGAACTTGCTTAGAATCTGGGCTCCGGCTTTTCATAATCGGGCGATTTGGGGTATATTTCTTGGCCTCTCTGGACCTACACTTACTTATAAGTTGAGTATAATGACAGGCACTCTCACCTGGGATTAAAATGTAAAAAAGGAATTAGGATGACTTATCAGATTTCCTGACAAGTAATAGTTTCTTGATTAATGTTAGCCACGGCATGGTGGTGATAATTATATATGCTTTGTAGCTTCCGCCTATTTAATAGCCATCTTGAGGAATTCTCAACATTTTTGAAATTTGAGTCACAATGCGAGGATGAGTTGGAGGGTGTGTGTTTTGAAGCAAATCAGTGATTTCTGTTTGAAAAAATGAATGGGATCTCATGCCTTCATACCCAGGAAATCAATCTTACCTTAAAGTATGAGGGAGAGTCTATTATTACTGCTATGAATGTTGTTCCCACTAATGATAAACTTCTTTAGTTTATGAGACCATATGATAAATGCTAACAGATCAATGCCTTATATAGATTCAGGTAATCCTGTAAGACATAGGAAATTGAGACTTAGCTATACTAAGCCTCACCTGACTGTTCTACACTTTTCTTTTCCTTTTTTAAAACGGTTTACTGATTTATTTTTGAGACAGAGAGGGGGAGAAAGCAGGGGAGAGGCAGAGAGGAGGGGAAAGAGAAAATCCCAAGCAGGCTCCGCACTGTCAGCACGGAGCCCAGTGTGGGGCTCGAACTTATGAACCCTTGAGATAATGACCTGAGCTGAAATCAAGAGTTGGATGCTTAACCGACGGAGCCACCCAGGCGTCCTTACACATCTTTACTTCTTAAAGGATCATTTACCCCCACAACTGATTGGAGTTTACTTCTTGTGACTCTGGCAGTAAGAGAGAATATCCTTCGAGTATAATTCATGTTTGAGTTAGCTCTCTTTTCAGTCTCTTAATTTGTAGACTAACCACTTAGAATAGAATATCTGAACCTGTTCATGGATCCCTATGGTGTCTATGAATAGAGGTGGTGGCAAAATCTGGAATTCCCTGAAATTGTGGGCAGAATAAATATTGATGAAACCAACAAAAGCAAGTCTAGTAAATCAGGCCCAACGTTGTAATGTGACTGGCGTTTTCTGAGGCGATAGGCTTGCTCTTCGGCGGAAACCCAGGTATGGGGATGGCAACGCTCTGTTAGAGACGGGGCGAGGGGCGCTGCAGACACCGGTGGGAAAGCAATCTGTGCCCTGGCTCAGCTCAGCAATGTGAGTGAGGGCGGTGTCTTCACCCATAACACGCATGCGCCGACGCTGCTGAGGATAAAAAGGTTTGGGGGGTTAGAGTCTAGAATTCTTTGGGTCTTGGGAATGCATGTTAGGTACTTCTGAGAGGAAAATGCTGTTTCCTAAGTAGTGAGAGGAATAGAAGAAAAGATCTCCGTCTTTCACCGGGCTGACAGGCAGTTCAGCATTAAATATCAGTTGGCCAAGATGGAGGGCCAGGAATGCGCAGACCGGATACTGGGAGTGGAGGGAGGAAGGAGTGAGGAAGACGGGCCCGGGTGACAGACAGCTTGTGTTTAGGTTCATGTTTAAAAAAAGCCTTCTGGGGGCGCCTGGGTGGCTTAGTCGGTTAAGCGTCCGACTTTCGCTCAGGTCATGATCTTGCGGTTCGTGGGTTCGAGCCCCGGGTCGGGCTCTGTGCTGACTGCCAGCTCGGAGCCTGGAGCCTGTTTCAGTCTGTGACCCCCTCTCTCTCTGACCCTCCTCTGCTCACGCTGTCTGTCTCTCTCCTAGAAATAAATAAAACATTAAAAAAAAAAATAAAAAAAATTAAAAAAGCCTTCTGATATCAGCAACACTATAGATCAAACCTGATCATCATCAGCTGTTTCTTTAGATGCTTTTCAGCTATTTCCCTGGGAAGCAAATACCAGTGTCTTTGGCTTAGGATAAAATCAGCAATTAAAAACTGTGATTAGATTCTACCCAACCCCTGGAGCACCTGAGTGGCTCAGTGTGTTAAGCATCCAACTTGGGCTCGGGTCACGATCTCATGGTTTGTGAGTTCAAGCCCCACGTCGGGCTCTGTGCTGACAACTCAGAGCCTGGAGCCTGCTTAGGAGTCTGTGTCTCCCTCTCTCTCGGCCCCTTCCCTGCTCATGCTCTGTCTCTCTCCCTCTCTCAAAAATAAATACACATTAAAAAAAAAGATTCTACCAAACTCTTAATATTATTACCTCTTCCCATTTATTTCCTCTTCTCCAATGTGAGATTGCTCTCTAAGCTGAAGTGTAATCCCCCTTGGGGGTATTCCTATAGAGGATGAACAATTTATGAATTACATCCTTTATATATCTCACATTTGAACATTTAAAATAACGCATGTGCCTCCCCTACATTTGATGTTGCCTTCCCCGAATAGTTCCTTATCACATCACTCTTTGTTACTTTATTTATAGCACTGTAACATTCATACTCTTTGAAATGATGTTTTAGTTTTGTTTCTGCTTGGTTTTCTTCACCAGGTGTGGGGAGTGAAGTTCTAGACAAGAGCATCTGTGTGAGTCTAACGACCAAGAAACTGCCAGTTAAAAACATCAAGACCTACACCATCAGGGAGGGCTCCATGAGAGCAGTAATGTGAGTTTGTTTCCCCCAAAGCTGGGCTTCACGGGGCACACTGTACAAATGCTGCCCTCCTCAGGGCGTTGGCACAGAGGAAGGCTTCATGTGAACGAACGGCCCCTCTGTTTTTCCATATTAGCCATGTCTTTATGGAGCCCCAAATAACAATTATTGAAAAAAATTTGCAGAACAATCTGACCGGGAATGGGATAAATATTGTGCTTAGTTCTGAAGATTAGGTTTAGAGATGGCCGGTCTGGGTTAGGATTTGACCATATGGCTACACTGGCCTGAGATGCTTCCCTTCCCCTCCCTTCCCCCACCACTCCCATCCTTCCCTTCCCTCCCCTTTTCCTCCCTTCCCTTTCCTTATGGTGTGCTAAAATTGAGCACCATGATTTAGCAGTTACTGTATCTTCAGGAAATGTGTGACAAATAAGCCTACAGGGTACCATTCTCTTTCCAGAATCTCATTTTCGGAATAGCAGCTCCTCCCAACACATAATTGCAATTTTACCCAAAGAAATTAAAGAAAGAAATCACCTTTGTCCCCAAAACAAGATGGGTGTGTTTAGCTTTGAATACGAAGATAGAGGCAATGATTGAACAAGATGATCCTAAATGTCCAGTTTAGTTGCAACATTTGGTAATTGGATGGAAAAAAGAGTCTGAGAATTGGGATGACCATGTACTTCTCTTCTGTGTTAACATGGATTGCAGAAGAAAGGTTTCCATCTATGGCCTCACAGTTTTGAGAATAATTTCTGCACAAAATCTCTACTATCTGGTCTGATCTTAACTCCTGGTCCCAAGGCTGTGAGGATGTGACTGACTCTATCTTTTCCTTGTACTGCAGATTTATTACCAGACGTGGCCTTAAAATCTGTGCGGATCCACAAGCCGACTGGGTGAAAAAGGCAGTAGAAAACGTGGACAAGTCCACCAGAAGAAACATGAAACAGACCAAGCCAACAAGAGCTCAACAGTTCACCAATTCAGCTGTGACCCTGAGCACATAGGGGCCTTCTGGCACCTTCTCCCCTTACTAGCCAGCCAGCTCATTTCCCTTTATAAACTCAGGGACTAATTAGATTATATTCACTTTTTATAAAAGTGCTGCACGAGCCAACTTACTTTCTTGTAATTTTATTTTTCATGTCTTTCATATTCATTTAGATGCTTTAATTAATAAATATTTATTATTCTGAAGAGTCTCAAAGCCTATTCATTATGTTTGGGGGAAGGTAATACATCACGTATGTTCCATCTCTGTCCTAACTGTACCTCCCTTTGATGGTATGCATGACGGGAGAGATTTTGGCCAGTGTTTATCAGAGATGAAAGCTATATTCCTCATTCTTAGGTTCCAGCTTGCAGCGGTTCTCCACACATGCGTCACAAGTAACAACGGTGACAATGGAAACAATTTAAGACCTACCTCAACTTGTTTTCCTAGTAGAATTCTATTTATGGAATAAGAGAGAAAATAAGCCCACTGCCATTGCATTTCCATCCCAAGTGTCCACTACTCAAAAAGCGGCTTCACTCATGTTTGATCCCTGGCAAATTCTCTTATCTCTCTCTGTTTCTTTTGGTCTCCCATGAAAGAGCACAAACACGGAGCTTGTCGGTTCTTTGTCAAGGTGTCAAAGGTTAGACATTTGGTGAAAAGATACTTTATTCAAATAACAGTCAACGCTCTTTGAAATGGGCAGGGCTGCCTTTCTGTGACATCTGTCTCTACTTTAGGTATCGTTCTAGGCACGCATGTCTGCCACTGAGCTATTAAACACTTCAAACACTGTCAACCTGGAGCATTTCTTGAATGTGATCATGCTTGCAGTAAAGTCTTAATTAAATGTTCATCTAGTCACTCAATATCCCAGACTCATACTCTCTTATGTTTTCATTACATTGCCAATTTGATTCATGGCTATACTATTCCAGTAGCTGATGATGCATATATCTAGTTCTGACTCTAAATAGTAAGAACTTACTGTGCTTGACTGTTTGAAGGGAAGAGAGAGTACTTACTACTGTCTAGTCCTCAGGGGGACCTCAACAATATCAAATACTTTCAGAGAGTAACCAAGGGCAGCTGGTTGGAATCAGCTCACTTCTAGTCATCCAGCTAGGGAGCCAGAATGGAAACCACCAGAAAGCTTATTCCCAGCAAATCCTTTCCCTCTTCTATTTGCCCACGATCATTTTGAAAGCTGGTCTTGAAGAAATAAACACTAAGGATGAAATACTTGCTTTGTGAGGGGTGACACATGGCAAAGTCACAGAGGAGGGAAGAAACAGATTCTTGAAGGAGCTATGTATGTGCATTTCCCCAATGTCTCCCAGACCCTACACGTTTTCATGAGATAATATGATATGTGGAAGAATGTAGGTATGTGCATCTTGTTAACTTGTCGCATTATCTGACGTGGTGCTGTGTGATGCCAAGGGGTTTCAGTCAAGCCGTGTGCAGCACTTTTAACTACTTGACTAGCTGTTTTGAATTCATTTGTGTAGCACCTGAGACTGTTAACTGTAGTCTAATGGTTAACTGGATTTTAATTCAATCCAAATAAGTAGTTTAAGGAGAAGATTTCTCTCTCCGCCCCCCATATATATAGTACAAAATTTAAATCGTATAAAAGGACTGCTAAGGAAACCCACAATCTCCTGCCCTATTCTTTCTCTTTTCTAATCTTCCTCTTCACGAACAAACCTTTTAGCAGAGGGTCCTTCTGATAGTCACCTTCAAATTACCAAGACGTACACATCACTATTTCCTGGCTTGTCAATTTTGGACATTATCTGTGACTGCCTCTATGAACCATGAGAATTTAGCTCACTTAGCCCCAAGTTTCTGCCATTGTCACTGCATGATTATGTTGATGTTTTTAGTTAGTTATGTTTATAGCTTTAAACAATATATACCTCTCGTTTATTTCTCGTCCTGTCAACTATGGGCAGTACTTCGTGACTTTGCATGTGTTAATATTTTTCTGTTTTCTATAGCAAATACTTAAATAGTTTTTATTATGTCACTAGTTCTAGTTTATCGCTTTACAACTGTTAAGACATTTAATCTCATAACCAAACTCAATTAAAGACAAAACAACTAACACATGAAGACTGTGAGGGATACAGTTCAGATCTGAGCCCCTGGAGGTGTGGTCCAAGTTCAAGCTGGTGATCACTAGGTCATGCTACCTTCCTCTCCTCAGGAGCCAGTCCCCTGAAGGCCAAACCACAGATACAGAACCATGAAGAGACCCAACGAATGAACTGGTTCATTCATTCAGTAAATACTTATTGGGGGTCCACTCTGTGCCAGACACTGAAGTGCAGCAGGGAGCAGAGCAGAGTCCCTGCTCTCCCAGACCTTACATTGTGGTAAAATGTGCCCTCTTCCTCTTTCTCCAGGATTCTTTCATCTACTCATCCAGCAGATGCTTACGTGTGCCTGGTGCACGCAGTCTGGATGCTTTTCCGGGCACCGGGACACAGAGGGGAAACGAGACACAGCCCTTACCTGCGGGGAGCTTACCCAGCACAAGGGACAAGGTCACCAGCGTGCCACATGGGTGATGAGAGGGAGAGCAGAGCGGGGCAGTGACACGCAGGCGCCAGGCTGCCCAGGCTCCGCATGTGGATGGGGGCAGGTCGGGCTTCTCCTGGAAAGTAGCCTTTAGCCTGAGACCGAAGGATGAGACCGTTACCCAGAGGGTTTCAGGGCATTCCAGGTCAAAGGAATGAGCAGCCTGCCAAATGCGTGCAGCTGAGAGAGATGGGTTAAGGAAATGCACAGGGTTTCCTAAGACTGAGGGAAAAAGAGAAGGTTAGAGAATAATCTGGGTGGGGGCAAAAGTGAGGTAGAGAGACAGAGATGTCACCGGGGCCTTCAGCCGGAACAAGGAGAGCGCACTACGTGTGAAAGGCTGTGGGAAATGAAATGACACTGGCTTCGAGGTAGAAATTGAAGTGCGGAGAATGAGATGGCGGCTGGGAAGCCAGCTGGGAGGTGGTTCGGGACCTGGTGACTCTATGAACTTGGCCTGGCCTGATGTGGCACCTTTTCCCTTTTCTTCTTGGGCCTTTTCTGCTTAGCCAGGGTGCACGTCACTGATGCGTGACTCTGAGCCACTCTGAAGGGTGGCTCAGCTGTCATGCCAAATGCCTCAGGCCAGCCAGTTGGGTCCTCGATTCCTGAGCTGTGGGGAGCCAGGGCCGGGATGGGGAAAAACCGCATTTGTGGAATCATCTTATTGTTTGCGTTATTTATTGGCTAGGATTAGATCTGTGGGACCAAGATTAGTCAACCACCAAGAGGAAGGGGGAGGCTGGGTTGAGAAGCAGTAAACCTGGTATCGGTGGGGGTTTCAGAGATCCATGGCCCAAGCCTTTTCTGATTTTTCAGTGTCCTGCGAATTTGTGGAGCACTTGCATGGGACAAGGGACACAGGATCTCGTCCACTGTTTCAGAGCCCACGACCTCATGGGGAGAAAGTGCAGTCCCCAAAGCCATTCCCACTTGGATATTCCCAGCATTTCAGCTCAGCGCTCGTCTCTTCTCAGAGTTTTGTGATGTCCCCAACCCTAGGTGACGGCCCCTCATGTGCCCACTCAGGCCCCGGCCTTAGCTCTATTCTTGCTCGTATCACTCTGGAATATCAATCACTTTTCTTTATTTCCCGTCTTTGTAGTAGAGGTAGGGACTGCGAATTTGATCTCTCTGTATCTAGTGCCTGGCATAGTGCCCGAGACATCGCAGGCTTCCAGTCAGTGGAATATCAACTACATTGTATGTATCTCTACGCCAGCAGTTATCGTAACAAGCAATAGGCATGCAGAAGAGAGAAGCGTTCAAAGTGCCCCAGGGAGGTTAGGAAAAGCTCTGCAGAAGAGGTGATATAAAAATTGCACCCTTACACCTGAGAAGGAGCTTTCTGGGAAGAGAAGCTGCAAGCAGGTGCTCCTTCCCTGGGGGCCCCGTGTACGAAAGCCTGGAGGCAGGAGAACCCAGGAACGTCTCGGGACGCTGCTCCTTTCTGGGACTGCCGGGCGGGGACGCAGGGGCCATAAAGGCAAGGTAGCTGAGGCTAGACTGAGAAGCCCTGGAAAAGGGGAGGTGTTTAAACGGAGCACCCCGGGAGGGGGCAGGGTGATCAGACTGAGGCTGGGGATACTAACCTGGCGGAGCGCAGAAGACTGTTGGGGGTGGCAGGGAAGAGCGAGGTGGCCGCTGTGTACGGCCGGGCAGGAGAAGTGGCGGCCCGAATGAGGTCGCAGCAGTGGGAACGAGTCAGCGCCCCAAGGCGGGGACCAGGATGGCTTGGTTGTCCACTGGGGGTGCGGGCTGAACCAGCTGGAGGAAGTAAGGCTGCTCTGAGGCTTTCCGCTTGCGTGACTGGCTAAGAAAGAGCACAGGTGATGAGTATGGCTCTGGCGACGTTACTGATAGACCCTAAAGTCAGACAGCACCGAGGAGAAGGGGCTGAGAAGGATGAGGCCTGGGAGAGCGAAAGGCCTGTGTCAGCCTCAGTGCTCAAGTCATTCAGACAAAAGCCCGAAAGAGATTTTTATTCCCTTTTGACAGGCCATCTTTTGACAAGGACGAGGTGAAGATAAGACTGAGTATCTGTGAGGTTCTCTGTGCCCCTTGGGGAAACAAAGGCATCCATAAATGGAATACAGTGTCTGCTGGGTGAGTCACCAGTGTTATTTTAAGAGGGATTTGTCACTCGGCAGTGGGAGGCAGAGAGGAGAGGAGAGAGGAATCCGTAATGAGAGAGGAGAGAAAGGAGACGCACGAAAAGGTTGTGAGTGGGAATCGGGGGGGGCTGTGAGGCGGTGTGTGAGGACACAGGGCGAGGGCGGAGGCCAGAGGCGCTTGTCTTTTTTCTGTCTTTGGGAGGGACTGGTGGAAACGAGACAGACCGGGGAGGGTGGGAGGGCACGGGAGTGACCTGGCATGTTTCGTCTGGAGGCTTGGAAGGAAATTTAAAGGAATCTCAGCTGAGAAATAGTGGCGCTCCCCCAGCCTTCCAAAAGAGATGTCAGTGAAATTCAAGTGATGCCTGTTGATTTCTGTCACGCCGTCGGCCTGGAGTAGTTGCTAGGGCCGTCTGATCTGCTTCCTCCTGAAACTCGTGATGTCTCTCATCAAGGTGGGGTGCTGGATGAGATATTTGGGAAGGAGTACATTCTAGAGTAAGGACACAGAGGGCCACGCGGCCAGACTCAGATGGTCTTAATCAGAACCAGCAGATGCTGTGTGAGGGATAATTGGATTCCACTTCTCTGAACACTGGGTGGGGGAAGGGGTGAAGGGGTAGATGGAGGAGGGGAGCACTGGCAGACTAACCCATCATGAGCAATGGGGAAAAGAGAGAACCAAGGGTCCTCAGGTGATATCCCTCCCCCTTTCTCACCTCCTGAGGTAGCTAGATCTCCTTCCCACTTTCTCACCCCCTGGGGTAGATACTAACATGGCGGTGAGGAGCCTTAGCTCCACCTGGACTTGTATATTGGTTTACCATTTACTATACAGGTGACCATGGGAAAGTTCCTCAATTTCTCCGTGCCTTATGTCACCTCATTTATAAAATAGAAGATAATAATGCCGAAGGTTATTGTGAGGGTTAACGCAGTTAAAACAGGGCCTGGCACAAAGTGAAGGCTCAATACATGTGAGCTTTTATTATCCCTAGTGGGTAGGGTGGGAAAAGATGTGGTAAAATGGAGGGTGGGTAGAAAAAGGAATAGATACATGGAACATCTACAAGACATTTACTGGCTGAGGCCTCGGTCTCCATCATTTAGACAAAACTGGATTTAATTTTCTATATTTTCTTTATAATTGCATCTAACTTGTGAAATCCTAAAGTGTTCTATGGAATACTTATACCATGAGAGTCTCCATTTTTAAATTAAAGATACTATGGCCATATGCATTTACAAAATGATCATAGTCTCCCTCTTCCGCTTGGATAATCATGATGAAAAAGACAGTGTTAAACCTCGCTTATCTCACTGTATCTCAAGTTAACCTGAGTACAAAACTCCTTTCCATATACCATTTATTAGCTTCCAAAGAACACATAGAATTTTCGAAACACTGGAGACCAAAAATCTACTCAGATCCATAATCTTGAAAGAACAAAGCTACAGTGCGCTAGCAGCACCAACACAACCAGAAAGAGGAATCTACTCCAGGTCTACTCACTTCTTATCTCTGTAACCTGGTGGAGCCTAGAGCCCCACTTTGGAAATGTCTGTTACCCTGGAGCGTGTGTGTGGGTGTGTGTGCATGTGAGGTGCTCACAGGCTCTTTGGTTCCTTTTTGTTGTAATTGACAAGGTACTGCCTAAAGTATCTACTTACCAGCCCTCGTTGCATACCTTCTGTGAATGAGATGTCATGCTAAGTACTCCGGGAGTACTCTGAGAATACCGGAAGGATTCTAAGCTTTCCTCTTTCCTTGGCTTTGTGTACGTCCTTCTTTATATCGGGAGAATGACACACTGCTTCCTCTTTCCTCCTTCTCCCGTCATTAGGGTCCACCTGAGATGCCACCTTCTCTAAGAAACCTCTCCTGGGCTTCCAGCTGGATCTCACCTGTGGCTTCTCTAGACTTCCGGCCTTTTCTTAGGCCTTTCATTTTACTCTGCCTCAAATTGTAGATATTTGCGAACTTTTTATCCCTCAAAAAAATTGGAGGTTGTTGTCAGGAGCGACTGTGTCTCGCTCATCTCTGTATTTCCTGTAGTACCAGCAACAGGGTGTCCCCATAGTCCGTGCTCAACAAACACGTGCTGAATTAGAGTTGTTAAAAGTAACATAAGGTATGGCCCCTCTCAATTAAGTCATTTATGGTGCAGTTGTGGAGACAATATGCACACAGGAGGATATAAAGACAGTAGAAAGTAGAGGTGAGTAGTAATTGCCTAGGTAAAGGAATGGACTGAGGATGATGTTATGTTTCTTTCAAAGAATCACTCCAGTCGGTTGGTGGTGGCTGCCTGATCTTTTGTATTTGATGAGGTCTTGAAGCTACTTTTTGGCTCAGCGGAATGAGGGCTGTGGTCAGTTATTGATGTCTTCCTTGTGCTCACTGGTGGCATGGATTTAGATTCTTTGGTGATGCTTATGGTCAACAATGCATGGGGCTGAGAAGAATCAGGTGATTAAGGGCTGATTGGGATTGGTCACAGAGAGCTTGTGCCATGGATAAAGAGATTTCCATGGGCCATGGAGAAGGAGTAGGAATTAAAAATGAATGGGAAGAAGTGATGTAAGAGACAAGGTGTGGTCAGGCAAAAGACCAAGATATTTTTGTAGATTATTTAATTAATTTTCCTCTTCTATCAGACTATAAATGCTGTGAAGTCAAAGCTCATTTTTACTCTCCTCATGACCGTATACCAATGGTGGCAGTGTGCCCAGAGCAGTACAAACACTGCAATAAACGAGCCAGGAGCGTTAAGGAGAGCTAAGATGACAAGTAAGATAAATGCAAATGTGGCTTAGGAAGGGCTCCTGGGACTGAAGAATTCACTTTATTTTGCAGTCACTTTGAAGAGTTAAACTTATTTAGGGGACAACTTGAGTCCCACTGAGACATGAATGGTATTTGAGCACTCTATCTCACAGCTGCGTTAAGGTCACTCATTCAGCCCCGTTTCCCATGAGTGGCCTCATCACAGCCTTACTTGCCAGTATCCACACCAGTAGGACATGTAAGTCCCAGTAAAGCGTGGATGTCCAGACACATTTCTGGGGCTGTCCAGCTGAGGTGGAGCATCCTGGGTGCCTCAAGTTCCCAGGGATAGAGCACTCTGTCCTGTCATAGAAGGGCAGGCCATCTGTGAGGGGGCTTCAGAGCCAGGACACACAGTCATGCACAGAGATACCTGCAGCCTGAATCCTCTCCTCTGCCTCACGGCTCCACGAGCAGCAGCTCAGTTTGGTAGGAAGATTCGTCTCATTCCTCAGGACAGTTCCACGAGAGAGCTGTGCCATGAGGCCTCCATGCACATCCACGTCAAAATGGGTTGAGAGAACTAGTGAATATTTACACATCCAAGCTTTTAACTCTCCACCTTGACAAAATATAGGCCTTTGTGTTTCGTTTTCATGGTAAACAGAAAAGGCAAGTGAGTTATCAGTGTAGTGTCATGACTGTTTTAATCACTCTGGTATTGTTTTTCTACCTTGGTTGGAATTCTCTAACTTACTGCCTCATCACAGTATTAAAATTTTGTAGTGTGCTTGGAAGAGGTTGTTTTGGTGTCAAGGAATCAGAATTACTTAAATATTTTGATCAACAACAGCAGGGGAATCTAATGGTTAGATTAGGTGAGAGGTCACTCTTCCCCATTGATACCAACAGCCCTTTCACATTTGTCAAAGAAACTGCTCTGTGTCTGTTTGGATTAAAACTTTTGCATGATTGAATGTGGATATACTAAAGTTTTACATTCCATATACTAGACTTGTAATATTTAGTAAACAATACATTGAGGATGAACATCAGATTCTTTTTAAGTGAGTTGCTTAATGTAGTTGGGGTTGTTTCTTGATCTGCCTAGTGATTGTACTGGGGTGATCAGTTCATAAAAATTCTCTCAGTTGTTAACTTATGTGTATTTTTTGATATATGTGTTATTGTTCAATAAAAACTGGAAAAATTTCACTTGTTGTCATCATATTTAAGAGTGCATTTCTTTAAGAATTTACAAGAGTTAAATCTGACAAAGTATAGAGGTAGCAGATTGTTTTCATTTATGTATTTATGTATTTAAGGATTTTATTTTTTTAAGTGTGTGTGTGTGTGTGTGTGTGTGTGTGTGTGTGTGTGTGTGAGAGAGAGAGAGAGAGAGAGAGAGAGAGAGAGAAAATGAGTGCAAACAGGGCAGGGGCAGAGAAAGAGGGAGGGAGAGAATCCCAAGCAGGCTCTGTGTTCTCAGCATGGAGCCTGATGTGGGGCTCGATGCAGGGCTCAAACTCATGAACTGTGAGATCATGATTTGAGCTGAAACCAAGAGTCAGACCTTTGACTGAGCCACCTAGGTGCCCCTTAAGGATTTTATTTTTAAGTAATCTCTACATCCAGTGTGGGCTTGAACTCACAATGCCATGGTCAAGAATTGTTGACTCAGTCCTCCAACTGAGCCAGCCAGGTGCCCCCAGTAGCAGATTGTTTTAAAAGTGAAAGTTTTAAGGTCACTAAAGCTATTACTAATCACATTCACCCTGAACAATTAATTTCATGGAGTTGGTATAGTATTAATCATAATCACCAGCATGATTCTAATAATGAAGAGCATCATAGGAAAAGATGAAAGATTAAGGGTTTGGAAATCATTTTCGCCCAAACCAATGAAGTGTTTCTTCATTTAGCTTGTCAAAAGCAAGATCAACAAGCAGAGGAAAACTTCAAAAAAATAAAAAGATCCCAGAACACCCTTGATGTATACCTCTGGCATATTATCTTGATGCCTTGAAAGTAAGAAACAATGCCAAATGCTTCTGTTTGTAAGTGTCCTTTTTTTTTTTTAAAGAACATTTTTACTTGCATTAATTCACAGAAGCTTCAGAGCTAAAGATAGGTAGGATCCAGTAGGAAGATGGGAATTGTAATGTTTACAAATGAGGGCAAAGAGAGGTAAAAGCTTACCCCAGGCTGCACAGCAAGGTAAGAGCTCAGACATAGCATTGACTCTGGTCCAGTCCTGTTTTCTGTGTTCTTCAAGTATTCTGCATTGAATATTTATTAATTTTTATATTTAGAATAGATTTAAATAAGGATTGTTTAACCAAAAACACCCACAAGTCTTTATTGAGTGTCTATCCTCTATAAAACAGAGTGCTGGGTGCACTGGGCAGTGGTGAGAATCCATAAATCCTTTCTAATTAAATGCATAGTTTCCTCCAGCCAGGTCCTTTGCCTTCTCAAGTTGAATGGGGTATATTTTAATGATTACGAGCAAAACTGCAGTAACTCTTGCATTACTGCTGTCTCTTAAGACCCTGGTCAACATTCTGTGTTTGAAGCTCTGAGGACCTGAATGTGGCACAGACGTTCCAGAAGAAGGATGGGAGCCAAGTCATCCTTAATTAGCACAGCTGAACCAAGGGCCCATGAATAGACAGGGGCAGTCCGCACGGATCGTGTGGAGGTACAATGATTTCTACCTCTAGCTACTACCAAATAAACACGAGTATTGCTTTATATACAAATACAGAGTATTTTGTTATTTTATGTTGAAAATGGATGCCCGAGTGATTCCAGGGTTTGGTTCTGTCCCTGATTACTGTTGCCAGCGGGCTTCAGAACAGATCTTGGGGGAGGAACCTTATAGATCACATAGGAATTTACTGCAAGGAACTTAAAAACTACATTGTAGAGATAGCGGTAGATTTCAGATGGGAAAAGCTTATCTCCTTTTTGCTACTATCCTGTGTTGGTGTGCAACAGCAAGTCTGGGAACCGAATCAGCTTTTTCCTCTTGGGCCATGATGGTGTTTAGGTGCATTTGTTTTTTCAAGCATCATATTTAGCTTGTGTTGAGTCCCAAACTGGAGTTGGAATTGGTTGGCTGCAGGACACTGGCTTTTACCTCCAGTGGTAACCATGGTGATGACTCTCATCCTCGGCTATATGAGTAAGTTCTCCACTTCACCTTCTGGAACTCCACAGGGAGGACTAGGGAGGATGTCCCTGCCTTTCTTTCTGACTAATGGGGGTGGTCTTTGGAGGAAGCACTGTCTTCTACATACCAGCACCTCTATGTTCACAACTTACAAAAGGATGGACATGGGGGCTTGGTAATAGCTTCCTGTGTTTCGGGAGGAGATCATGCTCCCATTACTCAAGGCGCCATATTTACTTTCTGTTCTTTCTTTTCTCCCTGGCACTAACTAATCTGCTCAGAACATTCTGGTTTCATCACCATGTCCATAAGTACATCTGTCTATTTGGAATATTTCGAAGATATAAAGGAAGAGATAGAAGGAAGAAAACTGCAAAAAGTCTCTTTGACATTGAGATGAGCTTAGACATAACTATTTTATTCTCTCCTTGATTACATTTTGTGTGTACAACTTTTGAGCAAAAAAGCAATTTCAAAAGGTATAGCTATCCTCTGATTACACTACTAAATCACATGGATCGCTATGAAGATGTGTAATATATTATACTCTGGAGGAAGAAAGTAACTGTGATGAATTGGTGTCATCTATCTTACATATTCCTTCCCTTCTAATCTTGATGTTAGATTGGATTTATGTAAGTGCTTCGAATTTTTAATTTTTTTGAAATGTGTTTATTTCAACTTTTAGGATAAGAAGGTTGACTTCTTAACAGGCTGGAGTAAATCTGAGAAAGCCAAGAAAGCACAGCTACATTTTCTTTCTTTCTTTCTTTCTTTCTTTCTTTCTTTCTTTCTTTCTTTCTTTCTTTCTTTCTTTCTTTCTTTCTTTCTTTCCTTCTTTCTTTCTAGGTCTTGCTGATGTATACAGACTCAGAGAATTCAAAATGATTAAGACCATTAACTCTGATTTAAGAGGAACAGAATAAATAAAACTTTGTTCAGTGGGATCTGGTTTAACTGCTCTTCTTGGGAGTCCTTGATGTAGTGATGATGATTCCATGGCATTGGGGTCAAAAAGCCCTGGCCTCAAATTCCAGGTTGAATAATCACTGGGTGTGTGACTTAATAAACTGCTACACCTCTCAGAGCTTCATTGTCTTCCCCTATAAATAAGATGACCTGTCTCACGTGATAATTGTGGGAATCAAATGGAATAAAGTGATGAACAAAATAGATTCGAGACAAGATCCCTGTTCTCGTGGAATTGCCTTTCTAGGCAGGGTGGTGGGGGAACTATACACACACACACACACACACACACACACACACTCACTCACTCACCAATCAAAATGTGTCAGGATAGAGATGATATGGGGGAGGGGAGTAAGGAGTGGCGCTCTTTAAAAAGGGCATGGTCAAGGATGTCTTGTTATGTAATATTGGGGAGACCTGAATGAAATGAGAGTGGCCGTGAAGGCATCTCAATGAAGAATATTCCATGCAGGGGGAGGAGTTAAAGCAAATACCCTGAAGCAGGAACAGGATTGATATGTTGCAAAGCAGAGGAAGAGCTATGTGGCCAGGACTGGTGAGTGACTGGAGAAGAGTCATGGAGCTCGCGCAGCACAGCGTCAGCCCCTTGTTGGCCACAGAACTTTTTTATTCTGAGCTGAATGAGGAGTCATTAGAGATTTTTGGGAAAAGTCATAATACAATTTGTTTTATATTTTGAAAGAATCATTCCGTCAGTTGTATGAAAAATAGATTCTAAAGGGTCAAGGTGGAAGCAAATATTTCAGTTAGATTATTAAAATAACCTAAACAAGAGATAATGGCTGAGGTGGTGGGTAGGAGAGGTGGTGAAAAAAAGATCACATTTGGAAGATTGTTTTCTATTTTTAAAACAACTTTGTTGAGGTATAATTTACATACCATACATTTTATCCATTTTAAATGTACAATCAGTATTTTTAGAAAATTTATAGATTTATGTGACCATCACCCCAATCCAGTTTTAGAATGTTTCAATCAGCCCCAAAAGATGCCCCGTTCCCACTCACATTTAACCCCTATTCTCACGTGTGATCCCAGGTAACTACTAACATGCCTTCTGCCTCTATGCGTTTGCTTTTCCTGGATATTTCATATAAATGGAATCATACAATGTGTAACTTTTTGAGTCTTGGCTCTTTCTTTTTTTTTTTTTTTAATGTTTTATTTATTTCTGAGAGAGACAGTGTGAGCAGGGGAGGGTCAGAGAGAGAGGAGTATACAGAATCTGAAGCAGGCTCCAGGCTCTGAGCTAACCATCAAAACAGAGCCTGACGCGGGGCTCGAACCCACGAACCGTGTGATCATGACTTGAGCCGAAGTTGGACGCTTAACTGACTGAGCCACCCAGGTGCCCCAAGTCTTGGTTCTTTCACTTAGTATTCTCTTTTTGAAAATCTAGGTTTATTCCTTTTTTTTTTAATTTTGCTAAAAAGTATTCCATTGCATGAATATACCATATTTTATTTATCTATTCACCAACTGGTGGACATTTGGATGGTCTTACTTACTGGCTAATATGAATAATGCTTATGTGAATATTCATGGACAAGTCTTTGTGTAGACATAGGTTTCCATTTCCCTTTGGTAGATACCTAGCAATGGAGCTGCTGGATGTTATTGGAAGCTTATATTTAGTATTAAGCATTTCTTATATTAAGAAAGTGAAAAACCATTTTTCCAATTTGACTATATCATTACATATTAACACTCAACAATGTGTGAGGATTCAGGTTTTTCCATGTACTCATCAGAACTTATTACCTTTTTAAAATTATAGCCATCTGGTAGATATCTTGTGATTTTAGTTTGCCTGTCACTAACCACTAATGATGTTGACTATATTTTCATGCATTTATTGACCATTCATATGTCTTCTCTGATGAAGTATTTCAATATTCTACTCACTTTTAATTGACTTGTTTGTTTCTTTATCTTTGAGTTATAAGAATGCTTCTTATATTTGGGACACAAGACCTTTGTCATATTTATGTTTTACAAATATTTTTTTTCCAATCTGTGGCTTGCCTTATAATTTTCTTGACATATATTTTAAAGCATAAAATTCTTTTTTTTTTTAAATTTATTTTTTTTACAAATAGTTTATTGTTAAATTAGTTTCCACATAACACTCAGTGCTCATCCCCACAAGTGCCCTCCTCCATGCCCACCCCCCCTCCCCCCCACATCCATCAGTCCTCAGTTTTTGTCAGCATTCAAGAGTCTCTCACGGTTTGCCTCTCTCCCTCTCCCCACCATTTCTTCTTCTCCCCCTTGGTCCTCTGTTAAGTTCCTCCTAATCCTCCTATACGTGCACACATATGATATTTGTCCTTCTCTGCCTGACTTATTTCGCTCAGCATAACACCCTCAAGGTCCATCCATGTTGCTACACATGGCTAGATTTCATTGTTTCTCATTGCCATGTAGTATTCCATGGTATAGATAAACCACATCTTCTTGATCCATTCATCTGTTGACAGACACTTAGGCTCTTTCCAGGTTTTAGCTATTGTGGAGAGTGCTGCTATGAACATTGGGGTACATGTGCTCCTATGCATCAACATTTCTGTATCCCTTGGGTAAATTCCTAGCAGTTTAAAGCATAAAATTCTTAAAATTTGATAAGGTCCAATTTATTTACTTTTGGTGTCATGTCTAAGAATTTTTTTTTTTTAATTTTAAAGGCAAATATAACAGAATCTGATGACGGATTTGATGTTGGGTAAGAGAGAAGAGTCAAAGACGAGTGAAGGTTATGTTCTGAGCAATCAGAAAAAAGTGGAGTTTTCATTTATCAAGTGAAGAGAGACTGAGAAAGAAAAGGTTAGGCTGGGGGAATCCAAAGTTGTTTAAATCAAGTTAGATTTGAGATCCTCATTAGGTGTTGATGTGAGGGTGTGAAGCAGGCAGTTAGATTTAGACGGTTAGAGTCCAGCTGTCTGAGATAGAAATACAAGAGTCATCGCAGAAAGAGGGTTTTTAAAGCCACAGCCTGTAGGATATTCCTTAAGGTATGAATATGCACTGAAAAAAAGATGTCAAATAATTGATTCCTGGAGCACTCACATTAATAGAAGTGAGGGGAAAGGAGAGAAATCCGAATGGAGATTGAGAAGGGTGTCGGGGGTGTCAGGTAAACCACGAGAGTGGTGTTCTGGGGGACAAGTAAACTGGTGCAAGGCAGGGCAGTAGGATAGAGAAGTTGTTATTGGACTTGGCGACATGAAGGCCATTCGTGTTCTTGGCAAGAGTAGTATCCATGGAGTAATGGGGACTAAAGTCTGATTCAAATGGGGGAAAGAGAAAGCACAGCGTGTTGTTAGGGACAGGGTTTAGCCATAATGAAGAGATTAGCCACAGTAAAGAGCAGAAACACGGGAGAGTAGCTGGGTGGAAATGTGGGGTGGAGGGAGGTTTCGTTTCCTTCCTTTCCCTCTTCCCTCCTCGTCTCCCTCCCTTCTACCCTTCTCCCTCTCTTCCTTTTTTAAAATACGGTGATACTACAACAGACGGGGGGAAATCGATGCCGAGGGAGAGAGGAGATAATTGTAGAAGTGAGATCCCTGAGGGTGTAATCGCTGAGTCCTGGTGAATTTGTGCCTGTGGAAAGGAACATGGATGGTTGATCATTGTGAGAGCAAAGCAGGTAGTTCATAAAAAGAGTTGTATATGGCGGAACTTGGAGGTGGGAGTATGGGAAAGCTTGCTTCTGTTTGATCTTATTTTCTTCAGGGTTATCAGCTGAAAGGGGAAATGAGGAGAGAAAGATATTGTTAGCTTGCGGAGGGAGAAGAAAGAAGAAAGCCGACATCTAGGAGAGTGGGAGTTAGTGAACTAGAAAAATATGTGAGATTGAAGGAGGGAAAAGGGGTCATGTATGTAAGGGAGAGATAGTAATGACGGAGCTTGGAATTGAGAGGAGGTGAGTGAGGACCTTAGGAGGTGACAGCCGGTGGAAAGGTGGTCAGGTCACTGTATTTAGGGCCATGTGGAGTGCGGTCGAAGGGTTGTTGGAATCAGGATACTAGGATGAATGAGGTACAAAGATAGGTTATGTGACTGGGGCGCCTGGGTGGCTTAGTCGGTTAAGCGTCCGACTTTCGCTTGGGTCATGATCTCGCGGTTCGTGGGTTCGAGCCCCACGTCGGACTCTGCTGACTGCCAGCTCAGAGCCTGGAGCCTGTTTCAGAGTCTGTGACTCCCTCTCTCTCCTGACCCTCCCTGCTCACGCTGTCTCTCTCTCTCTCTCTCTCCTAGAAATAAATTAAAAAAAAAAGATAGGTTATGTGGGTCAGAAACCAGCATGACGGAGCGCCTGGGTGGCTTAGTCAGTTAAGTGTTGGACTCTTGATTTCGGCTCAGGTCATGATCTCCTGGTTTGTGGGACTGAGCCCTGAGTTGGGTTCCATGCGACAGTGAGGATCCTGCTTGGGATTCTCTCTCCCTCTCTCTCAGCCCCTCCCCTGCTCACACTGTCCCTCCTTCTC